>CAWUFW010008838.1:652500-660000 GCA_963921515.1 Calotriton arnoldi | reverse complement strand
TGTTGCTCATCTTGAGCGGTGCTCATAGGCTCATTGGGTTCGCTCGTTGGTTCGGTACGATTTGCTGGTACAGGACTTATATCATTGGTGTTTTCTGAGATATAAGTCACTATCTCATCCATCAGATCCATAGCAGCATCATGATGCTGGATGTTCTTGGTGTACTTTTCGATTTCTGTGATTCTATCATTCAGTTCATCAAAGTTTTTTATTTTTGGCGCTCGTTTCCGATTTATAAAGTCTCTGCGCCTTTCCATTGTTATTTCTACTGAAATCTCTGGTTCATCACAAGAGTCATTCTCTGAGATATTAGATGCTTGCAGTACATCTTTTGCCGATTTTTTTCTCTTATCTCTTCTATCTCTTCTTTTTTCTGCAATTTGTTTGCTGTTTTTATTGTCAAAATGCGGAACCATCAGCGCATTAATGTTTCTCTTGTTTTCATATATTTTTTCCAATTCTGCTAATAGCAGTATTTCTTCCTGTGACCATAGTTTTGATGGTTTGCTGCTTGCTAGAGCTGTTAGTCTAGCCTCATTTTGCGCTCTTGGATGCGCATGCCGAGCATGTTGTGATACACCAATTTTTGATCCGAATCTGAGGTCACAGAAGCTGCACAGGAATGGCAGCACTCCCTTTTGAGGTATTCCTTTGCATTTGGCATAATGGCATGCAATATTGTGGTATTCGGCTTCTTTGTCACATTTTGAGCAATAGGTTTTGAGATAGAAGCCTTTGTGCTTGTTAGAGACATGTTTTCTTAGTTCTTTGAATGTTCCCAAAATGTCTCCACACAAGTCACAATTATACTTTTCGTTTGGGTATTTCCAATATGTGACTTTCTTTGTGTAGTCACTTTTCTTCACATTCAATTCCTTGCTGACCTCGTACACATCGGGTAGATTTTCAAATTTTATTGTGACAATGTCATTCTTGGCTGAGGAGGCCACAAATTCGATGGTTTTGCTGAGGTCTACTGTTATGTCTTCATCTGCTACGGAGGGTGAACTAGGCGCTATAACGTGACCTGAATCGTTGTTGCTTGTTGCATTGTTTGAAGCGGGTGCTGGTTTGTCAAATTCGGTGAGGAGGTTAATGATTTCTGGGAAAGATAGCACCTCCTTTCGCCATCTTAACGGGGTTTTTAATCGCCAGGAACTACCCCATCTGGAATTGTGTTCGTTTGCTTCGCCATTTCTCACTATCACGCTCGTCGCCATGATAGAACCTTGTTTGGCCTGTCTCCATAGACTTTCCTACGAATAGTCAAGCACTATAGAGGCAGTTACCGGCGGGACCACTGGGAGGTAAAGGCCACTATAACTGAGAATAGGTTAAGAGAGTCATAGTTACTCCCGCCGTTTACCCGCGCTTCATTGAATTTCTTCACTTTGACATTCAGAGCACTGGGCAGAAATCACAACGCGTCAACACCCGCCTAGGGCCTTCGCTATGCTTTGTTTTAATTAAACAGTCGGATTCCCCTGGTCCGCACCAGTTCTAAGTCAGCTGCTAGGCGCCGGCCGAGGCAGAACGCCGGCCCCGCGCCCCCGTGGAGGGGGCACAGGGAGAGGCGACCACCGCAGCTGGGGCGATCCACAGGAAGGGCCCGGCTCGCGTACCCGGGCCCCTGGGGGCCCCGGCGGGCGGGCCCCGGTGCTGCCTTCCCCATCTCAGCATCCCCGGACCTCACGGAGGTCTGACTGAGCAAACTCGGAGAAAAAGGACCATCGGGAAGGGGCTGAGAGGCAGGTGCATACCCGGGCCCCAGGGGGCCCCGGCGGGCGGGCCCTGGTGCTGCCTTCCCCCGTCTCAGCATCCCCGGACCTCACAGAGGTCTGCCTGAGCAAACTCGGAGAAAAAGGACCATCGGGAAGGGGCTGAGAGGCAGGTGCATACCCGGGCCCCTGGGGGCCCTGGCGGGCGGGCCCCGGTGCTGCCTTCCCCATCTCAGCATCCCCGGACCTCACGGAGGTCTGACTGAGCAAAGTCAGAGAAAAAGGACCATCGGGTGGGGGCTGAGAGGCAGGTGCGTACCCGGGCCCCTGGGGGCCCCGGCGGGCAGGCCCCGGTGCTGCCTTCCCCCATCTCAGCATCCCCGGACCTCACGGAGGTCTGACTGAGCAAACTCGGAGAAAAAGGACCCTCGGGTGGGGGCTGAGAGGCAGGTGCATAACCGGGCCACTGGGGGCCCCGGCGGGCGGGCCCCGGTGCTGCCTTACCCATCTCAGCATCCCCGGACCTCACGGAGGTCTGACTGAGCAAACTCGGAGAAAAAGGACCATCGGGAAGGGGCTGAGAGGCTGGTGCATACCCGGGCCCCTGGGGGCCCCGGCGGGTGGGCCCTGGTGCTGCCTTCCCCTGTCTCAGCATCCCCGGACCTCACGGAGGTCTGCCTGAGCAAACTCGGAGAAAAAGGACCATCGGGAAGGGGCTGAGAGGCAGGTGCATACCCGGGCCCCTGGGGGCCCCGGCGGGCAGGCCCCGGTGCTGCCTTCCCCATCTCAGCATCCCCGGACCTCACGGAGGTCTGACTGAGCAAACTCGGAGAAAAAGGACCATCGGGTGGGAGCTGAGAGGCAGGTGCGTATCCGGGCCCCTGGGGGCCCCGGCGGGCGGGCCCCGGTGCTGCCTTCTCCATCTCAGCATCCCCGGACCTCACAGAGGTCTGACTGAGCAAACTCGGAGAAAAAGGACCATCGGGTGGGGGCTGAGAGGCAGGTGCGTACCCGGGCTCCTGGGGGCCCCGGCGGGCGGGCCCCGGTGCTGCCTTCCCCATCTCAGCATCCCTGGACCTCACGGAGGTCTGACTGAGCAAACTCGGAGAAAAAGGACCATCGGGTGGGGGCTGAGAGGCAGGTGCGTACCCGGGCCCCTGGGGGCCCCGGCGGGCGGGCCCCGGTGCTGCCTTCCCCTGTTTCAGAATCGCCGGACCTCACGGAGGTCTGACTGACCCTCTCCCTAGTAATCTGGAGGAAAAACACCCCCCTTTCTTGTAATCCGTGCACACGAGTTGACAGAGGGGACCCAAGGCGCAAAAGTACCCGACCTCCTGGAGCCCTCGCTGGGATCGGGGAGGCAAATGAGCCCTCATCGGGACTTCCAGGGAAGCCCGGCCATCTGGTCACCCCATAGGAAAGCATTGGGTGCGACCAGATGGCCGAGGGGAATGGTGCGACCAGATGGCCGAGGGGAAAGGTGCGACCAGATGGCCGGGCACGAAAGGGAAGCCATCTGGCCACTCTGTGCCCCAACGAAAGAGTGAGTGGGCGCCGGGGCATGGGGGACCGTAGGCCCAGGGCCCCAGCTGGGCCCCAGCCATGGGGGCTGCGAGGGGGGGAGCTGACGGGCCCTCCGACCCGGGGCCCGCAGACACCTCGACAAGCATGCGAAGCGGGGGAGGTCTGCATGGGACCGACGGACCCCCGGCCCGGGCCCTTGGCATAGAGGCAGGCCGGGGGGGACAGGGCCCAGGCCTGGAGCACCCGACCCGGGGCCCAGAGGGGCTCCTGGACCCAGCCGGGGCCCCCGGGCCCAGAGGTGCAGGGGAAGCCTCCCCGGGACCACGGGACCCCGTCCCGGGCACCCTGCCACGCGGCAGGACTGAGGACGGAGCCCGGGGTGGGGAGGCCGCCCTCCCCGGGGCCCTCAGGGGCCCGGGACGGAGCTCCTGAACCCAGCCAAGCGAGGGGGGGCTCCCCGAGCACAACGGAACCCCGTCTCGGACCTTTGGCATAGCGTCATGCCGGGGGACAGGGCCCAGGGCTGGAGCACCTGACCCGGGGCCCGGAAGGGCCCCTGGACCCAGCCGGGGCTCCCGGGCCCAGGGGCACAGGGGAAGCCTCACCGGGACCACAGGACCCCGTCCCGGGCACCCTGCCACGCGGCAGGACTGAGGACGGAGCCCGGGGTGGGGAGGCCGCCCTCCCCGTGGCCCTCAGGGGCCCCGGACGGAGCTCCTGAACCCAGCCAAGCGAGGGGGGCTCCCCGGGCACAACGGAACCCCGTCTCGGACCTTTGGCATAGCGTCATGCCGGGGGACAGGGCCCAGGGCTGGAGCACCTGACCCGGGGCCCGGAGGGGCCCCTGGACCCAGCCGGGGCCCCTAGACCCAGCCGGGGCTCCCGGGCCCAGAGGCGCAGGGGAAGTCTCTCCGGGACCACGGGACCTCATCCCAGGCACCCTGCCACGCGGCAGGACCGAGGACGGAGCCCGGGGTGGGGAGGCCACCCTCCCCCGGGCCCTCAGGGGCCCCGGACGGAGCTCCTGAACCCAGCCAAGCGAGGGGGCTCCCTGGCACGACGGGAGCCCGTCTCGGACCTTTGGCATAGCTGCAGGCCGGGGGACGGGGCCTAGGGCTGGAGCACCCGACCCGGGGCCCGGAGGGGCCCCTGGACCCAGCCGGGGCTCCCGGACCCAAAGGCGCAGGGGAAGCCTCCCCGGGCCCGCGGGACCCTGTCCCGGTCACCCTGCCACGCGGCAGGACCGAGGACGGAGCCCAGGGTGGGGAGGCCGCCCTCCCCAGGGCCCCTGGGAGCCCCTGAACCCAGCTGAGCAGGGGGAGGCTCCCCGGGCCCACGGGACCCCGTCCCGGGCATCCTGCCACATGGCTGGCCCGGGGACGGACCCCAGGCTGGGGCAGCATCCTGGCCTGTCCAGCTGAGGACCGCTAGGCCGAGAGGGGTTCCGGCGTGCCCTGTCCCTAGTAATCCGGAGGAAGGCCACCCTCCTTTCTGGTAACCCGTGTGCATCGCGAGACTGAGGGGACCCTGGGAACGGACGCATCCGACCTCCTGGAGCCCTGGCTGGGATTGGGGAGGCAAATGAGCCCTCATCGGGACTTCCAGGCCGATTGGAAAGCATTGCGTGCGACCAGATGGCTGAGGGGATAGGAGCGACCAGATGGCCGGGACCGAAAGGACGCCCATCTGCCCACCCCCGAGCCTTTGCGGTAGGGCTCCCGCCTGCCCTTGCAGGGTTCAGGGGCTCCGCTTCCCGGGTGCTCGGGGGACCCCGGCCGGGCCTTAGGCACGGGGAGGCCAGCCGGAGCTCTCGGGCCTGGACACCCGGGGGAGGACTGCCCAGGACCCGTGGAGCCCGTCCTGGGCACTTTGCCATGCCGCAGGCCGGAGGAGGGATCCCGGACGCCGGGGAGGTGTTGTCCGGGCCCAGCCCATCTGGTCCCCAGCTGAGAACCGCCAGCCCAGGAGGGGTGTCCCGGCATGCCCTGGCCCTAGTAATCCGGAGGAAGGCTACCCCGCTTTCTGGGAATCCGTGTGCACCGCACGGCTCAGGGGACCCTGGGCGCGAACATGCCCGACCTCCTGGAGCCCTGGCTGGGGTCCGGGAGGCAAATGAGCCCTCATCGGGACTTCCAGGGCAGCCCGGCCATCTGGTCGCCCCATTGGAAAGCATTGCGTGCGACCAGATGGCTGGGGTCGAAAGGACTCCCATCTGCCCACCCCGAGCCGAGCCTTCGCGGCAGGGCTCCCGCCTGCCCACGCAGGGCTCAGGGGCTCCGCGTCCCGGGGGGGCTC
Organism: Calotriton arnoldi; assembly: GCA_963921515.1. Classification (NCBI taxonomy): domain Eukaryota; kingdom Metazoa; phylum Chordata; class Amphibia; order Caudata; family Salamandridae; genus Calotriton; species Calotriton arnoldi. The sequence goes on along the minus strand of CAWUFW010008838.1, from coordinate 654,463 downwards.
GGGGACCCCGGCTGGGCCTCAGGCACGGGGGAGGTCCACGGGAGCTCTCGGGCCCGGGTGCCCGGGGGAGGACTGCCCGGGACCCATGGAGCCCGTCCCGGGCACCTTGCTACACCGTGGGCCGGAGGAGGGAGCCCCGGATGCCTCGGGAGGTGTTGTCCGGGCATAGCCCATCTGGTCCCCGGCAGAGTACCGCCAGCCCGGGAGGGGTGTCCCGGCATACCCTGCCCCTAGTAATCCGGAGGAAGGCTACCCCGCTTTCTGGGAATCCGTGCGCACCGCAAGGCTCAAGGGACCCTGGGCGCGAACATGCCTGACCTCCTGGAGCCCTGGCTGGGGTCCGGGAGGCAAATGAGCCCTCATCGGGACTTCCAGGGCAGCCCGGCCATCTGGTCGCCCCATTGGAAAGCATTGCGTGCGACCAGATGGCTGGGGTCGAAAGGACTCCCATCTGCCCGAGCCGAGCCTTCGCGGTAGTGCTCCGGCCTGCCCACGCAGGGCTCAGGGGCTCCGCGTCCCGGGGGGCTCGGGGACCCCGGCTGGGCCTCAGGCACGGGGAGGACCACGGGAGCTCTCGGGCCCGGGGGAGGACTGTCCGGGACCCATGGAGCCCGTCCCGGGCACCTTGCCACACCGTGGGCCGGAGGAGGGAGCCCCGGATGCCTTGGGAGTTGTTGTCCGGGCATAGCCCATCTGGTCCCCGGCAGAGTACCGCCAGCCCGGGAGGGGTGTCCCGGCATACCCTGCCCCTAGTAATCCGGAGGAAGGCTACCCCGCTTTCTGGGAATCCGTGCGCACCGCAAGGCTCAGGGGACCCTGGGCGCGAACGTGCCCGACCTCCTGGAGCCCTGGTTGGCATCCGGGATGCAAATGAGCCCTCATCGGGACTTCCAGGCCGGCCCGGCCATCTGGTCGCCCCATTGGAAAGCATTGCGTGCGACCAGATGGCCGAGGGGGAGAGGTGCGAACAGATGGCCGGGACCGAAAGGACTGCCATCTGCCCGCCCTGAGCCGAGCCATAGCGGTAGGGCTCCCGCATGCCCTTGCAGGTCTCCGGGGCTCTGCACCAGGGACCCTTGTCCCGGGCAGATGGACACTTGGCAGGCGGCAGGACGGGGGATCCCAAACCCCAGGCCCTGACCGGAATGCAGTCCCTGGGGCCGGTCCGTGCTTCTCATCCCAGCCAGGTCGGGGAGCCTGCCCAGGCACGAGGGACCCCTGTCCCGGGCACACGGACCCTCAGGACGTGCGCTCGCTTTCCACACATTTTTTCCAAAGTTCTGCGTAGTGGCGCTACGCCAACTACGCCCAGCCCTAACCAAACTCTTACTACGCAGTGGAAAGGACTTAGCCAGCCACCCCCCCACCCGGCCCAGTCCCTGCTTCTGATCCCAGCCAGGTTGGGGGAGCCTCCCTTGGCCCGATGGACCACGTCACGGGCACCCGGACCCTAGCCAGGCCGCAGGACGGGGGCTCCCGCACCACAGGGTCGTATAGGGGTGGGCAGAAAACTCCGCTCCGCCAGCGTAGCGGATAAAGCCAGCCACCCCTGCTCCCCGGCCCGGTCCCTGCTTCTGAAAGCAGCCAGGCCAGGGAGAGCCTCCCCGGGCCCCGGTGGACCCCCGACACCAGCTCCCGGACCCTGGGCGGGCTTCCAGGATGGGGGGCTCCCGCAGCCTGGGACCCTGGGATGCAGCACGAGCCCCGGGCCCGGTCCCAGCTTCCGAACCCTAGCCAGGCCGGGGAGAGCCTCCCGGGCCCCGGTGGACCCCGACACCAGCGCCCGGACCCTGGGCTGGCTTCCAGGACGGGGGCTCCCGCAGCCTGGGACCCTGGGATGCAGCACGAGCCCCGGGCCCGGTCCCAGCTTCCGAACCCTAGCCAGGCCGGGGAGCGCCTCCCCGGGCCCCGGTGGACCCCCGACACCAGCGCCCGGACCCTGGGCTGGCTTCCAGGACGGGGG
>CAWUFW010008838.1:640000-645000 GCA_963921515.1 Calotriton arnoldi | reverse complement strand
TCGAAATTGAGCAAAAGTCACTATTTTAAAAGCAATTCTGCCACTCAGGCAGTTTCAAACTGATCTCAGCTAATAGTATACATGCAAGTACAGACCAAATAGCTGACCTTTAACCTGCTAGACTGCACACCGTACCCTGCACACAGATAGAGACAAGTATTGAAAAAACCACAGCAGAAGTTATTATCCTACCTTTAAATTATTGGCAAACACACCGGACAGGACTGCCTTTCAGCTGTGATTCTCCAGAGTTGCTTTGAATTGCAAAGACCTCATGGAAAGCCTTGCAAACAAAAATGGACAGCTGGTAAAAAGGGTCAAAGGTCGGAGATCTGCATTTAGCAATCTAGCAGGGTGAAGGGTAAGGTTTGCTTGGACACTTCGACCTCCGAAAAGTTTTTGAAAGAGGAGATGACAGCGCAGAGAGAGGAAGAGAAGCTTTGATTCCTATTTTTGGCAAACGCACGTTTTGCGCAGTCATCTGAAACGAAGGAAAAGCAGCCTTGAGTAGAGCATTGATCTGCCATGTATATAAAAATAATGGTTTTAGTTTAAAGAATACTGTGCAAGGGCTGAGATAAGGAGGAAATGGATTTTAGTTTGCATTCATGCGCCCTCATGTTAATCTATTACAATTGCTGAAGGAATTGGTTTAAAGTTAACTCAATGTGTTTGTGTTAGGCTGAATCAGAAAATAGCCACTTTCTAAGATATGTCCTACAAGTTGTTTGTGCCCAGTTGCCACAAATAGGGGTAAATAGTGTTGACAGAAGGTAAACCTGTTTTCAGGTTTTCCTACTGTCAAAATGGGGGAAGGAGGCTAGCTCCTCTACAAATTAATGGTAGGCAAATTTATGTTTTCTCTCTCTTTTTCTCACTCTTTCTTGAGTCTGTCTAAGCTGTCTAGGAAATGGCCATGTGACAGTTATCGGCTATTCAGTAATACTGTTTTAAAAATTGTTAGAATTAATAAAATGATGAAAATATATGCCATGTTACTGCCCATCCTGTATGAAAGAATGAGTAGAACAGATTGATGTTCCCTTATTTGATCTTTAAGGGGAACTGTATAGTGGGGGTTTCTGTTCAAAAATCTCAGGTGGCAATACCATTATTGTTTATGTTATTCTCATGTTCTATACAGTTTTGCAAGGGCATTGCTAGTCTTTTATTAGCTAGTCTGTGTAATTGAGCTGACAGCCCTTATTAGAGCTGGAGATAGGGTTTTTTTCCTTATGAAAATGATGTTGCATAGTCCGGATCGTGGAAAGTACAATGCAGGAAAGACGCCCATGTGATCCTTAGCAAACATTTTGAAGGAAAATATTGTTTTATAGGAGTTTGTTTGTCACAACATGTTCTGCTGGAGAAATTTATGTACCCCCTATGTTGAGGTTTTTTTAAATTATTTATGAAATAAGAATCCCTGTTAAATTAGCGGTTTTAGATTTTCCTGCTGCGCCTATAACATGAAAGCATAGCATGACCCTAAGTGTAACATGTAGGTGTTTTTATTAAGAGAAAGTATTTTAGAAGTGTCTGCAGTCCTGTACAAGTAATGCAAGGTTCATAAGTAGAAATGTAGGAAAAGTTCCTTTTTCTTGAGGTTCTTCAGATGAATAATATAGGAATGCACAAATGTAAGGATTTGGAGTATGTCTGTATTGTTTTTCTTTTTTCCTCAGAATTTAGTAAATGAACACAGACTTCCTTGGCTGCTTGGAATTGGGTGACGTATTACTCTTGTCAGTTCACCAAAAAGTTCCTTTTATACTTGCCAATAGGTCTAGGGTGTTTTTTTTTTACTCTCAGATGGATGAAGTGGTTCTTGGGTGCCTTGCTAATGTATGGGGCGCCCCAAGACTAAGGAAGTATTCTGAGACTATCCTCTCTGTTGATAGATTATTTCTGTGCCTTGTCTAAAGACCTCTTGTTCTGCCCACCAATAGATATTTGCTGCTCTACAACCATTGCCAGAGGGGCCCGGACATCAGATCCAGCCTGGGAGTCAGCACCAGTCCAGTTTGGAGCCAAGGTGAAGGGAACCAGCACAGGCGTTGCTGGCAACTAGGACCTCAGTGAAGGCCGGAAGCACTGGGACGTAAAGTGTGTACCCCTGCCACTGTCTTGGGCGAAAGACGGGGTCACAAATCAGGATGGAGAAATCTTTGTGTGGATCCAGTTTTTGATGCCCAGCTGAGAGAGTCACAGAACGACAAGGACGGCAAGGAGGCTTTTACTTGAGGTGACCCCCTTTGAAACAAGGGTTGCTTCACATATCCCAGCATCAGGCCTTTTGAGTCCTGGTCCCCAAGTGAATGAGGGTCTACGCCTTTGTTTGTTGATCAAGGGATGCCTGAGCATATTGGCTACAATTTGTGGCCCCAACAAAAGAGCAGTGCGCCAGTGGAGCAATACAGGAGTTAGGGAAGGACTTGAGTTTAGGGTACAGGTGCTGTGCCCTTGGTGCCTGTTAGATTAAAGTGAAGAAAACTGGTGCACTGCCTGAGACACTGGACAGGATCGTTGAGGGTATTTGCCCTGGGGGGTGATTGCCCTATTCTGAAAGAAAGACTTTTCCTTCTCAAACTGGGCCGTGATTCTTGAGTTGCGAGTTGTGCAGCTCCACCGAGGGAACAACAAGAGCCTGCCTGTGAGGCTCAAATGGACACAGGGAGAAGACTCCCCTCTGGCTGGTTTGTACAGCGGCTACAATTTCCCAAGGACTCTTTTTTTTGTTAGTAATGTACCCCTTTGGTCGTCCCATTTTTGAGGAGGAGCAGCCCTTTGCGGCTCCTCATCCTAATTCCTATGGCCCTGTGTGGTCCTCCTGGTCCCCCGGAGCAAGGATTGTTTTTGTAATAATATGTCTGACTGCTTTAATATTTCTTTTAGGAGTAGTGTTTATTCTGCACGAGAAAAGTTCATCTGAGCAGTTTAAAAATATTACTTTACTCTTTCCTTGAGTATATTAATTGATACTCTAGCCCTCATAAAAGAAATACTGGAAAAGTCTATTGAAAATGTTTTTATTAGGTATGTGCTGTTGGCTATTCTGAAATTGAAATAGATAGTCACTGAAATACATCAGAGCCCTGAAACTTAGAATTAGACTAGATGGTTTTGGACTCTTGTTTCTGCTTGGGGCTGGAAGCTACTGACTATCCTGTATGTAATGTTGATACTTTTTACATGCTGTGTATGTATCCAATGTGGTCCAATGCTTTGCTCCATTTGCATCTCTGCTTGTATACCTGCCAGAGGGAACGTTGCTGAAACAAAGGCCCAACAAATGTTGAATAAAGAGGTGGCCGAAATAATGTTAATAGATGTACGGGATGAATATCTAGATTACCCCAGATAAACGAATGTCTTCAGCCAATGCTGAAAGGGTCGTCTGTTGTAATTTGGCAGCATTTAAGTTAAGCATTAGCTGAAGACAGCCTGTATTTAGAGGCTAAATTGTCCGCTTTGTGGAATCCATTTTGTATTTCTGGCAGCCATTTTGGCTGCCATGTGCTACCATGTGCTCGCCATGTGCTCTGTCCTACCTTCCTGTTAACTGCTCTTGAAATCTGCCTAGAGACAAGTTATATTTAGTTCCTCTTGCTTTGCACATGCTCAGTTGAGCTTGCAGCTGTTCCGAGTTTATAAATGTCAGGATGTGTCTACTAAAAGTAGAAACTGTTAGCTCCACCCACTTGTCGACTGTGCATTCTCTGTATGACCTTATATGTACCTAAAACCAGCATTTGTGTTTGTACCGCCTCCATTTGAGCCCCTGTGTGGGTATAAAAGGACCAGGATCCTTCCATTCAGTGTGCTACTTCATGCATTACTGAAGGGTGATGTGCGAATGTTAGCTCCACCTCATGAGGTTTAATAAACTCTGTCTTTTCTATTCCAGTTTCTATTGCCAACTTCTTCCTAAGTGTCTGAGGACTCTGTGCAGAGAAGGGAGAACCCCTAAGCACTGGTAGGCCTTACTGAGGGTAACTACTACAGCCGCAGACCCTGGCGCCCAGCATGGGCCTCCCCGCCCAGCGGCGCGACGCGGTCAGGGTGCACTGAGAACAGTCTGCCCCAGTCGACAGTCGCGCCGGGATCAGTGGGCCCCGTCCCCCCTTCCCCGCCCCGGCACACCCCGAGGGGAGGCCGGGAACGGGTGCCCGGGGGAGGGCACGGAGGCGGTCGAATCTCCCTCGGCCCCGCGGACATGGCGAAGCTGCTGCCAGGGGGGCTGTAACACCCTCCGCCGGAGCAGAGGGCCACCTGCCACCCTGAAGCCTTCCCAGCTGACCCGGAGCCGGTCGCGGCGCACCGCCGCGGAGGAAATGCGCCCTGCGGGGCCGGGTAGGGCCCAGGCGCCGGTCCCGCGGAGGGGATCCGGAACTCCCGGGCCACCGACCTTCCCGCCGTGTTGAATCCTCCGGGCGGACTGCACGGACCCCACCCGTTTACCTCTCGACGGTTTCACGCCCTCTTGAACTCTCTCTTCAAAGTTCTTTTCAACTTTCCCTTACGGTACTTGTTGGCTATCGGTCTTGCGCCCGTATTTAGCCTTAGATGGAGTTTACCACCCGCTTTGGGCTGCATTCCCAAGCAACCCGACTCCAAGAAGACCCGATCCCGGCACGCCGGGGGCCGCTACCGGCCTAACACCGTCCGCGGGGTGAGCCTCGATCAGAAGGACTTGGGCCCCCTGAGCGACGCCGGGGAGTCGGTCTTCTGTATGCCACATTTCCCACACCCGCCGCCGGGCGGGGATTCGGCGCTGGGCTCTTCCCTCTTCACTCGCCGTTACTGGGGGAATCCTGGTTAGTTTCTTTTCCTCCGCTTAGTAATATGCTTAAATTCAGCGGGTCGCCACGTCTGATCTGAGGTCGTAGTCGGAAGAAAATGCCGGAGCGTTAAGGGGGAGCTGGGGAAGGCCAGCCCCCCTGCCGGAGCAGGGGCCCTGGCATCCCGGCAGCGCGCGCCCTCTTTCCCCAGATCACATC
>CAWUFW010008838.1:630000-635000 GCA_963921515.1 Calotriton arnoldi | reverse complement strand
GGCGGGCCCCGGTGCTGCCTTCCCCATCTCAGCATCCCCGGACCTCACGGAGGTCTGACTGAGCAAACTCGGAGAAAAAGGACCATCGGGAAGGGGCTGAGAGGCAGGTGCATACCCGGGCCCCTGGGGGCCCCGGCGGGCGGGCCCCTGTGCTGCCTTCCCCATCTCAGCATCCCCGGACCTCACGGAGGTCTGACTGAGCAAACTCGGAGAAAAAGAACCATCGGGAAGGGGCTGAGAGGCAGGTGCATACCCGGGCCCCTGGGGGCCCCGGCGGGTGGGCCCTGGCGCTGCCTTCCCCCGTCTCAGCATCCCCGGACCTCACGGAGGTCTGCCTGAGCAAACTCGGAGAAAAAGGACCATCGGGAAGGGGCTGAGAGGCAGGTGCATACCCGGGCCCCTGGGGGCCCCGGCGGGCGGGCCCCGGTGCTGCCTTCCCCATCTCAGCATCCCCGGACCTCATGGAGGTCTGACTGAGCAAACTCGGAGAAAAAGGACCATCGGGTGGGGGCTGAGAGGCAGGTGCGTACCCGGGCCCCTGGGGGCCCCGGCGGGCGGGCCCCGGTGCTGCCTTCCCCATCTCAGCATCCCCGGACCTCACGGAGGTCTGACTGAGCAAACTCGGAGAAAAAGGACCATCGGGTGGGGGCTGAGAGGCAGGTGCGCACTCGGCCCCTGGGGCCCCGGGCGGCGGGCCCCGGTGCTGCCTTCCCCATCTCAGCATCCCCGGACCTCACGGAGGTCTGACTGAGCAAACTCGGAGAAAAAGGACCATCGGGTGGGAGCTGAGAGGCAGGTGCGTACCCGGGCCCCTGGGGGCCCCGGCTGACTGAGCAAACTCGGAGAAAAACGACCATCGGGTGGGAGCTGAGAGGCAGGTGCGTACCCGGGCCCCTGGGGGCCCCGGCGGGCGGGCCCCGGTGCTGCCTTCCCCATCTCAGCATCCCCGGACCTCACGGAGGTCTGACTGAGCAAACTCGGAGAAAAAGGACCATCGGGTGGGGGCTGAGAGGCAGGTGCGTACCCGGGCCCCTGGGGGCCCCGGCGGGCAGGCCCCGGTGCTGCCTTCTCCTGTTTCAGAATCGCCGGACCTCACGGAGGTCTGACTGACCCTCTCCCTAGTAATCAGGAGGAAAAACACCCCCTTTCTTGTAATCCGTGCACACGAGGTGACAGAGGGGACCCAAGGCGCAAAAGTACACGACCTCCTGGAGCCCTCGCTGGGATCGGGGAGGCAAATGAGCCCTCATCGGGACTTCCAGGGAAGCCCGGCCATCTGGTCACCCCATAGGAAAGCATTGGGTGCGACCAGATGGCCGAGGGGAAAGGTGCGACCAGATGGCCGAGGGGAAAGGTGCGACCAGATGGCCGGGCACGAAAGGGAAGCCATCTGGCCGCTCTGTGCCCCAACGAAAGAGTGAGTGGGCGCCGGGGCATGGGGGACCGGAGGCCCAGGGCCCCAGCTGGGCCCCAGCCATGGGGGCTGCGAGGGGGGGAGCTGACGGGCCCTCCGTCCCGGGGCCCGCAGACACCTCGACAAGCATGCAAAGCGGGGGAGGTCTGCACGGGACCGACGGACCCCCGGCCCGGGCCCTTGGCATAGAGGCAGGCCGGGGGGGACAGGGACCAGGCCTGGAGCACCCGACACGGGGCCCGGAGGGGCTCCTGGACCCAGCCGGTGCCCCCGGGCCCAGAGGCGCAGGGGAAGCCTCCCCGGGACCACGGGACCCTGTCCCGGTCACCCTGTCACGCGGCAGGACCGAGGACGGAGCCCAGGGTGGGGAGGCCGCCCTCCCCAGGGCCCCTGGGAGCCCCTGAACCCAGCCAAGCAGGGGGAGGCTCCCCGGGACCATGGGACCCCGTCCCGGGCATCCTGCCACACGGCTGGCCCGGGGACGGACCCCAGGCTGGGGCAGCATCCTGGCCTGTCCAGCTGAGGACCGCTAGGCCGAGAGGGGTTCCGGCGTGCCCTGTCCCTAGTAATCCGGAGGAAGGCCACCCTCCTTTCTGGTAACCCGTGTGCATCGCGAGACTGAGGGGACCCTGGGAACGGATGCACCCGACCCCCTGGAGCCCTGGCTGGGATTGGGGAGGCAAATGAGCCCTCATTGGGACTTCCAGGCCGATTGGAAAGCATTGCGTGCGACCAGATGGCTGAGGGGATAGGAGCAACCAGATGGCTGGGACCGAAAGGACGCCCATCTGCCAACCCCCGAGCCTTTGCGGTAGGGCTCCCGCCTGCCCTTGCAGGCTTCAGGGGCTCCGCTTCCCGGGTGCTCGGGGGACCCCGGCCGGGCCTTAGGCACGGGGAGGCCAGCCGGAGCTCTCGGGCCCGGACACCCGGGGGAGGACTGCCCAGGACCCGTGGAGCCCGTCCTGGGCACTTTGCCATGCCGCAGGCCGGAGGAGGGATCCCCGGACGCCGGGGAGGTGTTGTCCGGGCCCAGCCCATCTGGTCCCCAGCTGAGAACCGCCAGCCCAGGAGGGGTGTCCCGGCATGCCCTGGCCCTAGTAATCCGGAGGAAGGCTACCCCGCTTTCTGGGAATCCGTGCGCACCGCACGGCTCAGGGGACCCTGGGCGCGAACATGCCCGACCTCCTGGAGCCCTGGCTGGGGTCCGGGAGGCAAATGAGCCCTCATCGGGACTTCCAGGGCAGCCCGGCCATCTGGTCGCCCCATTGGAAAGCATTGCGTGCGACCCAATGGCTGGGGTCGAAAGGACTCCCATCTGCCCACCCCGAGCCGAGCCTTCGCGGTAGGGCTCCCGCCTGCCCACGCAGGGCTCAGGGGCTCCACGTCCCGGGGGGGCTCGGGGACCCCGGCTGGGCCTCAGGCATGGGGAGGACCACGGGAGCTCTCGGGCCCGGGTGCCCGGGGGAGGACTGCCCAGGACCCATGGAGCCCGTCCCGGGCACCTTGCCACACCGTGGGCCGGAGGAGGGAGCCCCGGATGCCTCGGGAGGTGTTGTCCGGGCATAGCCCATCTGGTCCCCGGCAGAGTACCGCCAGCCCGGGAGGGGTGTCCCGGCATACCCTGCGCCTAGTAATCTGGAGGAAGGCTACTCCGCTTTCTGGGAATCCGTGCGCACCGCAAGGCTCAAGGGACCCTGGGCGCGAACATGCCTGACCTCCTGGAGCCCTGGCTGGGGTCCGGGAGGCAAATGAGCCCTCATCGGGACTTCCAGGGCAGCCCGGCCATCTGGTCGCCCCATTGGAAAGCATTGCGTGTGACCAGATGGCTGGGGTCGAAAGGACTCCCATCTGCCCGAGCCGAGCCTTCGCGGTAGGGCTCCGGCCTGCCCACGCAGGGCTCAGGGGCTCCGCGTCCCGGGGGCTCGGGGACCCCGGCTGGGCCTCAGGCACAGGGAGGACCACGGGAGCTCTCGGGCCTGGGCGCCCGGGGAGGACTGCCCGGGACCCATGGAGCCCGTCCCGGGCACCTTGCCACACCGTGGGCCGGAGGAGGGAGCCCCGGATGCCTCGGGAGTTGTTGTACGGGCATAGCCCATCTGGTCCCCGGCAGAGTACCGCCAGCCCGGGAGGGGGGTCCCGGCATACCCTGCCCCTAGTAATCCGGAGGAAGGCTACCCCGCTTTCTGGGAATCCGTGCGCACTGCAAGGCTCAGGGGACCCTGGGCGCGAACGTGCCCGACCTCCTGGAACCCTGGCTGGCATCAGGGATGCAAATGAGCCCTCATCGGGACTTCCAGGCCGGCCCGGCCATCTGGTCGCCCCATTGGAAAGCATTGCGTGCGACCAGATGGCCGAGGGGGAGAGGTGCGACCAGATGGCCGGGACCGAAAGGACTGCCATCTGCCTGCCCTGAGCCGAGCCATAGCGGTAGGGCTCCCGCATGCCCTTGCAGGTCTCCGGGGCTCTGCACCAGGGACCCTTGTCCCGGGCAGATGGACACTTGGCAGGCGGCAGGACGGGGGCTCCCAAACCCCAGGCCCTGACCGAAACGCAGTCCCCGGGGCCGGTCCGTGCTTCTCATCCCAGCCAGGTCGGGGAGCCTGCCCAGGCACGAGGGACCCCTGTCCCGGGCACACGGACCCTCAGGACGTGCGCCGCTTTCCACACATTTTTTCCAAAGTTCTGCGTAGTGGCGCTACGCCAACCACGCCCAGCCCTAACCAAACTCTTACTACGCAGTGGAAAGGACTTAGCCAGCCACCCCCCACCCGGCCCGGTCCCTGCTTCTGATCCCAGCCAGGTTGGGGAGCCTCCTTGGCCCGATTGGACCACGTCACGGGCACCCGGACCCTAGCCAGGCCGCAGGACGGGGGCTCCCGCACCACAGGGTCATATAGGGGTGGGCAGAAAACTCCGCTCCGCCAGCGTAGCGGATAAAGCCAGCCACCCCTGCTCCCCGGGCCGGTCCCTGCTTCTGAAAGCAGCCAGGCCAGGGAGAGCCTCCCCGGGCCCCGGTGGACCCCCGACACCAGTGCCCGGACCCTGGGCTGGCTTCCAGGACGGGGGGCTCCCGCAGCCTGGGACCCTGGGATGCAGCACGAGCCCCGGGCCCGGTCCCAGCCCGACACCAGTGCCCGGACCCTGGGCTGGCTTCCAGGACGGGGGGCTCCCGCAGCCTGGGACCCTGGGATGCAGCACGAGCCCTGGGCCCAGTCCCAGCTTCCGAACCCCAGCCAGGCCGGGGAGAGCCTCCCCGGGCCCCGGTGGACCCCCGACACCAGCGCCCGGACCCTAGGCTGGCTTCCAGGACGGGAGGCTCCCGCAGCCTGGGACCCTGGGATGCAGCACGAGCCCCGGGCCCGGTCCCAGCTTCCGAACCCTAGCCAGGCCGGGGAGAGCCTCCCCGGGCCCCGGTGGACCCCCGACACCAGTGCCCGGACCCTGGGCTGGCTTCCAGGACGGGGGCTCCCGCAGCCTGGGACCCTGGGATGCAGCACGAGCCCCGGGCCCGGTCCCAGCTTCCGAACCCTAGCCAGGCCGGGAGAGCCTCCCCGGGCTCCGGTGGACCCCCGACACCAGCGCCCGG
>CAWUFW010008837.1:432500-844314 GCA_963921515.1 Calotriton arnoldi | reverse complement strand
AAAAAAAAGAAAAAGAGATTGTGCCTGTTACTTCCACCTCATTATATAATGCCAATAACGGGGTTTCCCAGTATTCTGGGTCGAATTACTAATTGGATTGCGGAATGACGTTTGGCCATGGCACGCCGTGTCTTCGTCCTGCCATTATAACTTTCACCAACTTAGCTGTTGAGTAGTGTTGATTGACAAGCTCAGACGAGCTATCTGGGATGCTACTTGGGTTAGATATACCCAGCTTTTTGTAGATGATGATGTCTTCTACTTTGTCGACCCAAGAGTTGCTGCTACGATCTTGCTCTGAGTTTTCCATTAGTAAGCCTCTGGAGAATGTCTTGGTCAAATGGACGACCCAGGCTTTCTCTGGCACACTTGAGCAATTTATTACTCAGTGTGTCTATTAATTCCATATACAGTTTCCCAGAAGGCTCTGTTTGTTTGTTTGGTATCGAAGAGGAGCTTTGTCCAGAACTCGTCGGTTTTTTATTTTCCGTTCTTCTCAGGGTTGGTTTTTATATAATTCCTTCAAGTTTTTTTTTCTCCCCTATATGGATTGTTGCGTTGGATTTTCTTGCACTCCTAACCACGCTTCTTAGGTCTTTTTTCAATACTCAGCATTTATTCATCAAGCCATCTGATCACTTGACCACTTGCCTCATGGTAAGGTTTAGAACAGAGAACATGTTAGCAACCTTGTTGAAAAGGAAGTCCAGGCTTCCGTCTGTGTGCGATACTAGACTCCAATATGTCTTCCACCTTGTTAGCCAGCTTCGGTAGAGAGTGGTGTGCCCATCTCAAACGTTTCAGATTATTTGTTTTTAGGAGGCCTACTTCTGCTTGTGCAGTCGTGTCTTGGGAGCTGATACAAATTATCACTTTGTGTCATATATTTAACTATGTATTTCCTCAGGTACGTTAGTAGTGGCAGATAGAGCATTGTGTAGTCTATTATTGATCTTGAATTTGCACTGTTTTGAGTATACCTGGGAGGCTAGTTTTTGCAAATTGCGGTCAGGACATTTTTGCGGGTGACCAGCCTGTGGCTGAACTGCCCATGTTACATTTTCAGCTACCAAATGCTCATCTTCAGCTGGGGTGTAAATTAAGTTGGTTTTAAAATCGCCTGTCAGAATTATTTTCCAGGTAGGATTTGTAAACCTTACTTCAGTTATCTTGGAGATTAGATTTTTGAATAGTGCAGTCTGTTTTTTGTACAGTGGGGTGTGCATAGACGTTGAATAATATTACCGTTCTTGTGAAACGTTTATGCCACATGCTGAATTTGATTGTTTGTAAGTCAGGCTGTTTGTAAATCAGGGGCCGAGGGGAGTAGTTGCCCCGAGGTGGGGTTTAGTGCTGTTGATACGTATACTACAAGGCCCCCTTTGGTCTCCCAAATCGATGTGGTTTTCTGGCCTCAACATGATGGAGTGCATAACCTACCAGTTGCACTGGATTGGTCAGCCAGGTCTCTTGAAGAGCAATTATGCCATATTTAACCCAATTCACCAGAGGAATTGCACCGGCGATGTTCCAGGAGAGAATGTGTGAGTCACTCTTTTCTTGGAGCGTTTAGGGCTGACGCCAACCAGTGCCGTTAGTCTTGGTTCATATCGACAGGCTGTTTGATTTTTAATTGAACACTTGTTCCTGATGTGCCACGAGCACTTTGTAGAACTGAGTACACAGGAGTTGGTCCCGGTACAGTGCTTGGTCTTCTGGCCGGAATTTGCAGAGGTGAAAGGTAGCTGTTAGAAATGGGGGTCTCTAGTTGGCAGTGGCTTGCACCTTTGTCCAAGTAGGGACCCTTCTTCCTAGTCAGGGTAAGGGGGATACACTTCTAAAATAACCCCTGCTCACCCCCTTGGTAGCTTGGCATGAGCAGACAGGCTTATCTCAGAGGCAGTGTGTGAAGCATTTGTGCATGCATACAGTAACACAGTGAGAACACTACAAAAGGACACCACACCAGTTTAGAAAAATAGCAAATCTTTATCAAAACCACACAAGACCAAAAACGACAAAAATCCAGCATACAATACTGAAAAATAGGTATTTTGCAAGATAACCTTCAAATTGCAGAAATATCTCATAACCACCGTTCTTCTGAGTCGGTAGCTCTGTCCGGGGCTATTGTGATACTGAAAATGACAGAGTCTAACAGTTCCAGATGACCGCGTCGGTATGGGTCAACTGTAGCATTGAGAGTCTTCTAGACAGTACCTTTTTCGTTGCAGCCAATTCCGTTGGTATGAGTCAGTCGGGGCAACAGTTGCAGTTGCGTTGTGAAGTGGTGTGCTGAGTGGTGCCCTCACGGCGCAGTGCAGGCAGTGGCTTGATGACGGTCGTCCAACAGTGTCGGTGAGACCAGGGCTGCGATGTGGAGTGAGGTGGTGCTCGATGCAGTGCTGGCAGGTCAGGCGATGGAGCCGGTCGATGTTCGGGCGGGCAGAGACGGTGTCGGTGAGGCCTGGGCGGCAGAGTGAAGCAAGGCGGTGCAGAGTGCAGTGCCCACACGTCGCAGTGCAAGCAGCGGCTCGGAGACGGTCTTCCAGCGGTGTCGGTGAGACCAGGGTTGCGATGCAAAGTGCGGCAGTGCCTTCTGCAGTGCCTTCAGGACATGGAACCAGTGACAGACCCGGTGATGGAGTCGGCTGCTCTCCTCTGTGGCAACTGAAACACACGGTGCCAGAGATGGTGCCCAGAGGGATGGTGAAGTATTTGCTGTTCCTGAGACTTCTTGAACAGGGGGCAAGCTCTACCTCAAGCCCTTGGAGATACTTTTCAAGCATGATACACACACAGTTCCTCTCCATGGCATAAACAGCGACTGCAGGCCAACCCCAGACAGCACACAGCAAAGGGGCAGTACTTCTCCTTCAGCTTTTCCCAGCTCTTCTCCTTGGCAGAGGTTCCTCTTGAATTCCAGAAGTAATCTCTGAAATCCTTTCTATCCCTGAGACTTCCAACAGGAGGCGAGCTCTACTTCAAGCCCTTGGAGAAAACTCTAACAGCAGGATGATGAAAGTCCAGTCCAGTCCTTTCCCTGCCCAAGACAGAAGCAACTACTGCAGGCCAACCCCAACAGCACACAGTACAGGGGCGGACCGAGTCAAATTTAAATCCCTGGTCATTGCCCACCGTGCCCTCTACGGTCTTGAACCCGCCTATTTACAGAAGCGGTTTATCTTTTATGTCCCTCTGAGACAATTGCGTTCCTCAGCCCTTCTTCTTGCTAGGGTCCCCCGCTTCTCCCGCCATAGGCTGGGTGGCTGCTCTTTGGCTGTTAAGGCTGCCCAGGCGTGGAATGCCCTTCCGTTTCTATTACGTAATACTCAGGACCCGCTGGCCTTCAAGAAACTCTTAAAAACTCATCTATTTCCATAGTTATTAGTGGTGTAGTTTAGGGACTCCTCTTGGACCCGTGCCGGGACACTCTTCGGAGTAGCTGTTGTGCGTTATAAGAGTACTTAACATAACATAACTTCTCCTTCAGCTTTCCCGGCTTTCCTTCTTGGCAGGTTCCTTAGTTCAGCAGTAATCTAAAGTTCAGGGGTTTGGGCTTCAACATTTATAGTCGATTTCTCTTTGTTCTCTGGTGTCAGAGAGGCTCTGTGCTCAGTCAAAACCAGTTATGTCCTCTCTGGTGCAGATTCCCGGCAGGAGGTGGAGACAGCATTGTATAAAGCAGACCAAGCCCATTCAGGTGAAAGGAAATCTCCCCCCCTCTTTCTAAATGCAGCCCAGGTCTATTCATCCCAGCCCTGACTCATCCAGGAAAGGCAGGACACACCTCAACCCCCCCAGTGGCTGTCCACAGTGAATGCACATCCCCAACCCCTGTCACTCCAAAGCTAGACAGTCAATCCACAAACCAAAAGAGGCTCACAGGATGATTAAGCAAGAAAATACCTACTTTCTAAAAGTGGCATTTTCAAACCCAGAATATAAAAATTCTCCTGACTAAAAGATGCATCTTTATATCCTGAGTTCAGGCATACTAAACTTCATCTTCCTATCTTGTCCCAATGGGAAGTTATATTTATAAGATGTTATAAATAAACTCCCATTCTATCCTATGGGACAGATAGCCTTTCAATAGTGAAAACGAAATTCACTGTAGTTCACTATCAGGACATGTTACACACATCAAAACATGTCCTACCTTTCACAGACACTGCACTCTGCCCACAGGGGTACTTTGATTTTGGGCCTAAGTTAGGGGTGACTCACATGTAAGAAAAGGGAAGGTTAGGGCCTGGCAAGTGGGTGCACTTGCCAGGTCGACATAGCAGTACCAGACTTACCACAGACACTGAAATGGCAGGTCTGAGAACCTTTTGCAAGGCTGCTTGTGTGGGTGGCACAATCAGTGCTGCAGGCCCACTAGCAGCATTTGACTTACATCCCTGGGCACACACAGTGAACTGTACTAGGGACTTAGTATTAAGTTGAACAAGCCAATCATGGAAACACCAATCCATATTCATAATTCACAGAGGGAGCATATGCACTTTAGCACTGATCAGCAGTGGTAAAGTGCCCAG
This sequence comes from Calotriton arnoldi, assembly GCA_963921515.1. NCBI lineage: Eukaryota > Metazoa > Chordata > Amphibia > Caudata > Salamandridae > Calotriton > Calotriton arnoldi. The sequence continues at coordinate 839,770 of CAWUFW010008837.1, read as the reverse complement.
AGTCATAAAACCCACCAAAATAGGGTCAAAAACAGGAGGCAAAAAAGCAAAAAGTCTGGGGATAAAAACCCACTGAAAAAGCCAGAAAAGTAGCTCAGTTTTATGGGTTTTGAGAGTGCTATACCCAATGTTTTGAACTGCTGCTTGCGTTGATAATTAGGAATGCTATCTCCTCTGTGTTCCAGGTAGAGAGAGTTTGATCAGGTTGCCTGTGATCCTCATTAGATAGGGATTTGACTGATAACATTTCTGATGATTTAATATGCTTCAGTGTGGGTATTTTGGTGACCAGCCTCATTATGTTTCCTCTGTTGAGGATGTCCTGCTGGCCTTTGGAGACATAATGATGAGGTAGGTGACTTGCTTGTTTGGACTCTCCATTTTCCGGGAAAGCATAGTTGAGACTGAAGAGTTGAGTGACATTTCCAAGTCGATGTTTTGTAGATGTGTTGCATTGATTGCGCCCTCTACTCTTTGCATATTGATGTTTACTACAATCTTATCATGTTGAAAGGGGTTCTTTGGGTTGTGATCACACTGGCGGCCTTATGTGGGTTTTTCTCAGGTGTATTATTAGATAATGTGATAGTGCGACCAGCGGATTTGACCTTGGATGCATTTGTTCCTTTTGGCGCTACCTATATTTGTTATTGGAGGAGCGTGTTCAATTGCCATGTTTAAACTGTGCTGTGATTTCCTTTTAGTTGCAAGTGACATGATCCTGTCTGTTTCTAGGGTCTGTGTGTGTTGCCGGGAGTACTTGCTGGTCTCCTATCCTGTAGTCCCTGATCGGAGCCAGATTGCATCCCAGGAGTATCTTGTGTCCTTCCAACTGTTAGTTACAATGAGCCTAATGAATCCGAGATGTCCTCGAATTCCTCAAATTTGTTACCCCTTGCTGGGGACATTGAGGTGCTTGCTGTTGCTAGATCTTGTTGTTCCTGCTTGGTTTCAAAGGTGGGATATAATTTCTTGTGCGTGCATCATCTTTCACTATGCGCTGAAGGTTCTTTCTTGCCTTCATAGCGCGCTCCTTCTGTCTCTTGGTTTCTACTAAAGCCATGGGTTCATTCTGTTCGTTGACCTTTTCCAATTGTGGGTCAGAGAGTTGGAGGAACTGTTCAGTTGACACTGGATACACAGATATTTTAAATGGGTTTCTCCTTTCTTTGCTTTGCTCTGGCATCTGTTTTTCTGTTATTTGAGCTTGGTGGAGTTTGCTCCTCTCAGAAGTGGGCCTGTAGATATTGTTTCCCCCTAGTTGTTTTTCCTCTAATTTAAAATGCTAGTTAGAATGGCTGGGATGGTACTTAACTTGTCAATGATTTGATCACACCCATAGACTTCTTGAACTGGAGGGTTCCTTTCTTGTACTCTGGTTATGAGATCTGTCAGTATTTCCAGTTTGGTGTTAATGCCAGAAATATGAGAAGCTATGACGTTCATGAGGTCAATTTGAAGATCAAGTTTGTCTGATTCATGTTGAGCGCCAAAATCGAAGTTTGTAGGATGTTTAATAGCGAGGAGTGTTGGTTCTAAATGTTCTCCACCTTTAAGATATCATAATTCTCATTACTCTCCATGCCCATACTTGCATCATTCTTTTCCCTGATTGCCTTTGTTCCTGAGGCATGGAAGGTGATTCGATCTTTACTGCCTGACTGGGCCTGTGTTAGGGTTACTAAGGCGTGTCTTGATGACTTCTGATTGTTGCTTGGGTCTACGTGGACAGATTGTGTTCACCCTTCAAGATTAATAGCCAGGTTGATGGTCTTAACCTCCATTGCCTGTATGAGATCGATGTTATTTGTTAATGAGATTGAGTGAAGCCAGGAGTTATCAACCTCTTCCATAAGGTTACTAGTACTGTTGCAAGTTTTATTCACCTGCATAGAAAGCCAAATTGTGTCCAGTCTTTGGGCGGGCCTCGGAATTGAGTGGAGACGCCACCAGGCCTCCTCCTAAGTGCCTTGCCGCTACCAAGAGTGGAACTCACGTGCTCCTCACGTCCCTCGCCTCACCCCCAGCCCCCCTAATGCCAGCCGATGCCAGCAGCACCAGTCAAGGTGGTGTTGAAGTCAGCTGCAACAAGTTATCAAAGTTGGCACGTGTTTTAACAATACCGAAGGAATAGGAAGCTGGTATGGAACAGTGGTCTGGTACGGCGGTCTGAACCAGTCGATGGGAGCCGCCACTGGCTGGTACTAGTGCTGGGACTCAGCTCGAGCACAAGCCGCCTACGTCCATGCACCCGCTCAGTGGACTCACTGGTTTTCGGGGACAAGCCGAGTACCGATATCGATGCTGCACCGCCTGAGCACAAACCCCAGTCCTGCAGTACTACCGGTCCCGAGGGTCGGCCGGGGATCGGCAAAGACCTGCGCCGTCAGTACCAGCAGACGCGTCTCACTGCAACACCCCTTGCTCACTCAGCAACACTTCGAACGGTGATTGGCTCTGCTTTCACTTATGCTCTAACCCGGCATTGGAAGCTTCACCCTAAGTAGGATAGCCTCCCGCTGCATCAAAGTCATCTGTTCTGCAGTGGATGTGTTTCCGCCATTGACTGACCTCTGAGGGATATTGAAGGACATCTCAGTGTGACAAACTCTAAATGAGCCTCTACATGTACAGATTGTGTAAGGTGTATTGTGTACAGCTTAACTTGAATATATCTTATATAACCATTTTACCTTTATCATACACTTCTGAAAGTACTATTTCGCATGTGTAACGGGGGAAGTAGTCTGTTTTTTGAATTATCAAGATATCGATTGTGCTTTGGCCAGGTGTAAAAGTAAGTTTTTCAAGTATCTATCCCAGCTGCAACCCAATTGCCTTGTTCTCTCACTTGTCTGTTGTTCTACCCAGGGCGTAGTTATCTAAAATATGTGCAATTATCCTGAAAAAGTTGCAAAACCTCAGCAAAGAACACAATCATCCATAGGCTGTGTAACCATTTCACATACACAGGGACGTGGTTCTCTTTTCATGTAGAGAGGGTCACTCACAGTGCCAAACATCGTGCCTGTACCCACGCCACACAGACACTATAGAGTAATGACGTGTAATTATCCTATTGATGTTTTCAATATTTATATTTCAAAACCTCGCCACAGAAGAACAGTGAAACATAGATTAGTTTGGAGTGAAAAAGAGACGAGAGGCTAAGATTGCAAGCGAGATGAAAGAAAGAGATGGAGAAAAAGATAAATGTGAAAGACAGAGGGGAAAGAACGAAAAAGAAGGAAGGAAAATGTTGCTAGAATAAAGAGGGAGCAATGAGAGATTGGAAAAAAACACCAAAAGGGTCAAAAGAGAAAGGCAAAACACAGTGACACTAAGGTGGAAAATGAAAAACAAAGGTAAGGAAGTTAAAGAGCGAGAAGAGACAAATAAAACATGCATCATTAAATTATGTTATGTTTGAGAAAAGATTGATAGAGGATCCGCCTGAAAAGGGTGCACGTTATGCATCGCAAGAATATTTAAGAATATAAATGCGAATTTTAAATAATGCGGTTTTGAGCCTGCCTGTCAGTGCTCCATCGGCCCTGTGCTTTATTCATAAAATGCTTATATTGTCATGAAAAATGGTCAAGACAGTCAGGTTTTCAGTCTATCCACAACGAATCTCCATGAGGCAAATGTACATACAATATATTTTAGTGGGGATTATTTGCATAATGTTGGTCGTTCTGAAAACTCTGAGATTTGACTACACTGTCCTAAATTATTCATATTTTCATGATATATACTCTTGGATATCACTCTTTTTCAAATGCGGCACAGGAGAAGCAATTTATGTTAGGCCCTGAGAGAGCATCTCGGGAACGCGCTCCTTTGCAAGATTGAAAATATCTGCTTATGAATTTACCAGGAGATTCGAACACTGGTAGCTTCCCTGGAATTCCATCTGCTCAGAGAGCACGTCCAAGGGCTCTGAGGTGAGGCAATTACTTCATATATTCCAAGCCAGCAATGATTTGGGCTAGTAATGTTTGGTGATTTGTACCTGTCGACAGAACAGCATTAGCGGCAGATGAGACCTCACTGGGTGGCCGGCTCATGTCTAGAAACGTTGCTGTGGCTTAGATACTAGGTAAGCCAATTTCTGCTATAATTTGTCACCGAGTTTTTAACATCTTTATTAATTTCACCCTGAATGCTTTGTACTCGCATGCTTTGTGTAAAGGTGCCCATTTGAAAAATGTTGTCCAGAGCTGCGTTTTCACTAAAAATATTCCTTCTTCATGACAGGTGTTTGCCTCTTGGAAAAGGTTGAGCAGTAAATGATGCGGTGCATAGCAGCTGCAAGCAGGGACTGGCCTTTAGAGAAATTGGCAAGTTAGTGCTTCTGAAAGAGATATGCTGCTGAGCAAAGGCCATATACGTGCTGTCACTGTGCCTGTTTTCCCTAGCACCACCAGCCTTTCAATGGCATCACTTTCATAAACAATCAATCTGATAGTGATGTCTAGTCGCAGATTCCTTACCTTTGAATTATCCCCATGCACCAGACTGGATCCAGAAACTTTTCTACAGCAGTAACTGCGAGTCGGAGGATTTCCGAGTCTCATCGCGGTTTCAGTTTCGGCTGTCGCATTACAATGCAGGCGGTCGAAACTGAAACCGGCCGCTCATTCCAGCTGCATTCCGATGGGCTCAAGGAGCCCATCGGCTAGTCGGAGACCGGCACGTAATCCCTATGGACAGCGTTTCTGCTGTAGGGATTACAATGTCGGTTACTGACAGGCGTTCCATGTCGGGCTTTACGACATGGAAAGCCTGTTGAAAAGAAACATTGGGGGCCCCTAGCAGCGCCCCCTTCATCCTGCAGCCTCTGGTTGTGGGCCGAGGGGGCACCTATGGTTCCCCCCTGTTAATCCCTTCACCAAGGTGCCTGCCACGCGGTGCAGGGATGAACAGATACGCCCATTTGTCTATGGGAGCTTGTGCTACGGCCGGTTTACAACCGTAACAGAAGCTCCCATAGACAAATGGGAGTATGCGACCGCACCATGTGCGGTCGCATTGAAATCGCGGTGCCGGGACCGCTGACCAGAGGTCGGTCAGTCCCGAGACTTACGTCCGCCCGACATCGTAATTAGGCCCAGTGTGTTTTTTTTTCTGGATATCTTTGGGGTCCTGTGAACTACGATGTCGACCCCGCACCCTCATCCTATGTGCATTTGGTGTCTGGGGCGCTCACCCTGACTCTGAAAGGTGCGGCTCATTTCTTCAGCTTCAGTTATCGGCGTTGCAGGAGCACGGCATGACACTCTTAGCGGTGCAGTGATCGAAGGCCCCTCGTTGGTCGCGGTCCTCTTCTTCATCTGAGGACCGCTCAAGGGCCAGCTCCCGAAGTCCTTCGTCCTCACTATCATCTGGTAAGTCATGCCACAGTGGGTCAGCATCTCGGCCTTCCTTGACTTTACTGCGTACACGCAGTGTCCCTGACACACCTCCTTTTCCTCTGATTTCAGAGTCGGAGCGAGAATCTGCCCACGTCTTCTGATGTTTCTCAGAGCCGAGGCCACTCTGGCTCAGATGAGGGAATACTATCTCTCCCTCCATGCCATTTTTTGTTCTCAGCCTCCCTCTGGTGTGCGTCTCAGCCCCAAGGAAGTCAGTGAGGCCTTGACTGACTCCAAACCGGCAGGACCACCCTCGATGTCAGTGAGGCCTTTTGAATCAATGATCGACCCCTTATTGGCTCCGATGCACAAAACTTCAGGGTTCCCACGTGGAACGCCAGTGTTGGATCCGCTAGTGCCACCTTCGACATCAATGGTGCCGGTCGCCCCTACTTTATCTCTCCTCTCTGATGCCGAGGTGTCATCTCTTCGACACCGGTCAACATCGGGAAGGGCGTAGGAGGAACAGTTCTTTTTGAGTTACCTTCCTCCTCTTTCAGAGGAGCCCCCTGCTCTTTTCCCCTTGGAACACAAGTATTTTGGTGATGTCAGTAATGACACAACTGACATTCCTAAGCCTCCTCCAAAGTTTCTTTGAGTGTCTAACCTTGGTGAGGCTAGTGACCTTGATTCTTCCCCATCTTCAGGGCTGTTTTCTCCTCCTAGCCTCGCTTCGGAGGCTAACACAGAGTTTGCTGAGCTTTTGTGGAGAATTGCTGTGGTTCTGGGGTGCAGCTTCTTTCTGCATAAGTGGCCATTGATCCCCTTCTTAGGGTTCTTCATCAGGGCCAGATGAGAACTGAACCTGCGCTCCCCTTCAGTGAAGCCCTCTTTAATATTCTATTGGGCACTTGGGCTAAACCCATTTCAAGGGCCTCCATGGACCGATATGTAGCTCATAGGCACCATCCTGCCCCTGGAGACCCGCTCTGCCTTTTCCATCAGCCTACTCTGTGCAGCTTTGTAGTTCAGGCTGCTACAGCCTCCTCTGACATCAGCGTAGTGCCAGACGTCCCTTCAGACATGGAGTCTAAAAGTCTAGATGCTCTTGGTCAATAACACTTTTAAGCCACCAGCTCCACTTTGCGGTCCCTGCCTTAATACAGCTTGTGTTTTGGGCCGTTTTTCTCATGTGCCTTCTCCCCTCCATTCCTGATGACTCTCGGGACACTCTTACTCAGTTGGTCCAGGATGGTCATCAGGCGGCTAAATTGCTGATTCATTGTGACGTGATTACCACAGATTCAGTGGGATGAGCCATGGCCCTTTCAGTAGCTCTTTGCCAGCGTACCTGGCTACGCACCTCTGTCTTCTCTGAGGCTATTCAGTCTGCCTTGGTGGCATTGCCTTTCGCTGGTCAATATCTGTTTGTCTCGCAAGCTGACTCTGCTTCATGCCGTTTTCGGGATAGTCAGAGTGGAGTGAAATTTTAATTCCTATTGTCATAGCATCCTCTTATTCCCCCCGTACTCAGTCTGGCCGGGGATGGTCTTCTTCATTTCTTTTCTGTATGAGATGAGTCGTTAGAGGTCGGTGCCAGTTGGCTTCTTCTTTTCACTCGTCACCTCCGAGTGGCATACAGTGTGGTGTGCCTGCCCCAGCAGGTATTTTCTTTTCTTGCATTCTTAACCTGTCGGAGACAGGTTGTGGTCCCCCTGGTTGTTTCGGAACACGTCTTATTTCCTGGCCCTGTTTGGAGTCTACACCGGTGGGTGCACAGTGTTCTCTTGCTTTCTACCCAAGTTCTAATTGGCGTGTTTTCATGTTATTGTGTGGATGCACTGTTGCCTTCTTCCCTGTCATACAGGGTACTTCGTCTGTATGCCTTACAGGTATTCATCCATATGTTTCTGGCACCATAGTACACCTTCTAGGGGGCTCGACATGTCATGGTATGGTGCACTGGTGCAAGTCGGAAGATAGTGCACAGGGGTTCTTCTTGACTCCCCGTTTTTGCACAGGGGTTCTTCTTGACTCCCCGTTTGTTGAGTGTTTCTACACACTAGCCAGGGGGTTCTTTCCTTCCACTCTATCTGGTGCCCTTCTTTCCTAGCAAATGCATGGAAGGGGCATGGTTCTTGGCCTAGGGTGCATTGTCTGGTCCTGACCTAGTTTGTGTCCCTTCTTTCTCTCTTCCGGCATTAGCACTTCTTGTACTAGTTCTCACTATACATGGGCGAGACGGGCTCCTGCCTTCTCTGCTTTTTCTCTTAGGCTCCTTGCATACATACCTTGTCTGTATCTTGGTATGGGTGGCCTACTCGGCTGACCCTTTCGCTTCTATCCCTCTGCATGGCCTGCTTTAATCTGCTTCTGCCTTGCGCGAAGCTGCTGTTGCTTTTCACTTTTGGATTGGAGATGTTTCAATGACACCTCCAAAACCAACCCGAAAGTTTCGTTACTGGCCTGGCTGTTCTCCAGACGTGTCTTCTGCCCCTTTTGGGGGATTTATGGCTATTTTTCATCTTCAGTTTCTTCTCAGACATGGGTTCCTTGACCACCCTCTCTGGGTTGATTCGTGCAGAGGTTGGTGATCCCTTGGGATTCTTTCCGGGGAGTTTCCTTCACTTCTTGTGAGCGCGTATACAGTTCCAATCCCTTGAAGGGTTTGTTTCCCTTTTTCTAACAAGCATACTGAATACGATCTTAAGTGACGTCAGGATCCTCTCTCACAATGTTACCTGGCTTGTTGGCCTGGCACCGGTTGTTCCGTGAAAATGAGACCTTGTTTTGCTCTGACCTCAATGCTTGTTAGGCTGTTGGCACTGTTTCTCCATCTGTTACTTTGGTTATTTACCCTGGTTCTTTGGATGGACCTTCACTTGTGGTGTTGGTCTTCCCATACTATGGGGCATATTAGCAAGAAGAGGTGAGGGGGGCCATGTAGATGTCAAATAGGGTCGGGCTCAGAGATGACCCCTCTGGGAGTCCGCATGTGATTTACGTGGGATAGGAGAGGAAGGGTGGCAGTCTGATCCTTTGGCTTCTTCCGGGGAGGAATGATCGGATCCAGTCTAGGGCTGTACCTTGTATGCCGGTGTCGTGTATTCTTGCGACAGGTGTGCGGTGGGAGATGGTGTAGAAGGCCACTGAAAGCTCGAGTAGGATGAGGTCTGCGGAGTGGCCTTGGTCCAGGAGGGTGCGGATGTCATCTGTGGCGGTGAGTAGGACGGCCACGTTGCTGTGGTTGGTTCGCAATCTGGATTGTGACGGGTCGAGGATGGCGTTGCCATCAATGAATCGTGTCAGTTCCCTGTTGACTGTTCACTTTGCAACTTTGTGTGCGAAGGGGAGGTGCAAGATGGGCTGGTATTTCTTGAGGTCGGTGGGGTCAGCTGTGGTCTTTTTGAGCAGGGGCCAGACATCTGCACGCCTCCAGTCATCTGGGTAGGTGCCTATTTTGAAGGTGGTGTTGATGGTGCGTTGTAGTTCGTGTGTGATGGCGTCCGTGGCTCCGTGGTAGATGTGAGGAGTGCATGGGTTGGTGTGCGCCCCTGAGTGGATGCCTTTCATGGTTGAGGCGGTGTCTTCGGCTGTGACTGGTGGCCAGGTGGAGATGGTGGGCTGGCTGGTGTGTCCGTGGCCGGGGTGTCTGTAGACGAGGGTTCCTGGGAGTGTGGAGTTGTGGTTGGTCTGGATCTGGAAGTGCAGGTGTTCGGCGGTGGGGAAGGATTTGCTGGAGGTGGTGAGGCGGAGGGTAGTTTTGAGGGCAAATGCGAGGCCCCCTCCCGGGTGGTTGTGGCAGTCCTTCCTCTGGATCTTGTATCCGTTCGGATAGCGAGGTTGATGTCGGGTGCGGAGGAGGCGTTGGTCCAGGTCTCTGTGAAGAAGGCGATGTCGGGCGAGAGAGAGTCGAGTAGGTTCCAGATTTTCACGGCGTGTTTGTGCACGGAGCGCACATTGAGGAGGATGCATCTTAGGGTGTCGCCGGTGCTGGCATCGGTTGTGTTGGAGTCCGGGGTGGTGATTATGCTCTGGTGGCAGTGGAGGCAGGAGAACTGGCCGTGGGTTGTGTTAGCCAAGGCCTGTTGTCAGTCTCTGACTTTTCCAGGGTTGAGTGCATGGAGGGTGGCTGTGCTGTAGCAGTGGGTGGCCCGTGATCCAGGGTCCCTGGCTCTGGTCGTGGTTGGGTTGCGGACAGGCACAGATGGGCTTCTATTAGGCGCGCCATCTGTGCATCAGCGGTGCGTGTCCGCTGCACAATCGCGCAGCATCCGCCATGTATGAGGGAAGGGTGGAGGATCGATCAGCTGGGAGGCTGGAATGGGCGAGGACATGGGTGCGTGGCCGCAGGGGCAGCAGCGGCGGGAAGTGCAGGCTTAGAGAAGCCAAAAAATCATTTATAAAGGGGGAACACAAGGGCTAACTAACTGATGTAATCATGCTATGTATCCTCGGGGGGGAGGGTGGGTAGGACTGCTCCAAACACGGAGCAGGGCATGGGCGGATTGGCATGCCCACTCAAGTGCGCAACAACTGTTTGTTCGGCCCACTCAGGCTGCCAATGCAGTCATGCACACTTCCCTGTTTGCAATGCAGGCTGCATTACAGCCTGCATGGAGAACATGCCCACCCCTCCGGTCCCGGGCTGCATGACTTGTCCCGTTGCCAATTACCAATCCCACCACTGCATTGCAGCGTTGTGATTGACTCCGGGAGGGAGCCTGGCTGGCTACTTCCTATTCCTGGAAGCAGATGCAGGAGAGCAGGAGCTAAGAAGACATGGGACCCGGCTTGGAGGTAAGACTTCCCTCAATAAATTTTCACAACACCCGCTCACACACATCCCCACGTCCATGCACCATCCAGTGTTCTTTCCGGCATTTACCACCCCACAGCTGTCCAGACCCCCCGCACTTCTCACTGTTGTCCGCTGTGCGCCCATGCACTGCGGGCGTACCACTCGTGTGCCAAAGGCACATACGTAGTTGCGACGCATGCCATAACCTCGCATTCCATTCCAATGCATACTAATACTAGGCACATTGCAACAGTAGGGTAGGTGTTGCATGGCGGAGACATCAAGATCACTGTTCCCACTTCAGTGAGTGCAACCCAACACTAACCTTTGCAGTGCACAACAAAACCTAACATGAACCCTTGAATCCCTTTTAGAACCCCAGAACACACCGGAAAATCACATTTGAGACAAATGCACACCCCATTTTTCATATTTTATCCCACAACACACCCCAAATTTCATATTTTACCCCCAAATACACCCCAAATTTCATATTTTACCCCAAAACACACCCCAAATTTCATATTTGACCCCCAAATACACCCCAAATTTCATATTGTACCCCAAAAGCACATCCCATCTTTCAAATCTGACCCCCAGAAAAACAACAATTTTCATTTTTGACATCCATAACACATTCACACATGAAAAAGTTAAAATTACCCCATAACTGACCTCACAATGCGTTGTAATCGAATGCGATGTTAAGGCACCCGCGTTGTCGGAGTTGCGTTGTTAACGATGTACTGCCTGCATTGTAATGGTCATCTCCCGTGCCAAAGGCAACCCATAGGCTACGCCGTTTGCATCCGTGAGCCCCTGGACCGCGCTCAGCACCAAGGAGCATTCCTCTTGGCCACTCCACCGATATGACGCCTGCACCCTCCTCGCCATCAACCCTGGACTCCAGCTTGCCTGCCAGGACCTACCTCTGCTCCGTACCGGACTTCTCCTTCGCCATCACAGATGGCTGCAGTATCACCCGCAAGGAGCACCCCGACAGTCAAGGAGGAGGCATTGCCGTCACCTACAGGGGCACACTCTGACTGACCACGCACTCTAATGTGCCAAGGGTGACCATGGACCACGTCAACTCCCAGATCCGGACCAAGCCCAATGAACATCCTCTGCGGCACCCTCATGTGCAGACCCCCCGGGCCGTTGTCCCCCATTCTTCAATCCCATTTAGGACCTCATTGCACCCCAGGGTCTCCCATCCACCAACAACATCCAACTTGGTGCACTCAAGTTCCACCTGGGCAACCCCATTGACCAGAGCACCACCCCCTCCTGGGGAAGGTCACCGACATCAGACGCAAGCAGCAAGTCACCTCAACAGGCCATATAGCAGGACACACGGTCGGGTACGTCACCTCCGCCAGTGGGTACTTCAACTACAGCCACAACACCGGACTCTCCTGCACTACCATCATTGGATGAATGACGTCTTCACCTTGCCCACCGGACGCCAGCGCCAACATCGCACTCCGTCGCAGCTGGATCCAGGCCACCGCAGAACGTCTCGTCGACTCCCTCTGCACCAACACTCCACCAATGCTTCCAAACGATGACACCACAGCGCACAACCACCACCGTTGGATCTCCAACATCGCAGACATTCGGGCACCCCTCATGACCGGCACTGCGTCAGTACCTTCCGCCTGCCTGATGGCAGGCATGAGGGTGATGCTGTGCCACAGGGATGGGCTGACCCCATGCATTGCTGGAGTTGCGTCATGGTTGTGACACGACTGTAGCAATGCATGACTTTAGCGCAGACAGATACGTCAGGATTCCTGACGTATCTGTCGTTACTTGCACCATGGAGCGCTGTCCAGTGAGTACAGCGCATCCATGCTGTTGCAAGGAGGGCATGATGAGAAGTGTTGCAACGCTGTCTTGTCGCAGCGCATAAACACTTTTCATGACTGGGGCACAGGAATGCGCACTATCTTAGTGATGGTACGCATTCTTGCACTATGGGGCAGATTTACAATAATTGGCGCATCCCTGCAGATCAGCAGGGATGCGCCAGTTAATTTGCGTGATGGTAGGAACCCCTTGCGCCACCATGGATGCGCTGCATTTACAATGCAGCGCACCGTGGCGCAAGGAGAGACAGATGCGTGATGCATATGTCAGCGTATAGGTGACGCAGTGCTGGAGTTGTGTAGCAAGCGCAACGCTACTTCCGCACTGCTCAGGGGCATCCTATCCTTGCAATGCTGCTTCCCTCCTTACGCCTGCTACAAGCAGGCGTAAGGTTTTGACGCAGCGGGGACGTAAAAGTGACTCAGTGAAATCTTGTAGATTTTACTGTGTCACTTTTACGGGGCTTCCTTGCGACGGAACGCCCACCCTGCATACATTATACCTGACGCAGGTATAATGTAGCGCAGGGCTTTACAACGTGATGCATCTCACTAGATGCATCACGTTGTAAATCTGTCGCATAGTGGCGCATTGTTTGCGACACCGCTGCATCACATAAGTGGTGCAACGGTGTCGTAAAGATGTCGCAAGGGGATTGTAAATCTGCCCCTATATTTTTGTCGCAGGGCAGCGCTGCAACATTGCTTGCAGCGCAGTCCAGCATCAAAAACATGCATAGGTGTGGGCCCAAGTCTTATCCACATTTTTAAGACCTGCTTTTTTCTGGTCTTAAATTCCTGCAGCTAACAGGCCTTAGCGACACTTTTTTTATTGCTTCGCGGGTCCGGGCTATCCCTGCTAATAGGGCGAAGTGCGGTAAGCTGGCGTTTTTGTGAAGTTTAGAGACAGAACGACTACCTTGCATGTCATTAGCGATAAATATCGCTGGCATGTAAGGCGATAAAAAAACCGGCCACTATCACCAGTAAGCTGTCGCTAACGGCTGTTAGCGACAGCTTGCTAATAGGGCGATAAAAATATCGCCACTTTAGCGGCAAAAAAGTGCCGCTAAAGCGGTGATGGGCCCTTGATAATATGCCCTATGTTCCCCATTTTTTGTCCGCTGCTTCAGCCGGGTCTCATCTCCATCTGCTACTCTTTCTTTTAAAATGGGGACTAGCTATCTGATTAGACCTCTCCTGTGTTGGCCTCGTTCAACTCGACCCTTTGTACAGTCCTCCATAGTAATCTTTATTTCTCTATTCTAGTGGGGTTGTTTCTCCTCTGCTGTTTTCTTTTCAATTGTCTCTTGAGTGCCTGATTGTAACCGTTCAGTTGGTAGTGTTGTTTTTTGTCTGCTCACTTTGTTTTCTGGGTTGTGTGATTCCCACCCCCATCCCTTTAAATGAGGCCATGTGGCTGGTTGCCAGCTCGCCGTTGTGCCATCTTCAGCCCAATACCAATGTTGTGGCCGTTATATACACCCTTCTTAGGCTCATTTTATTATACAGTTATACAGTGCAAGTTTTTGCATATGTATATATATATATATATATATCCAACCAACGTTGCCTGTTGAAAGAGGGCCCGCACAGGTATGTAAAATCAGCCAGTCTTTATTGGAGGAACAGCAAATGCCAATGCAGCGGAAACAATTTCACAGCATCTAAGTCCAGCCCGACGCGTTTCGTGCGCTGTAGCACTTCCTCATGGGCTATGGGCATTGAAGGGCAAACAACACGGCAGTTTCTTGAAGCACCTTTTCAAACAGTCATTCCCGCCCCAATAGGCGTGACCACCAGAGTGACCTGATGGAACCTGTAGTGATTCGGTTTTCCTCATGTGAGTTTCCGCGTTGCTGCCCCAGTAATCAAAATTAAATCCCAAGTGGGTGGCGAAACATTCACGCTGCTTGGTACTGCTTCGTGATGCTACTCCAACAGCACCACCTGTTCCCATTGCCGCAGCATCGATTTGCGCCGCAGCTTGACTGCATAGCAGCGGGCACCTCTCGCGGCTCAGGCGGGGCCGCTAAACACATCCAACCAACGTTGTCTGTTGAAAGAGGGCCCGCACAGGTAGGTAAAATCAGCCAGTCTTTATTGGAGGAACAGCAAATGCCAATGCAGCGGAAACAATTTCACAGCATCTTAGTCCAGCCCGACGCGTTTCGTGCGCTGTAGCACTTCCTCATGGGCTATGGGCATTGAAGGGCGAACAACACGGCAGTTTCTTGAAGCACCTTTTCAAACAGTCATTCCCGCCCCAATAGGCGTGGCCACCAGAGTGGCCTGATGGAACCTGTAGTGATTCAGTTTTCCTCATGTGAGTTTCCGCGTTGCTGCCCCAGTAATCAAAACTAAATCCCAAGTGGGTGGCGAAACATTCACGCTGCCTGTTGAAAGAGGGCCCGCACAGGTAGGTAAAATCAGACAGTCTTTATTGGAGGAACCGCAAATACCAATGCAGCGGAAACAATTTCACAGCATCTAAGTCCAGCCCGACGCGTTTCGTGCGCTGTAGCACTTCTTCATGGGCTATGGGCATTGAAGGGCAAACAACACGGCAGTTTCTTGAAGCACCTTTTCAAACAGTCATTCCCGCCCCAATAGGCGTGGCCAGCAGAGTGGCCTGATGGAACCTGTAGTGATTCAGTTTTCCTCATGTGAGTTTCCGCGTTGCTGCCCCAGTAATCAGAATTAAATCCCAAGTGGGTGGCGAAACATTCACGCCCTCTTTCAACAGGCAACGTTGGTTGGTTGGTTGGTTGGATATATATATATATATATATATATCTGCATTTATCCAAGAATACGCGCACTCACAAGGGCTCAGTTGATCAAACAGAAGCTCGTTTAATCACAAACGTTTGTGATTAAACGAGCTTCTGTTTGATCAACTGAGCCCTTGTGAGTGCGCGTTATTCTTGGATAAATGCAGACATTATTGTCCGGCGTGCGTTCGCCGGCATTGCGCAACACCTGACGGAGGGCTGGATCCCGGAAGGACCCGTGGTTTGCTGTTTCATATATATATATTATCTACTGGCGGTCGCCAGTAGATAGTTATAGTTAGAACCTATTTTCCATAGGAAATCCGCGACATTCTATTTGAAATAACTCTCTTGCCGGTTGACGTATCTACGCAAAATTTTCAAACTTTGTGGGGCGCTCCGGTCCGCTCCTACCCTGAAAGTCTCGGGGTGATTCGTCAAGCGGGGGCCGAGAAAAAGGGGGTCCCAAAACGCGTTTTCCCCATTCATTTTTCCATAGGAAACTTTAGACACGGCTACAGCTCGAACTGCTGAACGGAATTACACCAAATTTGGCAAAGGGGTAGTTCTTGGTTCAGAAAGAACCCTTTTGTTAAATGGTGTAAATCCATTCAGTAGTTGCTGAGAAAATCAAAAGTAAAAGTACATATATATCTATGGCCGCGTCGGATTCGCGCACCCTCCCGATCACGAGCTGCAT
Source organism: Calotriton arnoldi (assembly GCA_963921515.1). Taxonomy (NCBI): domain Eukaryota; kingdom Metazoa; phylum Chordata; class Amphibia; order Caudata; family Salamandridae; genus Calotriton; species Calotriton arnoldi. The sequence continues at coordinate 824,267 of CAWUFW010008837.1, read as the reverse complement.
GCTAATTGGCTGTCAACACTCCAAATCAGGAAGTGTTGGCAGCCATTTTGTCCCTCGGTAGAACCGAGGGACAGAAACAAGTGCGCAAACGCACAAAGGGGCAGGGTAGAAACACCCTGACCCCTAGGTCTGCTCAGGGGGTCCCACAAGGTCCCCCTGGGCAAAATATTTTTTTTTTTTTAAATCGGCAGGATGCGCTCAGGGAGCGCGGATCCTGCCGAAAAAAATCGAAGCGCGGTCTCCCACGCTTCGATGTTAATTGGCCCCGGGTGGCCCAAGTCCCGGGGGCATGGTGGGGGTTTTAATTTATGTAGGGGGCCTCTAAGGCCCCAAGCCCCGGGGACCGCCACCCCCGGGGCTTTATTTAAAAATGATGGCGGGAGGGCTCTGAGCCCTCCCGCAGCCCCCGAGGACCGCCACCTCCCGGGGCTTCTTTTTTTTTTTAAACCTGTGTGGGGGCTCCAGCCCCCACATGCCCCGGGACCGCCACCTCCCAGGGCACTAAACATTTAAATACGGGGGTCCGTTACGGACCTCAAGCCCCGGGGACCACCACCTCCCGGGGCTGTGCACTGAATGGGAGGGGGCAGCGCGGCCCCCTCCTGGAGCCCTTGATGGCCCTGGGGACCACCACCCCCAGGGCCGGCTCCTGCAGTGTCCCGGGGTGCCTACCCCGGGACACTGCTGTTTGCTATGACAGGACGGGAGCCTCGCGGCTCCCGTCCTGTCATAGCAAACTTGGTTTGCATTTTGAAAGAGAGAGCAGGAAACCTGCTCTCTCTTTCAAAATGCAAATCAATTGCTTTCCACATGGGGAGCAGCATGTTAGCTGCTCCCCATGTGGAAAGCAATGCCGGCTTCCGCAGGAGGCGGGGAGCCGGCTGGGACTGTGGGGGATTGGGGACCCCCCACAGTCTCCAACGTGAGGCCAGGCCCCGGGGATGGGGTCCCCGGGGCCATAAGTGGCCCGGGAGGGGGCCACGCAGCCCCCTCCCCAAAGTTAAAAAAAAAAAAAAATTTTAAAAGGGAAAGGCCGGCCCCGGGGATGGGGTCCCCGGGGCCTTAAATGGCCTGAGGAGGGGGCCACGCAGCCCCCTCCAAAGAAAAAAATAAAAATCGAGGCCATGCCCCGGGGATGAGGTCCCCGGGGCCAATACAGGCCCAGGGAAGGGGGCCACGCGGCTCCTTCCTGTTTTTTTTTTAAATTTAAAAAAAAAAAAAATGCTCAGGCCCCGGGGGATGGGGTCCCCGGGGCCAAAAGTGGGCAAGGGAAGGGGGCCACGCAGCCCCCTCCCATTAAAAAAAAAGAAAAAAAGAAGAAAAAAACGACCGGCATCGTGCCGGAGGCCCCGCCCCTCCCTGCAGTACTCTGCAAACGCGCCCTGGCGCGTTTGCAGAGGGGAACGATCCCCTTGAATACTGGGGGTCCCTGGGGGCCAACTAGCCCACCAGGAACCTCCAGTATGCGCCAGGGGCTGCCTTGCAGAGACGTGTACATAGGCCACGCCCCTTTTACACCTCTCTGCAACGCAGCTCTGTGGCGCTTTTGGAGGTATATGGTGGGCTAGTTGGACTCCAGGGACCCTCAGGATTCAAGGGGACTTAATCCCCCAACTTAAAACGCGCCACAGGGCGCGTTTGCACAGTGGTGAAGGGAGGGGGCGGGGCTTCATGTGACATGTGTGCAAACAGGCCCCGTGGCGCGTTTTAAGATGGGGATTAAATCCCCTTCAATCCTGAGGGTCCCTGGGGGCCAACTAGCCCAACAGGTACAACCAGAAAGCGCCACAGAGCTGCGTTGCAGAGAGGTGTAAAAGGGTGTGGCCTCTCACACGTCTCTGCAACGCAGCCCCTGGCGCATACTGGAGGTTCATGGTGGGCTAGTTGGCCCCTAGGAACCTCATGATTCAAGGGGACTTAATCCCCCAACTTAAAACGCGCCACGGGCGCGTTTGCACAGATGTCACCTCAGGCCCCGCCCCTCCCTTCACCATTGTGCAAATATTCCTCTAAAATCTGCCTTACTACGAATTCCGATTTACTCACCTGTTATCAGGAGAGACCTCAGTGCTGCATCTTTCAGCCCAGTACTGGTCCTGAAAAGTAATTTTAACCGTACTTACCGGTAACTTGAATTTCCTTCATAGGCTAACATTGACTGGTTTCACTTGGAAATTCTTCTAAGTGTGGAGTTTTGGAACTTTAAAATATTCCTCTAAAATCAGCCGAAATACGAATTCTGATTTACTCACCTGTTATCAGGAGAGACCTCAGTGCTGCATCTTTCAGCCCAGTACTGGTCCTGAAAAGTAATTTTAACCGTACTTACCGGTAACTTGAATTTCCTTCATAGGCTAACATTGACTGGTTTCACTTGGAAATTCTTCGAAGTGTGGAGTTTTGGAACTTTATAATATTCCTCTAAAATCAACCAAAGTACGAATTCCAATTTACTCACCTGTTATCAGGAGAGAACCCAGTGCTGCATCTTTTAGCCCAGCACTGACCCTGAAAAGTAATTTTAACCGTACTTACCAGTAACTTATATTTTCTTCCATAGGAATCCATTGTCTGGTTTTCAGCAGAAAAGTTTCAAAGTGTCGATTTTCACAAACTACAAATATTCCTTAAAAATCGCCTGTATGACTTAAACGCATTCTTTCAACTGTTTACAGGAGATGCACCAGTGCTGGATCCAGGATCCAACACTGAGTAAGAAAAAGTAACGATAACAGTTTTTACCTGCTAAGTGAATTTCCTTCCATAGGATAACATTGGTGATTCTATGAGAAAAAGTTTCTAAGTGTCAACTTTTAAAATACAATAATATTCCTTAAAAATCACGACTGTAACCAAAACGCTTTTACTCAACTGTTTACAGGAGATGTACCAGGACTGAATCTAGGATCCATTCCTGTGGTTAGAAAAGTAATCCATAAAGTAACTAATTGCATTTTCAACTAGAAATTCACATTGAGCTGAATGTTGCATTGTGTTTGAAAATGTGTTGCCCATTGCAACAACTGTAACTACTGTACTTAAAAGTCTATTGCCTATGTGCAAAGTATTTAAACTAAAGTAATTCATTCTGAGAAAGTATTTTTTGTAATGTAATGTATAATGTAATTACAATGTAATTTAAAAAATAAAATATGTAAAAAAAAATTGTTTCTAAAAATGTAGTAGATCAGTATGAAAAAAATTAATATAACAATTAATACATTTAAAAATTGTCATTTACAAAACCTTTGAAATTCACTGAAAAAACCGTAGGTTTCAGACATGTTATAGTTAGGAATTAGCATTTAAAAAACCTTTGAAATTCACTGAAAAAACCATAGGTTTCAGATATGTTATAGTTAGAAATTAGCATTTAAAAAACCTTTGAAATTCACTGAAAAAACCATAGGTTTTAGGGACAGTTATAGTTAGTTGGACATTTTACTCGTACAAAACCCGTGAAATTCCCCCGTTATAGTTAGTTCAGCTAACTATAACTCGCGCCCGCAATGCACTGCTGATGACGTCACATATTACATCACTCATGACATGGTCAGTGACATCACTGATGACATCACTGATGACATCTCAAATGACATCACTGATGACATCATCCACGTGATAATCTGATGCAGCTCTTCACACCCTAATATAACCTTTGATACACCCAATCTAAATTACAGACTGCCATTCGCAAAACCATAGACACTCCAACACCAATAACTACATACCCACTCACTGATTCTTAGGTCTACACACACACATCCACTCACTCACCCGTACAGTCACTCATACTTATGGTCACTCAGTACAGGACTATCATATGCACTCTTACTCCTATATAGACACTCAATCACCGCCACTCATCCATAGAGGTACTCACACACCTAGTCAGTCATGCAAATAATTAAACACACTGCCATTTACTCACCTATACAGTTATACACACACCAGCTCACTTAATCATACAAATACTAGCACATTGTTACGCTCTTATATAATCACTGATACAAGCACACACTCATCCATACAGCCACTATCACAATCACTCACTCTCGCTTATAGCTATTTATATACTCCAACACACATATATACTGCCTTTCACATATGTAGTTACTCACACATGTACCACTGGGACATACATTCACTCACTAACACACTCTTACACACACTTACCCACCCATACAGTCTATCACAGATGCACTCTTGAAACCATCCACCCAGTGAATCACCCACTCACACATCTATGCACAGTCGCACACACCCCATCCACACAAACACTCAGGCACCCATACAGATACTCAGACAACAAATCAATAACTCTTATAGACACTCATGTAGCTATTCACAAACCCATGCAGCCACTTACACAGCAACAGACAGACGGATACAGACATTCTCCCAGTTTAGTCACTAACCCATGCATTCAGTAAGATACGTTAAATCACTCACTTATAGAGTCAGTCACGCACCTACTAAATCATCCATACAGACACTTACACACCCACTCATTCTTCAATACGTCTTTTCCTATATATATAAAAAATATTTAAACTTTACAGAAACACACAGTCACTGGATGATGTCATCAGTGATGTCATTTGAGATGTCATCAGTGATGTCATCAGTGATGTCACTGACCATGTCATGAGTGATGTAATATGTGACGTCATCAGCAGTGCATTGCGGGGCGCGAGTTATAGTTAGCTGAACTAACTATAACGGGGGAATTTCACGGGTTTTGTACGAGTAAAATGTCCAACTAACTATAACTGTCCCTAAAACCTATGGTTTTTCAGTGAATATATATTTATATATATATATATATATATATATATATATATATATATATATATATATATATATATATCCAACAACTGCTTTGCCCAAAAGATAACGCCACACACTGAGAGGTAGGTTACTTCTTTTATTGCAGGTTGCAGCAAAACACGGCTCCTTCATTTCAGCTCAATAGTCTGCCATACGCGTTTCAGACATACACGAGTCCTTGGTCACTGGCACAGTCTTAAACACCGCAGCATTCAGGGAACTTAAATGTCTAACAAAGTCCCGCCCCTGTGGGCGTGTGCCATTGCATCTTGGATCTTGAAGTTCCCCAGTTTTCCCCAGTGGGTGCCGACATGTGGTTAAGAAAAATAAAATAAAATAAAAGTCTCTTGCCCCGGTGGGTAGTGAAACTCGGAACACCATGTGTGCTGCCAATACATCATCTGCAATACAGGAAACTCTCAATCCTCTCGGCACCAGGACTCCAGCACCGCAGGGCCACCTTCAAGCAGCGGGGCGTAATCGCGGTTAAGGCGTCCCGCTAAATATCCAACAACTGCTTTGCCCAAAAGATAACACCACACACTGAGAGGTAGGTTCCTTCTTTTTATTGCAGGTTGCAGCAAAACACGGCTCCTTCATTTCAGCTCAATAGTCTGCCATACGCGTTTCGGACATACACGAGTCCTTGGTCACTGGCACAGTCTTAAACACCGCAGCATTCAGGGAACTTAAATGTCTAACAAAGTCCCGCCCCTGTGGGCGTGTGCCATTGCATCTTGGATCTTGAAGTTCCCCAGTTTTCCCCAGTGGGTGCCGACATGTGGTTAAGAAAAATAAAATAAAATAAAAGTCTCTTGCCCCGGTGGGTAGTGAAACTCGGAACACCATGTGTGCTGCCAATACATCATCTGCAATACAGGAAACTCTCAATCCTCTCGGACTCGTGTATGTCCGAAACGCGTATGGCAGACTATTGAGCTGAAATGAAGGAGCCGTGTTTTGCTGCAACCTGCAATAAAAAGAAGGAACCTACCTCTCAGTGTGTGGCGTTATCTTTTGGGCAAAGCAGTTGTTGGATATTTAGCGGGACGCCTTAACCGCGATTACGCCCCGCTGCTTGAAGGCGGCCCTGCGGTGCTGGAGTCCTGGTGCCAAGAGGATTGAGAGTTTCCTGTATTGCAGATGATGTATTGGCAGCACACATGGTGTTCCTTGTTTCACTACCTACTGGGGCAAGAGACTTTTATTTTATTTTATTTTTCTTAACCACATGTCGGCACCCACTGGGGAAAACTGGGGAACTTCAAGATCCAAGATGCAATGGCACACGCCCACAGGGGCGGGACTTTGTTAGACATTTAAGTTCCCTGAATGCTGCGGTGTTTAAGACTGTGCCAGTGACCAAGGACTCGTGTATGTCCGAAACGCGTATGGCAGACTATTGAGCTGAAATGAAGGAGCCGTGTTTTGCTGCAACCTGCAATAAAAGAAGGAACCTACCTCTCAGTGTGTGGCGTTATCTTTTGGGCAAAGCAGTTGTTGGATATTTAGCGGGACGCCTTAACCGCGATTACGCCCGCTGCTTGAAGGCGGCCCTGCGGTGCTGGAGTCCTGGTGCCGAGAGGATTGAGAGTTTCCTGTATTGCAGATGATGTATTGGCAGCACACATGGTGTTCCGAGTTTCACTACCCACCGGGGCAAGAGACTTTTATTTTATTTTATTTTTCTTAACCACATGTCGGCACCCACTGGGGAAAACTGGGGAACTTCAAGATCCAAGATGCAATGGCACATGCCCACAGGGGCGGGACTTTGTTAGACATTTAAGTTCCCTGAATGCTGCGGTGTTTAAGACTGTGCCAGTGACCAAGGACTCGTGTATGTCCGAAACGCGTATGGCAGACTATTGAGCTGAAATGAAGGAGCTGTGTTTTGCTGCAACCTGCAATAAAAAGAAGGAACCTACCTCTCAGTGTGTGGCGTTATCTTTTGGGCAAAGCAGTTGTTGGATATATATATATATATATATATATATATATATATATATATATATATATATATATATATATATCCAACATCCAGATGCTCCTCCCGGGAGCTCCGCCCGTTGTTCGGTGGCGCGCAGAAGCCGGTAGAGCTGAGCCGGCGTTACAATTTCCGTTACCAAATCCAATAATATGCGCTCTCACAATCCAATGTAAAGGGTAATTTATTAAGAGCTCAAGGTTTCGCGTTTCGGAAGAAACTTCCTTGATCACACAAAGAGCCGAAAGAAAACAGTGCATTACATAGTCTCGGCACTGAACAAAGAAAGAGGACAAAACGTGACTGTTCAATTGCACAGAAGCAAAAATGTGTCGGCCATTTTAAACTGCCAAGTGCTGCATAAACTCTTACAAATTGTCTACAGCATAAATATAATACAGTTCTATATTATTCAGTTCATAACACAGAAGAGCAGAGAAGTTAGTAAAAGTAAAAGTAAATGATGCTGGTAGTCCATCGTGCACACAACGTGTGCTGTTGTAATAATTAGATATGAAATAATGGACTGTAGTACATATTGGCCGTGGTCCAAGCGCCAAAGTGGCAGAATGGACTACTGAGTTCAGATCAGTCCTAGTGCAGAATGCGGGCCAGGGCATAATAGCAATATATTTGCTGAGTTTTAGAGTTATATATTAACACCAAATGGCATTAGCAGCTCCTGAACATACAGACACATGTGGTTCGAGTTATCTGTGCATGAATATGTAAGTCAATACTATCGCCAAGTGGCAAAACTTATATATTTGTTCAGTACTGTCCAGAGACAAACAACAGTAGCGGTGGCTATAAATGAAAAAAATTCTTATCTATTAATGAGTAGTGATCTCTTCATAGAGGTGAAGAAAAGGGTAGGAGGCCCGTGAAGTGTCCGCAAGCTGTCGGAGGGCCCCTTCCTTTCCTCCTCTGCAGGAAAAAGAAGAAAAAGATATAAGGAAAAATTTAATAGATTAAAATGTTAAAACTATAGCAATGTATCATGCTATTCATACTCTTCATATACTGTAATCATCGTGTTGACCGTTAACAGTTATAATCAACAATTACATGTATAACATATCATCATGGAGTTTCAAAAAAGAACTTTAGAACAGTAATGCAAATACATATGCATGTGTAAACCATTATTCTTCAATAAGGTGTGTGGCCATTTCCTCATCCACGTTATGTCCCTTGGGGTATCGAGTCTCAAGGTCTAGAATCCATTTGGATTCTCTTTTCCTGAGGTTGAGCTCTCTGTTACCTCCCCTGGGGCTTCCTTGAACCTGTTCAATTATGAAGTAACTGAGAAGCGAGCTGTTGGAAAGATGGAACTCAGCGAAATGTCTCGCCACAGGATAATGGGGGTCCTTGTTATTTATTGCCCTAAGATGTTCAAGGACCCTCTTTTTGGCCATATGAGTGGTGCTTCCCACATATTGTTTCTGGCAAGGGCATGTCTGGATGTATATAGCATATGTGGTGCTACATGTCAAAAATTGTGGGATAGTTCTTTTCACATTGGAACCAGGTACACTAAATTCTTTGACCATCTGGCTTGCCCTGCACGCCTTACAATGGCTGCACGGATAAAAACCTTTAAGGTTATGCCTAGCCATGTTTTGTCATTTAGTGATATCACCATGCATCAAGATATCTCTGAGATTACGGCCTTTGCGATACGTGATTCTTGGTCTGTCACTGATTCTAGGGCCCACTATGTGATCGCTCTTGAGATGTTCCAATTATCATTGAGTATTTTCTGTATTTTATGTGAATTATGGTTATATGTCAAGATAACACATGTCTCCGGGGGATCACTGTTCCTTTCCTTTTCTTGCAATGTGCTCTGCCTGTCAATGGTTTTTAATTTGGAGACAGCTCTATTCAGTACCCACTCGGGGTAACCCCGGTCCCTGAAACGTTTGATGATGACCTTTTCTTCTGCCTGATAGTTCTCGTCTGTGCTACAGTTCCTTTTCGCTCTCAGCAACTCCCCATAAGGAATACTCCATTTCAAGTTGTCTGGGTGGTGGCTGAGAGCGTGTAGGATACTGTTACCTGCTATGTCTTTGCGAAAAAGTCTAGTCTCTAGGGTGTTATTGACTGCCTTGACTTTAACGTCCAAGAATTCTATTTCCTCTTTATTGATATTTTGTGTCAGTGTGATGTTATATGTATTGGTGTTAAGTTTGTTAATGAACTCTATGGCTTCCTCTTCACACCCCTCCCATATCAGGAAAAGGTCCTATATGAGGAAGCTATAAAACAGAGAAAGCAACGCAAACTTCACCGCGATTGCGCTGACTATGAGAGTGGACGGATCCTAACTTATAGTAGAAAGTACGATCACTTGTACAACTTCCAACCAGCAAATCACAATATCAATTCTAAACAGAATGAGAACAGCACACCTGCGCCAATTGTTGTGACGAGTGATTCTGACACCGACATCTCAGTGCACACTTAGAGTACAACATCGGAAGTAGAGGTAATAACCAGACAAGCTACTTTTTTAGACGAATACCGGACGCTGAGGAGGGGGCGACAAATGGTGAACATTACCCCCCAACAGACACCAAGAGGGAGAGGACAACGGGGAAGAGGAAGAGGAAGAGGCAGGGGCGCAGCAAACAGCGGAGAAGTCGACGAAAACAAAGAATACAGAAAAGGAAACAGAACAAAGCCAGTGGGAACAAGACGCGGGGGCTCGAGGAAGAAGAATCAATCATGATGGACAACACTATGGTAAATAAAACTATAATTAATCTTACCAGCCGCTCTTTGTCCTTTCTCGAAAAGAAAACTTTATGCCTAGGTCTTACATTTTGCCCAACCGAAATTTTCAATTATTCAAACACAAGAATAGATATCTTTAAGTTTGTTAGAAAATTGAAACTTACTAAATGGCATACCCTCAAAGGTAACATACCATATAACACCACGGTGAGGGACAACACTAATCCCACAAACCTTACAGTAGAATATGCCAACATACTTAGAACTATCCAAGAACTGGTATCCAGTAATGATTTTGAAGCAACCAACTCTTCCAATAGGGAATTTGAACTTCCTGACATCATGACAAATAAAGCAGCCAAAACTCCATTTAAACCCCGTTCCATCTTTTGTCCGAACCTTCCGCACGATAATGTAGATACATTCCACGAGGTTGTCACCAAAGCCCTATTAGAGTGTAAACATGCTAAATCCAATCAAAGTTTTGTAACTGGCAATCTGAGTACTAAACAGAGAACGATTATCTCACAATTGGCCAATGACAGGGATATTGTGATACGCCCTGCAGATAAAGGCGGCAATGTGGTCCTACTCAGTAAAGAAATGTACACTGCAGAAGCTTACAGGCAACTTGATAACAGCAGATTCTACTGTAGATGTAACACCAAAACCTATAATGACAGTATCCTGACAACTTGGACCCAACTGACTAAGTGGCATCAAGAAGGTATCATTACCTGGGAGGAGTACTTATTTCTGAAGAAAGACTATCCTAAACTCCCCATCATTTACTTTCTTCCAAAAGTCCACAAAAATCCATTGGTCCCGCCTGGTAGACCTATTGTTTCATCCCTGGGGAGTGTATTTGAAAACATTTCCAAATATGTTGATTATTTTCTACAACAATATGTAATAACACTTCCATCGTATGTCAAAGATACCAAAGACTTTTTGTGTAAAATTGCTGGTATACATTGGGAACCTAACTATACTTTTATAACCATGGATGTTTCCAGTCTTTATACCATTATTGATCACGATCAGGGAATTCATGCATGTACTCATTTCTTAAACGAGAGAAATATCATGTATCTAGAACACACCAAAATGCTTGTAGAGATGATGTACCTATGTTTACATAATAACATCTTTATGTTTAACGGGGAGCTCTTCAAAAAAATACTGGGGACTGCCATGGGTACATGCTTTGCGCCGAGTTTCGCTGGCCTCTTCCAAGCCCTGTGGGAAGAAAAGATAAGAAATGAAATTTGTCTCTCCCAGTATTTTGTCAAAGTCAAAGTCTGGCTGTGGTACATCGACGACCTTTTCCTGATATGGGAGGGGTGTGAAGAGGAAGCCATAGAGTTCATTAACAAACTTAACACCAATACATATAACATCACACTGACACAAAATATCAATAAAGAGGAAATAGAATTCTTGGACGTTAAAGTCAAGGCAGTCAACAACACCCTAGAGACTAGACTTTTTCGCAAAGACACAACAAGTAACAGTATCCTACACGCTCGCAGCCACCACCCAGACAACTTGAAATGGAGTATTCCTTATGGGGAGTTGCTGAGAGCGTAAAGGAACTGTAGCACAGAGGAGAACTATCAGGCAGAAGAAAAGGTCATGATCAAACGTTTCAGGGACCGGGGTTACCCCGAGTGGGTACTGAATAGAGCTGTCTCCAAATTAAAAACCATTGACAGACAGAGCACATTGCAAGAAAAGGAAAGGAACAGTGATCCCCGGAGACACGTGTTATCTTGACATATAACCATAATTCACATAAAATACAGAAAATACTCAATGATAATTGGAACATCCTCAAGAGCGATCACATAGTGGGCCCTAGAATCATTGACAGACCAAGAATCACGTATCGCAAAGGCCGTAATCTCAGAGATATCTTGATGCATGGTGATATCACTAAATGACAAAACATGGCTAGGCATAACATTAAAGGTTTTTATCCGTGCAGCCATTGTAAGGCGTGCAGGGCAAGCCAGATGGTCAAAGAATTTAGTGTTCCTGGTTCCAATGTGAAAAGAACTATCCCACAATTTTTGACATGTAGCACCACATATGCTATATACATCCTGACATGCCCTTGCCAGAAACAATATGTGGGAAGCACCACTCATATGGCCAAAAAGAGGGTCCTTGAACATCTTAGGGCAATAAATAACAAGGACCCCCATTATCCTGTGGCGAGACATTTCGCTGAGTTCCATCTTTCCAACAGCTCGCTTCTCAGTTACTTCATAATTGAACAGGTTCAAGGAAGCCCCAGGGGAGGTAACAGAGAGCTCAACCTCAGGAAAAGAGAATACAAATGGATTCTAGACCTTGAGACTCGATACCCCAAGGGACATAACGTGGACGAGGAAATGGCCACACACCTTATTGAAGAATAATGGTTTACACAGGCATATGTATTTGATTTACTGTTCTAAAGTTCATTTTTGAAACTCCATGATGATATGTTATACATGTAATTGTTGATTATAACTGTTAACGGTCAACCCGATGATTACAGTATATGAAGAGTATGAATAGCATGATACATTGCTATAGTTTTAACATTTTAATCTATTAAATTTTTCCTTATATCTTTTTCTTCTTTTTCCTGCACAGGAGGAAAGGAAGGGGCCCTCCGACAGCTTGCGGACACTTCACGGGCCTCCTACCCTTTTCTTCACCTCTATGAAGAGATCACTACTCATTAATAGATAAGAATTTTTTTCATTTATAGTCACCGCTACTGTTGTTTTGCCACTTGGCGATAGTATTGACTTACATATTCATGCACAGATAACTCGAACCACATGTGTCTGTATGTTCAGGAGCTGCTAATGCCATTTGGTGTTACTATATAACTCTAAAACTCAGCAAATATATTGCTATTATGCCCTGGCCCGCATTCTGCACTAGGACTGATCTGAACTCAGTAGTCCGTTCTGCCACTTTGGCGCTTGGACCACGGCCAATATGCACTACAGTCCATTATTTCATATGTAATTATTACAACAGCACACGTTGTGTGCACGATGGACTACCAGCATCATTTACTTTTACTTTTACTAACTTCTCTGCTCTTCTGTGTTATGAACTGAATAATATAGAACTGTATTATATTTATGCTGTAGACAATTTGTAAGAGTTTATGCAGCACTTGGCAGTTTAAAATGGCCGACACATTTTTTGCTTCTGTGCAATTGAACAGTCACGTTTTGTCCTCTTTCTTTGTTCAGTGCCGAGACTATGTAATGCACTGTTTTCTTTCGGCTCTTTGTGTGATCAAGGAAGTTTCTTCCGAAACGCGTAACCTTGAGCTCTTAATAAATTACCCTTTACATTGGATTGTGAGAGCGCGTATTATTGGATTTGGTAACGGAAATATATATATATATATATATATATATATATATATATATATATATATATATATATATATATATTATCTACTGGCGGTCGCCAGTAGATAGTTATAGTTAGGACCTATTTTCCATTGGAAATCCGCACCATTCTATTTGAAATAACTTTGGCGCCTGTTGACGAATCTTCGCGAAATTTTCCAACTTGTTGGGGCGCTCCGGTCCGCTCCTATCCAGAAAGTCTTGGGGTGATTTGGCAAGCGGGGGCCGAGAAAAAAGGGGGGTCCCAAAACGTGTTTTCCCCATGCAATTTTCCATAGGAACCTTTAGTCGCAGCTACAGCCCGAACTGCTGAACGGAATTACACCAAATTTGCCAAAAAGGTAGCCCTTGGTTCAGGGTCGTGCCTTTTGCTTAAATAGTGTAAATCCATTCAGTAGTTCCTCAGAAATTTGAAAAAGAAAACACATATATATCTGGGCGGAGCCTAACCACACATGTCATCGTGAGATCTGATTGGCTGTCAGCACTTCATCCTGGAATTGCTGGCAGCCATCTTGGGACCAATATAAATGATAGTACCCCATTGAAATGCATTGTAGTGAATCGAAGATTTTGAGGGTTACCAAAAGGAGAACTATAAAGGGTGATAACAGACTTTAGTTACATTAGAATTCATTTGTTGATGGTACCATACTAATTTCAGGAATTGTGGTGTGTTCTAAGGTGATTTTACCCTGTGAAAAACCTTCTGCTGGGATATCATGAATCATGTTTGAGAGAAAACTATTTTCACATGCTTGTCCCATACAGTTTTGGAAGGTGCTCCAGAAGCTAAAATGAGAGCATATTTTCTGTAAATTCACATTATCTTTCTCAGTCATGTGAGAATGAAGTCTGACATTCTCAGTAAAACATGTACATCCAACAAGGGCAGAGACTGTCAGTTGATTCCATTGTGTTCTACTGCAGCTTCCCAGAGTGTTCTAAAGAACAACTAGAGTGCTAACAGCCTTACTTATGACAAAGGTATGGCACACCTGAAGCCATCTTGATTGGAATAAACTGGTAACACTTAAAACATTTAATTTAAAAAGGAACAAAATGATGGGGTTCATTTTGTCATAGAAATTATGGTTAGTGCTGTAGAAAGAAAAATTAGGACATGTTTCAAGTGTGATCTCAAATATCTTCCTGTTATATTTCAACAGGAGCAGCCTGTCAGTTGATGCCTTTGTGTTCTACTGCAGCTTAACAGAGTGTTCTAAAGAACAACTAGAGCGCTAACAGTCTTACTTATGACAAAATTAAGGCACACCTGAAGCCATCTTGATTGGAATAAAATGGTAACACTTAAAACATTTAATTTAAAAAGGAACAAAATGAGGGGGTTCATTTTGCCATAGAAATTATGGTTAGTGCTGTAGAAAGAAAAATTAGGACATGTTTTAAGTGAGATCTCAAATATCTTCCTGTTATATTTCAACAGGAGCAGCCTGTCAGTTGATGCCTTTGTGTTCTACTGCAGCTTCCCAGAGTGTTCTAAAGAACAACTAGAGCGCTAACAGTCTTACTTATGACAAAATTATGGCACACCTGAAGCCATCTTGATTGGAATAAACTGGTAACTCTTAAAACATTTAATTTAAAAAGGAACAAAATGAGGGGGTTCATTTTGTCATAGAAATTATGGTTAGTGCCGTAGAAAGAAAAATTAGGACATGTTTTAAGTGAGATCTGAAATATCTTCCTGTTATATTTCAACAGGAGCAGCCTGTCAGTTGATGCCTTTGTGTTCTACTGCAGCTTCCCAGAGTGTTCTAAAGAACAACTAGAGCTCTAACAGTCTTACTTATGACAAAAGTATGGCACACCTGAAGCCATCTTGATTGGAATAAACTGGTAACACTTAAAACATTTTATTTAAAAAGGAACAAAATGAGGGGGTTCATTTTGCCATAGAAATTATGGTTAGTGCTGTAGAAAGAAAAATAAGTGCTAAAACACTACCCCCAGCACGACACCCTACACTACCCAAACATAACTGCACTACCCTAAACCCGTAAAACACTACCACCAGCACGACTCGCTACACTACCCAAACACCACTGCACTACACTAAACCTTAAATATACCCCCAGCATGACCACCCACACTACACAAACACCACTGCACTACCCTACACCCTAAAACACGACCCCCTACACTACACAAACACGACTGCACTACCCTAAACCCTAAAACACTACCCACAGCATTACCCCCTTCACTACACAAACACCACTGCACTGCCCTAAACCCTAAAACACTACCCCAGCACTACCCCCTACACTACCCAAACACCACTGCACTAACATAAACCCTAAAACACTACCCCCAGCACAACCCCCTACACTACACAAACACCACTGCACTACCCTAAACCCTAAAACACTACCCCCAGCACGACTCCCTAGACTACCCAAACACCACTGCACTACCCTAAACCCTAAATCTACCCCCAGAACGACCCCTACACTACCCAAACACCACTGCACTACCCTAAACCATAAAACACTACCCCCAGCATGACCCCCTACACTACACAAACACCACTGCACTACCCTAAACCCTAAAACACTACCACCAGCATGACCCCCTACACTACTCAAACACCACTGCACTACCCTAAACCCTAAAACACTACCCCAGCACGACCCCCTACACTACCCATACACCACTGCACTACCCTAAACCCTAAAACACTACTACCAGCATGACCCCCTACACTACTGCACTACCCTAAACCCTAAAACACTACCCCCAGCACGACCCCCTACACTACCCAAACACCACTGCACTACCCTAAACCCTAAAACACTACCCCCAGCACGACCCCCTACACCACCCAAACACCACTGCACTACCCTAAACCCTAGAAAAGAAACCCCACCCCATGCCCAATCCCCCTTACCTCTCACTCCTCATGGTTACTCTCTCCTCGTGGTTCCTGCTTCACGTCATCTCTGAGGGGCGGTGCACGTCGTTGTGAAGAAACAGAACAGCCTCTGTTTTCTTACAACGACATGGATCGTCTACATGTTTTTTAGAACGCATGGTCATTTAAACATACATACCTTTACAACAAAATTCGTTGTAAAGGCATGCGTGGTAAATGACCATTCGTTCTAAAAAAATGCGTAGTAATGACTTTGTGATGTACAACGCATGCGTGGTAATGCATGCGTTATAATGGTATCGCAAAGTAAAAAGTCGTTGTAACGGCTGTATACCGATCGAAGCTGGCCCCTGTTCTTCAGTGAGACGTTTATTTGATTAATTAGGAGGAAGGAATGTGGTTTTTACCAAAAAGTGCATTCCCGGCTGTTGTATTGTGAAAGTGTCCGCGTGGCCTGGTTTCACTTCCGGTGAGAGAGTGGAAGAGTCTGTTTGGATCTAAAGGAGTTCAGTTGTTGGACGGGGCCGGCGCGACATGTCATCAGAAAACATAGCTAATGGAAAGCGTCCTCCCTGAAGTGTGGAGCAGTGCCATGAGAGGTCAACGAGTGTGCGTCCCACCGCAGTATGACCGTACCGCGTGACCCATGTGCCGCCTCCAGGGTACGGGAGGCAGAAGCGGCATCGCAGGTCCTCTTGAAGACCGTTGTAGCACTAATTCTACATTTTGGTACTAGGGCATTTTAACTTCGTTGTTCCTGCCAGATACAAAGAGAAGATCATGTGTTATTCAGTGCCCTCGTTACCTTTTTTGTGGGTTGTGGTGCTTATCACTTCGCTGCCCCGCCGGTGCACACGACTGGGCACCCCACCTCGTGTGCAATCTGCAGGGCCTCTGCCCTCGGATCACTGGTTTCGGTTTCTGGAGTGGCAACATAAACAGTTGCTCCCAAAGTACTAGCCTGAACACTTAGGTGAATATCCCCTGCACCAGCATTCCACGGAAATTCTTTCCTAGCTGTCCCCCGTCAACGAGCACGGCTCCGCTTGCGACACCGTATGACGTCATCGGAGCCATAAGAGGACCTCGTCGGCGTCCTGACGTCAGTTCCACCCATTTTTTCCGTGCCACCGAGGCAAACAGGGGACCGAGACATTTTCACATGTATACATAGTATAATAAATATATATATATATTCACTGAAAAAACCATAGGTTTCAGGCACGTTATAGTTAGAAATTAGCATTTAAAAAACCTTAGAAATTCACTGAAAAAACCATAGGTTTCAGGGGCGTTATAGTTAGTTGGACATTTCACTCGTACAAAACCATAGAAATTCCCCCGTTATAGTTAGTTCAGCTAACTATAACTCGCGCGCCCGCAATGCACTGCTGATGACGTCACATATTACATCACTCATGACATGGTCAGTGACATCACTGATGACATCACTGATGACATCACTGATGACATCATCCAGTGAATGTGTGTTTTTCTGAAAATTAAATATGTTTTATATATGTATATCTCAAGGTCGATGGAAGAATAAATGGGTATATAAGTGTCTAAATGGATGATTTTTTTGTAAAATTGATTGTATAACTGACTAAGTGTATCTTAGTGAATACATGGGTTAGTGAGTAATGTTTAAATATGAAAATATCTGTATCAGTCTCTCACTTTGTGTATAAGTGGCTGCATGGGTTGGTGAGTAGCTACATGAGTGTCTATATGGGTTATTAGTTGGTTTTTTGAGTATCAGTATGAGTGTCTGAGTGTCTGTATGGTTCAGTGGGGGTATTACTTAGTGCATAGATGCATGAATGAGTGACTCACTGTTTGTATGTGTTGAAGACAGCATGTGTGCAGGACTGTATAGGTGGATGAGTATGTGTATGGGTGTGTTAGTGAGTGAATGACTGTCTCAATAGTGTCTTTATGAGTAACTACATATGTTTTAAACTAGTATATGTGAGTATTGGTGTATATAAGTGAGTATATGTGAGAGTGAGAGATTGGAAGAGTTCCTGTACAAATAAGTAGGTGTTTCTATAAGTGATTGTTTAAGAGAGTAAGTATGTGTAAGTTTCTGTAGAAGTAAGTGTGGTAGTGTGTGTATAACTGTATATGCAAGTAAATGGATGTTTGATACTTTGTTTGCATGTGTGACTATGTGTGTGAGTAACTCTATGGATGAGTGGCGGTGTGTAACAGGATGTATAGGTGTATGAGTACATATGATGAGTGAGTACATGTATGAGTGACTGTATAGGGACTGTTGGTGAATGAGTGGATGTGTGTGTAGATCTTGGAATTAATGAATAGGTGTGTTGTAACTGGTATTGGTATGTCCATTGTTTTGAAAATGTTAGTTTGTATTTTTGAGTGTGTGTATCAAAGGTTATATTAGGGTGAGAGGAGGTCTGCCACTCTATCACAAGGATGATGTCATCAGTGATGTCATCAGTGATGTCATTTGAGATGTCATCAGTGATGTCATGAGTGATGTCACTGACCATGTCATGAGTGATGTAACATGTGACGTCATCAGCAGTGCATTGCGGGCGCGCATGAGTTATAGTTAGCTGAACTAACTATAACGGGGGAATTTCTATGGTTTTGTACGAGTGAAATGTCCAACTAACTATAACGCCCCTGAAACCTATGGTTTTTTCAGTGAATTTCTAAGGTTTTTTAAATGCTAATTTCTAACTATAACGTGCCTGAAACCTATGGTTTTTTCAGTGAATATATATATATAGATATATACTATCTACTGGCGGTCGCCAGTAGGTAGTTATAGTCGGACCTAGTTTCCATAGGAAAAACGTTTTTTGATTTGCCAATATCTTTAGCGCCGTTTGACAAATCTTCACGAAATTTTCAAAACTAATGGGGCGCTCTGGTCAACTCCTGTCTTGAAAGTTTCGGGGGGATTCGTCAAGCGGGGGCCGAAAAAAAAAGGGGGCCCCAAAACACGTTTTCCCCTGTTAATTTCAATAGGAACTTTAGACACGGCTACAGCCTGAACTGCTGAACGGAATGACACCAAATTTGGCAAAAAGGTAGCTCTTGGTTCAGAAAGCGCCCTTTTTCTTAAATGCTGTAAATCCGTTCAGTAGTTGCTGAGAAATTAAAAAAATAAAAATATCGATATCTGAGCACCAAGGATTATTCGCGACTCCTCCCGAGCACGTGCTTCATTTTGATTGACTGTCAACACTCCAAACCAGGAAGTGTTGCCAGCCATCTTGTGACTCGGTAACCGAGTCACAAGAAAAAGGGTGAAAAAACATTGAACAACAAGAAAAGGGGACAGGGTACAAACACCCTTACCCCCTAGGCCTGCTCAGGGGATCCCACAAGGACCCCTAGGGCCAAAAAAAGCATTTCTTTTTTAAATTGGCCGAATTCGCGCTGTGTGCGTGAATCTGGCAAAAAAAATTTTAAAAACGAAGCACGGGCTCCCGCTCTTCGTTTCCTAATAGCCCCCGGGTGGTACAGGTCCCGGGGGCAATGCCGAAATAATTAGCAGGGGCCCGTGGTGGACCCCGCAGCCCCAGGGACTGCCACCTCCCCGGGGCTTATATAATTATATGCGGGGGGCATGCGGCCCCCCCGCAGCCCCGGAAACCGCCACCTCCCTGGGGCTTTTTTAAAAAAATGCGTGGGGGGCTCTTGCCCCCCCCCGCTGCCCTGGGGACCGCCACCTCCCCAGGGCATTTGATTTTCAGGACAGGGGCCTCGCGGGCCCCCCCAAGCCCCGGGGACCGCCACCTCCCCGGGGCTTTTAATTATTTTGTGTGGGGGCATTGCGGGTGTCCCCAAGCCCCGGGGACCACCACCTCCCACCCTGTCATAGCAAACTCCTGCTTTGCTTCGTTGAAGCGAGAGCAGGAAACCTGCTCTTGCTTCAACGAAGCAAAGCAAAATTGCTTTTGGGCAATGGGAGCTGCATGTTAGCAGCTCCCCTTGTCCAAAAGCAATGCCGGCTCCCGCAGGAGGCGGGGAGCCGGCAGGGACCGTGGGGGCATTGGGGCTCCCCCCACAGTCCCCAATACTGAGGGCCGGCCCCGGGGACTGGGGTCCCTGGGGCCAGAAGTGTGGCCCAGGAGGGGGGTCACGCAGCCCCCACCCTTTTAATTAATTATTATTATTATTTTTTTTAAACGGAAGGCCGGCCCCGGGGTATGGGGTCCCAGGGGCCATAATTGGCCTTAGAAGGGGGGCCACATGGCCCCCCTCCTCCAAAAAAAATCAGGCTGGCCAGGCCCCAGGGGATGGGGTCCCCGGGGCCAGAAGTGGCCAAGGGAAGGGTGGCCACACAGCCCCCCTCCCATACTATTTTATTTAAATAAAATAAATAAAAACGAGGCAATGCCCCAGGGGATGGAGTCCCCGGGCCATTATAGGCCTCAGGAGGGGGGGCACGCGGCCTCCCTCCAAAATTAAAATTTTAAAAAATGCTGGCCAGGCCTCGGGGGATGAGGTCCATGGGGCCAATAGCGGTCCAAGGAAGGGAGGCCACGCGGCCTCCTTCCCATTTTTTTTAGACACTGGGGTTGGGGTCCCCAGGGCCCAAAAAATACGAAAAGAAGGGGGCCACACAGCCCCCCTTCTAAAAATATATATTTTTTTAAAAAGCCGGCATCTCGCCGGAGACCCCGCCTTCTCACTGCACCACTCTGCACCCCCTGGCACGTTCTAAGTTGGGGGATGAAGTCCCCTTCACTCCTGAGGGTCCCTGGGGGCCAACTAGCCCACCAGGTACCTCCAGTAAGCCCCAGACAGTGGGATTGCTGAGAGGTGGTCTGATGTCACGCCCCTTTTTACACCACTCTGCAAACGCGCCTCTTGGCACATTGCTGGTGGGACGATGAGGTCCTCTTGTGTCCTGAGGACCTCAGGACTAAAGTGGACTTCATCCCCCGAGCAGCAGAGCGCCAGGTGTCAGGTTTGCAGAGTGGTGTAGAAAGGGGGCGTGGCCTTTGAGCACTGTCAGCAATCCAGTTGTATGGGGCTTACAGGAGGGCTAGTTGGCCCCCAGGGACCGTCAGGAGGAAAGGGGACTTCATCCCCCAACCAAGAGCGCGGCAGGAGGTGCGTTTGCAGAGTGGTTGAGAAAGGGGGCGTGGCCAGTGTCCACCTCTCAGCAATCCCACTGTGTGGGGCTTACTGGAGGTAAGAAGTAGGCTAGTTGGCCCCTAAGGACCCCCAGCAGTGAAGGGGACTTTAATCCCCATCCAAGAGCGCGTCAGGGAGTGTGTTTTCAGAGTGGTGGGCAAAGGGGGCGTGGCCTGCTATGAGAACTTAGCAATCCTGCTGTGTGGGACTTACTGGAGGTAATATTAGGGGTAGTTGGCCCCCAAGGAAGTCCTTGGGGGCCAACTACCCCTCTTCTTACCTCCAGTAAGTCTCACACAGTGGGATTGTTAAGACGTCTTCGGAGGCCAGGCCCCCCTTTCTCCACCACTCTGCAAACGCGCCTCCTGGCAGACTGCGGGATGGGGGATGAAGTCCAATTAACTCCTGAGGGACTTTAGGGGCCAAGAATCCCTCCTGGTACCTCCTGTAAGTCCTACGTAGCGGAATTCCTGAGTGCTGGTCGGAGGCCCAGCACCCTTTGTCCACCACTCTGCAAACGCGACTACTAGTTAAAGAAGTGTTAGCAATGTAATAGATTTCGCATTTGAATCAAACAAACAGTGGTAGCTAGGGAGACCCAATGTCGCACAATCACCTGTAGAATAAGGTATTCAGAAGTTACCAGAAAGTTCACAATTGCCCACCTCAAATAATGGTTCGCCACCAACTAGAACCACAAATAACTAAACAGCACAAAAATAATTTGAGAGGCAAAGAGAACAGAAGAACAGGTAGTGGAGGCACTGTTGCCAAGCAAGCACAAATGAGCCGAGAGGTTGTCTTTGGAGATTGTTTTCTTTCATATGATTTGTTGGATTTTGCAATACAGCCAATGTGTTTCGCCCGTATCTGGGCTTCTTCAAGGCTGTAATAAATACAAACATGAAATGAGAACATTTTAAGAACAAGAATCTTGACATAATTTAGCAAATACAAACCAAGGCAGACAACAGAAGAGTCAAAAAGAACACAAGACACAAAAAAGAAACAGAGAGGATTACATACAACATCAAAAATAAAGAGTCCATCTTGGATTAATTCAACAGATGAGAATGTCATCAAATGTTTAAAGCAGATAACTTAGTGACAGAATAGCACAATTTAAAACTGCCATATAACCAGCAGCAAAATTGACATAAATCCATATTCTTAACAGGACAAAATAACGGGCTGAGGTATTAGTGTTCTATGTTTATTCATTACAGCACATTGATTGCAACAAACTGATTTTGTCCCATTACTGATTATAACATGATGGGAGACATTTTGTCACTCACCATCCAAAGAGTAAAAACTCCTCGATATGAAGATTCAATTTCAAAAACTTTATTACTGTTAAAGACCCAAAGGCTGTGAAAAAAGAAAGAAGGGGGGGAAGGAAGAAAGAAAAAAGTGTTATCTCAATTAGACCAATATATAAGGGAAGGAAAATATACAAAAACGTTAAAACAAGTAAAAAGGAACATCCATTGGCTACCTAACTCAATTAGTATAGCAATGTGCTCCCTCGTACCCAAACAAAATTGGAAAATGAACTCAGTGCAAAATTATCAACATACCTGTGTTAGAAAGTTAAAATTTGCATCCCACTATGTATAAGAGATTCAAATATTTCAAAATGAGGAGCTACACACAATGAAACACAAAGAGAGAGGAGAGAAAGCAAAAAGCAAATGGTCACCACAAACGCGCTTCAAAAAATCGAACCGATACACCACCCAATATTGCTGCCCCAAATAAGGGGGAATAGGTGGGGTAAAAAAGTTTTTTTCAAATATATCTGTAGCTTTGTGAAACTAATTCACCAACAAGCTAGAGATGTAGCGCCATCAGCCACATCTAGGACCAAACCTGTAAGCAAAATAGAAGTGCAAAAACGACATTTAGGAAGCACTCCCATATATAAAATACATATATAGTGTATTAAAATGGAAAGTCCCTACACAAATAGCTAAAAGAAACTACACAAAGCTGCTCTCGTGGTAGGTATTGTTACAAGCCAAAAACTACACGTAAATATAAAGGGTAAGTACTTTATCGACTACATAGAGATTCGGAAATCAGTCTATATAACAGAACAATACCAGACAATGCAAGTATTTAAAAATATATAACGTAATGTGCCTTATTAGTGGCAATCCTGGGTATCGATGCATTATGTAAAAATGCTGAACAGGATAGTTAGCAAGAATATCGCATTTTAGTCATAAAAGGGAGGCCTCTCAGCTAACGAAACATTAAGCGTCATTGAATGTGACGCACAAATGTCTTTATAATGAGTACCCAAAGAGGATTCAGAGAGGCATGGAAAAAACAAATAAGACAACTAGTTAGACCCAACACGGCTACCTCCGCACTCTATAAACAGACAACGATTCTGTGCGATGCGTGATGGATTACATAGAAAGTGCCCAAAGAGAGTGCAGAGAGGCATGAAGGGAGCGAATGCAGCGACTGATTAGACCCAATACGACTATAACTACACTCTGAAAAACAGACAACGATTATCCATAACTGGGAAAAATAATATATTATAACCCCCATTAAAGAACAAAACATGAATACAACACTGGCTCCACAAACAAATCTCCCAACAAATTTATCGAGAGATGCCAAAAGGTTGCGATATTCCATTCACATGTGAACGCCTTACCCGTATCTGGTTCCGGTATCCCATCTACACGGAATTCTATTGGAGAACGTCAATTTTGAACACACCTACCACCTTTCTTTAAATACTCCTGGCAAAGAGAACAACTAGACCGTTGTCGGCACATGTGAGCCGATATACGGAAGAAATTCCACTTCCGTTCGTCTACTCGAACGAGACCGCTAATGGAGAGAGTAAGTCATGCTGTGAAAAAGGCTTTCACTTCCGTTCGACGATTCAGATCGTCTGCGGTTACTTTGAATATCAAAAAACGTTATCACTAGGCACAAACTAACAACACAATGTTAAAAATGCAAACCATACTCAGGATAGACTCGACGAGTTTACATGCTCTGTTTGCGGCGTAATTGGCATCAATATGGAACAGTCCACTGTACATAAGACATTCTACGATGTGTAATTGTCAGGCTCGAGAGTATGAATATGCCACTATTGCGGAAAGTACAAACCAGATATTTATATCATGAAGACAGAGGATAAGTGATGTCAGAGAGCTCCATCCATAAACGGAGCTCATGGCCAAAATCTCACACAAAAACGCAGGCCAATGGCCCAAAAACCGAACTTAAAAGGACGCAAAAAATGCTTAGAACTAAACAAGCATTGTTAATAGGCACAGATTCATTGCCCATAGGGAAATTAAATCCTTTACATAGAATCAGTATATGGGAAGTTTGGAGGTAAAGTCACAACAGATAAAGGTGATCAGAGATCTTTCACGTACCCCACCAACCATATGTTCTTAAACAGACACGAGGGAACCACCCCATTCAAAATCTTAGGAGTTTTTAGTAGTGGGATGGTGTTGATTGTGCAGACATTGCATAGCTATAGCAAGTCATAGAGCAAGTACAGTGGTATAGCACAAAATGTGTACAGATTAACATAGGAAATGATGAAGCTCGTTATCTTGATTCAGACCTTTAGATACAGTCCTCAAATTACAGATCCAATTTGCTTCTAATTTACGAAGAGACGCTTCCCTATCCCCTCCCCTTGGGTCGAAATGAGCTACCTCTATTCCATGGAATATGAAATTTGCTCTGCTGCTACCGGAGATGCAATTATGTGACACCAAGGAGTATGTTTGATCTCCATTGATGCAAGCCCTGCGGTGCTCCAAAATCCGCAATTTAAGTGGACGTATTGTGCTGCCCACGTAAATTTTCGCACACACACATTGCATTGCATAGATAACATAGCTAGTCTGACAATTAATGTACTGTCTGATTTTGTATTTTTTCTTTGAGTTATACTCAAACTCGGAGACTTTCAGTCCCAAATGGCACACTTTACAGTTGTTACATGGGAAGAAACCATTGGGGCGTTGTAGCCAAGTTTCCTTGACTTTCTTTCTGCTCACAGTATAGCTGGGATAGATCATCTCTTTGATAGTCCTGCTCCTTCTGTAGGTTATACTGGGTTTGTCTTTGATTAGATGTTTAACCCCAGGTACATTCTTAAGAAGCGTCCAATGCTTGTTCATTACCTTAAAGATGTCATGACACAAAAACGCAGGCCAATGGCCCAAAAACCGAACTTAAAAGGATGCAAAAATGCTTAGAACTAAACAAGCATTGTTAATAGGCACAGATTCATTGCCCATAGGGAAATTAAATCATTTACATAGAATCAGTATATGGGAAGTTTGGAGGTAAAGTCACAACAGATAAAGGTGATCAGAGATCTTTCACGTACCCCACCAATCATATGTTCTTAAACAGACACGAGGGAACTGCCGCATTCAAATCTTAGGAGTTTTTAGTAGTGGGATGGTGTTGATTGTGCAGACATTGCATAGCTATAGCAAGTCATAGAGCAAGTACGGTGGTATAGCACAAAATGTGTACAGATTAACATAGGAAATGATGAAGCTCGTGATCTTGATTCAGACCTTCAGATACAGTCCTCAAATTACAGATCCATTTTGCTTCTAATTTACGAAGAGACGCTTCCCTATCCCCTCCCCTTGGGTCGACAGGAGCTACCTCTATTCCATGGAATCTGAAATTTGCTCTGCTGCTACCGGAGATGCAATTATGTGACACCAAGGAGTATGTTTGATCTCCATTGATGCAAGCCCTGCGGTGTTCCAAAATCCGCAATTTAAGTGGTCGTATTGTGCTGCCCACGTAAATTTTCGCACACACACATTGGATTGCATAGATAAAATAGCTAGTCTGACAATTAATGTACTGTCTGATTTTGTATTTCTTCTTCGAGTTATACTCAAACTCGGAGACTTTCAGTCCCAAATGGCACACTTTACAGTTGTTACATGGGAAGAAACCATTGGGGCGTTGTAGCCAAGTTTCCTTCACTTTCTTTCTGCTCACAGTATAGCTGGGACAGATCATCTCTTTGATAGTCCTACTCCTTCTGTAGGTTATACTGGGTTTGTCTTTGATTAGATGTTTAACCCCAGGTACATTCTTAAGAAGCGTCCAATGCTTGTTCATTATCTTAAAGATGTCATGATTCAGTTTAGAATAGGTAGTGATAAAGGACAAATGTTCTTGCTTCTTTTTTGTTTTAACCTTCAAAGTTTCACTGCGGCTAATCCTACGCGTCTTCTGAACTGCCTGTTGCAAGCAATCATATTCATACCCCCTCTCTTCCAATCTTGTAATTGCCTGATTAGCCTGTTCCTCAAAGTGCATATCCTCACTGCAGTTTCTGCGCATCCATACGAGCTCTCCATAAGGGATCGCCCGCTTCGTGCATGGTGGATGAGCACTTTGAAAATGTAAAATGCTATTAACAGATTTTTTTTGCGAAAAAGGGTACTATGCACCTTTGCTTCTTTGATGTAAAATTCTACATCCAGAAATTGCAGTTTGGATTGGGACTATGTCATCGTGTACCTCACATTATATGGATTATTATTCAGATAATGAAAATAATCTTGAAAATCATTCTCTGTGCCTGTCCAGACGATAATGATATCGTCTATATACCGTCCCCAATAGTGGACATCCTTCCACCACTGTGCTGCAGAATCTGCCCAAACATGCCTATGCTCCACCCAGCCCATGAAAAGGTTCACGTATGATGGGGAAAATTTGGAGCCCAACGCGGTACCCTGGAGCTGTTGGAACCATTTGTCATCATATAGAAAGAAGTTATTCGTAAGAATGAGTGTGACCATTTCTAAGATCATAGAGTTATGTGCATAGTAATTCGCTCTACGCTTGGACTAGAAAAAGTAAATCTGGGGCATATTTAGTTCCCTGGCGCATCCCTGCATATCAGCAGGGATGCGCCAGGGAAAATGCGTCACGCAAGTTTACCCTTGCGCCACGTCCGATGTGCCGCATTTACAATGCGGCGCATCGTGGCGCAAGGATAAGCAGATGTGTTACGCATCTGCCGGCGGAAGGTTGGCGCAGTGCTGAAGTTGTGTCGCAAGCGCGACGCAACTCCAGCACTGTTCCAACCTTCCCTATCCCTAACATGGTGCGTCAATCCTTACGCCTGCTTGAAGCAGGCGTAAGGATTTGACGCACCAGCGTCGGAAAAGTGACTGCGTGAAATCTTGGAGATTTCACTACGTCACTTTTCTGAGGCGTTCCTGCGCCGGAACGCCCCCCCTGTGCCGGTATGCCCACATGAAACCTGACGCAGGTTTCATGTGGCGCAGGGGTTTACTACGTGATGCATCTCCCTAGATGCGTCACGTTGTAAATGTAGCGCAACGTGGCGCATGGTTTGCATCGCCGCTGCGTCACATGCGTGACGCAACGGCGGCGCAAAAGTGGCGCAAGGGGCTTGTAAATATGCCCCTCTACGTCTAAAGTGATTAACCACATGGTCTCATCCCACACTAAGTCCTCAAATTTGTTGAGCACATCAGTTGTATCCCTGATGTAAGATGGAAGTTCTACAACCATAGGTTTAAGAAATGAATCAACATATTGGGACAGATGTTCTGTCAAAGACCCAATCCCAGATATAATGGGTCGACCAGGTGGAAACGTTTGGTTTTTGTGGATCTTAGGAAGAAGATACAGACAAGGAAATCTTGGACATGTAACCAATAAAAATTTAAGTTCTGTATCAGACAATAGATCAACTTCTTTCCAATGGTGAAGCCTTTAATTAATAAGGAGGGTTGCTGTGTTATAGGGGTTTCGATCTAGTTTTTTTATAACAGGTGATGTCATTCAACTGTCTATATGCTTCCTTGTCATAGTCTTTTCTATTCATTAGCATGATATTGCCACCCTTATCGGCTTCACAAATAATCAAGTACTCATTGTTAGCCAGACATGTAATTGACAATCTTTCCATTTTGGTCAGGTTATCCACGGTATATTTCTTTGGTGACCTGTGAAGCTTGTCTTCCAAACTCTGTAAATCTTTAGTAATTAGCTGGTAAAATATCAATACTAGTTAGATGCATACCATGAGGGACGTACTTGCTCCGCAGTCGGAGACCATTGTCAAGTGCATAATCTTGTTCAATACACAAATCTCTAGCCACTGTATCAATTGTGCAATTTGTATCGTCACTAAGGGACAACAGTAAAGTGATATCCCTAAGTTCTGAAACCGATAATTCAGACAATTGAGGTGTATTTTTAGTTTGCAGGATATTACATGAATTCAGATAAAAGTGACATTTCAATTTAAGATTTCTCACAAACTTAAAAACATCCACATGTAAATCAGAGAAACAGCCATTATTCACTGGACAAAAGCTGAGACCTTTTTCTCAAAGCAGATTTTTCAGAAACAGTAAGTACATGATCACACAGATTGACTACAAGATCAACATCGAGAATATTAGATACATTAGTTATGTCATCTGCCACCAATTTAGTCATCACTGTTTGTTTAGTTTCTTTTTCTGATCCTTGGTTAGAACCCCTTCCTTTTTGTCTATTCTTTCTCCTGCCCCCTCTCCTGGTCTTACGGTGCGTTTCTCCAACTTGTTCCCTATTTGATAACGCAAGACCTCTTCTAAAACAGAGGCAGAGGAAGGAGAATTACTGGTAATGGTATCTTTTTCTGAAGGTCCACTTGGGCCCATTTCTTCTAAAGATGAGACGTCAGAGCTACTGGTAGCACTCACTATGCTTCCCATCTCAGTGGTTTCAGGATTGTTCTGCTTGGGAATTGTTACATCGTCAAATCTACGGGCAAATGTAAAAATTCGTTCAGTTTCATAATCTCTGTCATTGCGTCGTATTTTGCTTAGTTTCCTCTCCTTCACCATTTTCTGATGTTTTTGAATTTCATCTTTTAAAATGATGTAATTTTTTTCCGTTGCTTCCTTTAGATCCAAGTCTTTGATCTCAATTTCCAGTTTTTTAATACTTTCCCTGAGTGTTACACATTTCCTATCGGCATGTTGAATGAGGATTTTCATCATTGTAAATGAAGAGCCATATAAATTCTCCTCCCACTCAGATAAGAGATCAGGGTCTAAGTCATCGAAATTTGGAAAGGTGATAATTCTCAGGCCTCGTGGGATTTTTTTGTTTTCTAAATACCTTTTTAAAGTCACCCCGTCCCACCATTTGGATAACTCACTTTTTTAAAGTTTTTCTAGTCTCACAAATTTAGCTTTGAGACCTTCTTTGTCTACCCTAGTTAACGAAGAGCTACTTATAGTCTGGTTAGTAAAATCGAACAGATCTTTAGCCAGTTCCTCCCGATCATCATCAAAACTCATTTTCTATAGCTACTATGTAAAGGGAGTGGTGTCGCTAGGAGATGTGCAGACTGCCCTATACTTAAGAAAGTCAAACAAACAGTGGTGGCTAGGGAGACCCAATGTTGCACAATCGCCTGTAGAATAAGGTATTCAGAAGCTACTAGAAGGTTCACAACTGTCCACCTCAAATAATGGTTCGCCACCAACTAGAACCACAAATAACTAAACAGCACACAAATAATTTGAGAGGCAAAGAGAACAGAAGAACAGGTAGTGGAGGCACTGTTGCCAAGCAAGCACAAATGAGCCGAGAGTTTGTCTTTGGAGATTGTTTTCTTTTATTTCATTTTTTTTTTTTTTTTTTTTTTTATTGTAGCCAGCAGCCATTACATAGAGCATATACATGATCAAACACAGACAACAAAAAATAAATAAATAAGTGACCAAAAGAAAAAAGAAAAAGAACAAAACGCAGAAAACGGGAGGGGAGAGCATACAATCATGAAAAAAGCACTTGAAGGAGAGCGAGCAACATAATAAAATTTAAATCCTCCCATAATTCTATACATCAAAACAAGTTAACAACCCTATCGGGTAGAGCCAAATGGGGGTTTAGCAGTTCACAAATACATACTGGCTTCAAAAAAGCAAATAATAAAGAGATAGCACCTATGAAAGATATTCCGCAAGGACCCCCCAAATTTCTTTACCTAATTTCTGTTTCTGTGGCCCTTTAAAGGCATATAAGCTAGTTTCTAATTTACATATCGCAAATAATTTCCCTCTCCACATTTCAAACGAGGGGGTTCTTTCTGTCGCCACACTGATGCTATGCAAAGTCTGGCCACAGCAACAGCTATATATACTAAATACCTATAAGTATATATTCCCTGCGTTAGCATGTCATCTTCTAAAACCCCCAGCAACATAACTAATGGTGTTATCACAATCTGCACCCCTGTGACTTCCATCAAAAAAGTCTGTATCATATTGGTTAGTTGTATCAATTCAGGACATGTTGAAAACATATGGACTATATCTGCCTGACCCATCCCACATCGGGTGCATTTATCCTCATTCATTCCCCCCCAACGAGCAATTTTTGCTGGTGTGTAATACAAGTTAAACATAGTTTTATACTGTTGTGTTCTGAGATTGGAGGAGATTAAGAGTTTATCAGCTAATCTAATTGATTGTGACAAAATATTTCCATCAAGAGAAAGTCTGATGTTCCATTTACCGTTTTGTACCTCTACATCATCCTTCAATATTTCAAAAAGTGTTTGATATATATTTCCAATCTTTCCCAGACACTTCACAACTTCTAGTAGCTTATTTTTCTGTGTTAACTGTGACACATCACCTCTTTTAATCAAATAGTCACGGATCTGCAGATATTTAAAAAATCTGCTTTAGGAAGATCGTATTCAAACATTAATGCAGCATATGTCTTAACACCCTTGTTGTCTACTAAGTCTCCTAATGTTTGTATTCCTAAATTCCTCCATCTATTTAAAATACCGGTTGAAAAAATTAGGGGGGGTAAAGTGAAGGCATCAGTTGGAGTATAATGATTAATCCTACCTATCTGTAAATATCGCCTAATCTGGAGCCAAGCCTTATGCGCAGCCTGGACCACCTTGAAGCGTTTTTTTTTATAGTAACTAGGTTCCAGAATCTTAAAAAAGCTCCTCTCCGTTATAGGACCTAATAGTAACTGATAAATATGGGGTATATCGTTTGTGCTGTCCTCATTAGCCCCCACTAATAAAATTCCCATATATTGTAGTAAACATGCCCAATAGTAAAGCTGAAAATTGGGGACAGCCCAGCCCCCTCGCTCCCGTGGCAGGGTCATAAGTTTCATAGCTCGGCGGGGTTTCCCCTGCGCCCACAAAAAACTACCGCATATAGATTGTAGTTTCTGAATCTGTTTCCCTGTAATTTCTAAAGGAACCGACCTGAAGAAATAAAGAATTTTTGGTAAGATATTCATTTTTAAGACGTTACATCTTCCCATCATTGATAAGTGTAAACCCTCCATCCTATCTAATTCCTTTTTAATCTTCCGTAACATAGGGTCCCAATTAGATAGAACCATTGTATCAAGACATGCATTCAGCCGAATCCCCAGATATATAGCCTCCTTCGTGACTCTTGAATCATTAAAATGTACTAAATCTGTACAAACAACCTGTGTTTTGGCTAAATTTAACTTAAAGCCTGAACTCCTCCCATATAATAATGCTAGTTGTTCCGTCTCTATCAAAGTAATAGCCGGATCAGATGAAACTATCGCTATATCATCTGCGTATGCTAATATACTAACCCGCTCCTGCCTAAAACCTGATTGTGTATTTAACCTATGTTCTAATAGGTTTAGGAGCGGATTAATATAGAGCGCAAATAGCAGAGGAGAACAGGGGCATCCCTGCCGAGTACCCCTTGATATAGATATAGGATTCGATTCTAACCCCAGCGCACAGACCCGGGCACTAGGTAATCTATACATAGCTTTAACTGCCTGAATGAAACCCTTACCGAATCCTTGCCACCTCATTGTTGCCCATAAAAACTCCCAGGAGACACGGTCAAACGCTTTTTCCGCGTCTAGTAGTATCACTCCACAAGGTAGTTTACGAGTATTGGCAATGTCCAATAGCGTCGTAACCCTACTTATGTGGTTGACCGTGCCCCTCCCTGGGATGAATCCATGCTGGTCAACCGAGACTAGAGGCATAATCACTCTGGAAAGTCGTGATGCTAATATTTTCGCATAGATTTTTCCATCACAATTTAAGAGTGAAATTGGTCTGAAGGAGCCTGGTAATGTAGGTGGCTTATCTTTTTTAAGAAATATAATAATACTGGCAACATCCCATGATGCTGGTGCAGTACCCTTTTGTGCCTCCCGAAATACGGTTAACATATCAGACCGTATTTCAGGTAAGAAAAATTTATAAAATTCCAGAGGGAGCTTATCCGGGCCAGCTGCTTTCCTGAAGCTAAGGAGCCGACAGCTTCTACAAGCTCTTCCATTGATATAGGTTCCTCTAATGCTTTCTGATCCTCTTCATTCAGTATCCCCCTGTGAGGGTCTTTGTAGAAGTCTCCTCTCCCCCTGAATATAACAGTCTTCAGAATACAGCCCCTCGTAGAAAACCCTAAAAACCTCTAGAATACCTTCCGGTGTTTCTACTATGTTCCCCCTTAAGTCTTCAATTGCCGATATAGTGTTTTTAGCCTCCTTAGATCTGATCTTCTTTGCCAGGCATCTACCAGTTGCCTCACCAAACTCATAGCACTCTCTCCTAAAAAGATGGTATTTTTTGCAATATCTTTGGCCCACTCCTCATTTATCCTGGCTTTACAGCATGCTACTTCAGACTGTGCCTGTGTAGTATCCAATTGCCCCTGAACCGCCTCTATCAATGCATATTCAGCATAGCGCAAGCTATCATATAGCGTCTGTTGATGCTGCCTAAGTTGCTTTTGTACATGTAACCCACAGCTTAATATTTCACCCCTCAGCCCTGCTTTCAAAGCATCCCACACTATATGACATTTGGTAGAGTTTCGGT
Source organism: Calotriton arnoldi (assembly GCA_963921515.1). Lineage (NCBI taxonomy): Eukaryota > Metazoa > Chordata > Amphibia > Caudata > Salamandridae > Calotriton > Calotriton arnoldi. The sequence continues at coordinate 791,334 of CAWUFW010008837.1, read as the reverse complement.
TTATGGACAAAAACTGAGTTAACCATTCTCGCATGTGACAGATAAACTTTTCATTTAATAGTAACTTCCTATCAAAAGAAAACGCGCCTCGAGTACGTGTCAGGCCTTGCATTGTAAATCTCAACAAGAGAGGGTTATGGTCCGAGGTGATTCGGGGAAAAATCTGTATATGTGCGTCTACTAAGTGAGTTTTAGTAACAAAAAAATAGTCTAGTCTAGCTAGCTTTTGGTGAGGGCAAGAATAGTATGTATACCCTGGGTCTGGATGTTTTAATCTGGGCCAGACATCGATTAAACCATGCTCATCAACGAGCTGTTGCAAAGCTCTGTATACCTTCGGTTTCCTGCCAAAGTATTTATCACCCCCGGCCCATAACGCACTTCCCCCATTTGAATATTAAAATCCCCCGTCAATACCAAAGGGGTAGCCCAGGTGGCCAGTTCTATATTCAAATATTCAATAACCGGAGTTTCATCATAATTCGAACCGTATACAGAGCATATTGTACATTTCTCATTGAGAGCTAAACATTCAATCACCGCCCAGTGGCCGTATTTGTCTGCTAAGCTTCTTGTTACTTTTAATAATTTTTTTTTGGCAAGAATAGCAACACCTCTATTAGTAGTGCCTTGTGAAGTACAGACCAGAAGCTCAAATCCTAATTCCCTTAATACATTGCGTTTACTCCATGGAACATGTGTCTCTTGAAGACAAACCACATCAGGGGACATGTTCTTAATTTCTCGAGCCACTCTTTGCCGTTTGCCCCTTTCATTAAGACCACGCACATTAAATGTACATATATTTAATGATGCCATTTTTTTTTTTTAACCGTGAATCGATACAACAAATAGCATTCCCCTTCCTTTTTTTTTCCCCCTTCCTCCTCTCTCTCCTTTTTCCTCTGCTCCCCCCTAGCTCCTGTTCCTTCAATTTCGAAATTTCTGCAATGGCTACTGACTCATTTTTTTTTTTAGTTTTCCCCCTGCAACCCCCACCACCCTTGGTAGCCCCCCCCACATCACACCAACAACCACCCCCCGCCTCCCCACTATCGCCTTCTCTACCACTGAAGGCCCCCCCTGTTACCCTCCCTACCATAGAGGCTGGTAGACCCAACGGTCTACAGTGATGGAGAGCCTCGTAAAACACCGAACCTCCCTGTACCCCCGACTATACAATACACCCTACCTTATATTTATAAACCAGCAAAGGCAAAAAAACAATTAGTTGTAGGGATCTACCCTTAAAAAAAAAAAACCTAAAGACTGCGATTCAGCATGAGAGCAAAAAGTTATTTGAGTTCATTAACCGAAAATTTCAATACTTCCTAGGCCTTGATTTCATGTAGATATTCTTTTGCTTTCACCTCAGAAGTAAAAAATCTTATTTTATCTTTATATATTATTTTCAATTTGGCAGGACTTAAAAGAAATGCTTGTGCGCCCTTATCCTTAAATGGATTGATTAGCTGTCGTAGCTGCCACCTTTTTTCCACTGTAGCCGGGCAAAAATCGGGGCGAACAAAAAACTCTACGCCTGCCGCTTTTCTCTGTCTATCAGGCCTGGCCAGGTCATACAGGGCCTCCCTAGATAAAAAATTAGATAGACATATCAATATAGCTCTAGGCCTCATATTAGCTTGAGTTGATCCTGCTTGAAGCTTGACACGAAAAGGAAAGCGGTGGGCCCGCTGGATCTCTGTATCCCATATCCAATTAGTTAATTCTGGAAAGGCTTCAGTGAAGAGTTTCACCACAAATTTCCGGGGGTCCGTACCTTCAATTCCTTCTGGCACACCAAGAATTCTCAAGTTATTACGCCGGAGGCGATTTTCCATATCCTCAAGCTTCCAGGATATATCATTCCTGTGTGACACTAACGTTTCAGTAGTTGTTTTCTGCGCAGACATTTCATCTTCAAGCGTAGAAATTCGGTTTTCTGCCTCTTTAATCCTTTCCGCGATCTCTGAATAGGATTTGGCCATTCGCCGTATTGAATTCTGTAGTTTCCTGCAAGCACCTTGAGTTTTTTGGCTTTCTGCCCGGCTTTCGTCTCTGTGTGCCATCATAGTTTCATATATCACTGCCAATGAAATACTGCCGGATCCCTCTTGACTCTGACTCCCCCCATCAGCTCCATTCCCATAATTAGCGGAGTTACCCAGCTTCTCGGCATGAGATGAGGCCGAAACCATAGATAGAGCAGAGGGGCTGTTTTTTACGTACTGTCCCGGAGCTTCCCATCACATTATTGCTTCCAGGAGTCTCCATTGCTTGGTAAACACTACTAACTTCACTCCACCGCCTACAAGCTAAGCTAGGAGGGCCCTCAGAGAGATGTAGTGATTCATCGCCTGATGAATTAGATTGATCGGAGAGTGAGAAAAAAGGTCCCTCTATGTCTGTATCTGTTGGATATATATCATCACTTAAACCCTCATTAGAACCCTCTATATCCTCTGCTGATGCCGGTTTATCTGCTTCCGAAATTGAAGCCACAATTTCTAGCCTTGAACCAACAGCAGCCGGGTCTGCAAGCGCCACATTTAAGCATGTCTCTGTCATATGCATAGAAGCCTGCCTTTCCAATGTGGGACTGTGCTGAGAATCTAGATCCCTCCTATGCTCCATGTCATGTCCCGATACCTCTACATTTCCTGAGCTCACCTCCACTGAATTTTCCGCATGAACTGCTTCTTCTGCAGTGGCTTTACCATTGATCATCTTCCTCCCCTTTCTGGCTGCCAAAAATATTGCAGGAGTAACACTCTTCCCACTGCCCGTCTTACTTGCAGGGCTGTTACTGTTGTTGCTGCTTCCAAGGGCAGTGTCAACCGCTCCACATCGTTGTTTGTCTTGGGCCATTTCCGGGGGTCTGCCTCCTACGCCGCGCGTCTTTCCTCCTCTGAGGCTCTTCGGCGGCATCCCGAGCAGTGCAGGGGTCCGATCCCGTCCCGCAACCACACGCGCCGAGCACCAACACAGATGCAGACGTGGAAATCGAGGAAATCAACAGCCCTCCGTACAACACCACAACGCCGACAGGTACCAGGGCATTCCTAGTGAGAGGGTTCGTACTTTATCCGGTTTAACGTTCTGGTCCGCAGTCTCCCATCGGAGTGAGCAGGGAGGTTAGATTACGAGAGCTCACTCGGCTGCGAGGTCAGCCGCCATCTTGCCTCTTTTCGTTTTCTTTTATTTCATATGATTTGTTGGATTTTGCAATACAGCCATTACAGCCAACATGTTTCGCCCATATCTGGGCTTCTTCAGGGCTGTAATAAATACAAACATGAAAAGAGAACATTTTAAGAACAAGAATCTTGACATAATTTAGCAAATACAAACTAATGCAGACAACAGAAGAGTCAAAAAGAACACAAGACACAAAAAAGAAACATAGAGGATTACATACAATATCAAAAATAAAGAGTGCATCTTGGATTAATTCAACAGATGAGAATGTCGTCAAATGTTTAAAGCAGATAACTTATTGACAAAATAGCACAATTTAAAACTGCCATATAACCAGCAGCAAAATTGACATAAACCCATATTCTTAACAGGATAAAATAACGGGCTGAGGTATTAGTGTTCTATGTCTATTCATTACAGCACATTGATTACAACAAACTGTTTTTGTCCCATTACTGATTATAACAAGATGGGAGACGTTTTGTCACTCACCATCCAAAGAGTAAAAACTCCTTGATATGAAGATTCAATTTCAAAAACTTTATTACTGTTAAAGACCCAAAGGCTGTGAAAAAAGAAAGAAAGGGGGGAAGGAAGAAAGAAAAAAGGGTTATCTCAATTAGACCAATATATAAGGGAAGAAAAATATACAAAAACGTTAAAACAAGTCAAAAGGAACATCCATTGGCTACCTAACTCAATTAGTATAACAATGAGCTACCTCATACCCAAACAAAATCGGAAAATGAACTCAGCGCAAAATTATCAAAATACCTGTGTTAGAAAGTTAAAATTTGCATCCCACTATGTATAAGAGATCCGAATATTTTAAAGTGAGGAGCTACACACAATGAAAAACAAAGAGAGAGGAGAAAAAGCAAAAAGCAAATGGTCACCACAAATGCGCTTCAAAAATCGAACCGATAACCAACCCAATATTGCTGCTCCAAATAAGGGGGGAATAGGTGGGGTAAAAAAGTTGTTTTCAAATATACCTGTAGCTTTGTGAAAGTAATTCACCAACAAGCTAGAGATGTAGCACCATCAGCCACATCTAGGACCAAACCTGTAAACAAAACAGAAGTGCAAAAACGACATTTAGGAAGCACTCCCATATATAAAATACATATATAGTGTATTAAAATGGAAAGTCCCTACACAAATAGCTAAAACAAACTACACAAAGCTGCTCTCGTGGTAGGTATCGTTACAAGCCAAAAACTACACGTAAATATAAAGGGTAAGTACCTTATCGACTACATAGAGATTCGCAAATCAGTCTATAAGACCAGAACAATACCAGACAATGCAAGTATTTAAAAATATACAACGTAATGTGCCTTTTTAGTGGCAATCCTGTGTATTGATGCATTATGTAAAAATGCTGAACAGGATAGTTAGCAAGAATATCGCATTTTAGTCATAAAAGGGACTCCCCTCAGCTAACGAAACATTAAGCGTCATTGAATGTGACGCACAAATGATTTTTAATGAGTACCCAAAGAGGATTCAGAGAGGCATGGAAAAAACAAATAAGACAACTAGTTAGACCCAACACGGCTACGTCCGCACTCTAAAAACAGACAACGATTCTGTGCGATGCGTGATGGACTACATAGAAAGTGCCCAAAGAGAGTGCAGAGAGGCATGAAGGGAGCGAATACAGCGACTGATTAGACCCAATACGACTATAACTACACTCTGAAAAACAGACAACGATTATCCATTGCTGGGAAAAATAATATAATATAACCCCCATTAAAGAACAAAACATGAATACAACACTGGCTCCACAAACAAATCTCCCATCAAATTTATCGAGAGACGCCAAAAGGTTGTGATATTCCATTCACATGTGAACGCCTTACCCGTATCTGGTTCCGGTATCCCATCTATACGGAATTCTATTGGAGAACGTCAATTTCGAACACACCTACCACCTTTCTTTAAATACTCCTGGCAAAGAGAACAACTAGACCGTTGTCGGCAGATGTGGGCCGAAATACGGAAGAAATTCCACTTTCGTTCGTCTACTCGAACTAGACCGCTAATGGAGAGAGTAAGTCATGCTGTGAAAAAGGCTTTCACTTCCGTTCGACGATTAAGATCGTCTGCGGTTACTTTGAATATCAAAAAACTTTATCACTAGGCACAAATTAACAACACAATGTTAAAAATGCAAACCATACTCAGGATAGACTCAACGAGTTTACATGCTCTGTTTGTGGCTTAATTGGCATCAATATGGAACAGTCCACTGTACATAAGACATTCTACGATGTGTAATTGTCAGGCTCGAGAGTGAATTTGCCACTATTGCGGAAAGTACAAACCAGATCTTTATATCATAAAGACAGAGGATAAGTGATGTCAGATAGCTCCATCCATAAACGGAGCTCATGGCCAAAATCTCACACAAAAACGCAAGCCCAATGGCACAAAAACCGAACTTAAAAGGACGCAAAAAATGCTTAGAACTAAACAAGCATTGTTAATAGGCACAGATTCATTGCCCATAGGGAAATTAAATCCTTTACATAGAATCAGTATATGGGAAGTTTGGAGGTAAAGTCACAACAGATAAAGGTGATCAGAGATCTTTCACGTACACCACCAACCATATGTTCTTAAACAGACATGAGGGAACCGCCCCTTTCAAAATCTTAGGAGTTTTTAGTAGTGGGATGGTGTTGATTGTGCAGACATTGCATAGCTATTGCAAGTCATAGAGCAAGTACGGTGGTATAGCACAAAATGTGTACAGATTAACATAGGAAATGATGAAGCTCGTGATCTTGATGCTGACCTTCAGATACAGTCCTCAAATTACAGATCCATTTTGCTTCTAATTTACAAAGAGACGCTTCCCTATCCTCTCCCCTTGGGTCGACAGGAGCTACCTCTATTCCATTGAATCTGAAATTTGCTCCGCTGCTACCGGAGATGCAATCATGTGACACCAAGGAGTATGTTTGATCTCCATTGATGCAAGCCGTGCGGTGTTCCAAAATCCGCAATTTAAGTGGACGTACTGTGCTGCCCACGTAAATTTTCGCACACACACATTTGATTGCATAGATAACATAGCTAGTCTGACAATTAATGTACTGTCTGATTTTGTATTTCTTCTTCGAGTTATACTCAAACTCGGAGACTTTTAGTCCCAAATGGCACACTTTACAGTTGTTACATGGGAAGAAACCATTGGGGCGTTGTAGCCAAGTTTCCTTGACTTTCTTTCTGCTCACAGTGTAGCTGGGACAGATCATCTCTTTGATAGTCCTGCTCCTTCTGTAGGTTATACTGGGTTTGTCTTTGATTAGATGTTTAACCCCAGGTACAATCTTAAGAAGCGTCCAATGCTTGTTCATTATCTTAAAGATGTCATGATTCAGTTTAGAATAGGTAGTGATAAAGGACAAATGTTCTTGCTTCTTTTTTGTTTTAACCTTCAAAGTTTCACTGCGGCTAATCCTATGCGTCTTCTGAACTGCCTGTTGCAAGCAATCATATTTATACCCCCTCTCTTCCAATATTGTAATTGCCTGATTAGCCTTTTCCTCAAAGTGCATATCCTCACTACAGGTTCTGCGCATCCGTACGAGCTCTCCATAAGGATCGCCCACTTCGTGCTTGGTGGATGAGCACTTTGAAAATGTAAAATGCTATTAACAGATGTTTTTTTGCGAAAAAGGGTACTATGCACCTTTACTTCTTTGATGTAAAATTCTACATCCAGAAATTGCAGTTTGGATTGGGACATTGTCATCGTGTACCTCACATTATATGGATTATTATTCAGATAATGAAAATAATCTTGAAAATCATTCTCTGTGCCTGTCCAGATGATAGTAATATCGTCTATATACCGTCCCCAATAGTGGACATCCTTCCACCACTGTGCTGCAGAATCTGCCCAAACATGCCTATGCTCCACCCAGCCCATGAAAAGGTTTGCATATGATGGGGCAAATTTGGAGCCCATCGCAGTCCCCTGGAGCTGTTGGAACCATTTGTCATCATATAGAAAGAAGTTATTCGCAAGAATGAGTGTGACCATTTCTAAGATCATAGAGTTATGTGCATAGTAATTCGCTCTACGCTTGGACAAGAATAAGTCAATCGCCATGCACCCGAATTCCATTTTGATGCAAGTATATGAAGACTCTACGTCTAAAGTGATTAACCACATGGTCTCATCCCACACTAAGTCCTCAAATTTGTTGAGCACATCAGTCGTATCCCTGATGTAAGATGGAAGTTCTACAACCATAGGTTTAAGAAACGAATCAACATATTGGGACAGATGTTCTGTCAAAGACCCAATCCCAGATATAATGGGACGACCAGGTGGAAACGTTTGGGTTTTGTGGATCTTAGGAAGAAGATACAGACAAGGAAATCTTGGACATGTAACCAATAAAAATGTAAGTTCTGTATCAGACAATAGATCAACTTCTTTCCAATGGTGAAGCCTTTCAATAATAAGGAGGGTTGCCGTGTTGTAGGGGTTTTGATCTAGTTTTTTATAACAGGTGATGTAATTCAACTGTCTATATGCTTCCTTGTCATAGTCTTTTCTATTCATTAGCACAATATTGCCACCCTTATCGGCTTCACGAATAATAAAGGACTCATTGTTAGCCAGAGATGTAAGTGACAATCTTTCCATTTTGGTCAGGTTATCCACAGTATATTTCTTTGGTGACCTGTGAAGCTTGTCTTCCAAACTCTGTAAATCTTTAGTAATTAGCTGGTGAAATGTATCAATACTGGTTAGATGCATACCATGAGGGATGAACTTTCTCCATGGTCAGAGACCACTGTCAAGTGTATATTCTTGTTCAATACACAAATCTCTAGCCACTGTATCAATTGTGCAATTTGTATTGTCACTAAGGGACAACAGTAAAGTGATATCCCTAAGTTCTGAAACCGATAATTCAGACAATTGAGGTGTATTTTTAGTTTGCAGGTTATTACATGAATTCAGATAAAAGTGACATTTCAATTTAAGATTTCTCACAAACTTAAAAACATCCACATGTAAATCAGAGAAACAGCCATTATTCACTGGACAAATGCTGAGACCTTTATTCAAAGCAGATTTTTCAGAAACAGTAAGTACATGATCACACAGATTGACTACAAGATCAACATCGCGAATATTAGATACATTAGTTATGTCATCTGCCACCAATTTAGTCATCACTGTTTGTTTAGTTTCTTTTTCTGATTCTTGGTTAGAACCCCTTCCTTTTTGTCTATTCTTTCTCCTGCCCCTCTCCTGGTCTTAAGGTGCGTTTCTGCAACTTGTTCCATATTCGATAACGCAAGACCTCTTCTAAAAAAGAGGCAGAGGAAGGAGAATTACTGGTAATGGTATCTTTTTCAGAAGGTCCACTTGGGCCCGTTTCTTCTAAAGATGAGACGTCAGAGCTACTGGTAGCACTCACTATGCTTCCCGTCTCAGTGGTTTCAGGATTGTTCTGCTTGGGAATTGTTACATCGTCAAATCTACGGGCGAATGTAAAAATTCTTCCAGTTTCATAATCTCTGTCATCGCGTCGTACTTTGCTTAGTTTCCTCTCCTTCACCATTTTCTGATGTTTTTGAATTTCATCTTTTAAAATGATGTAATTTTTTATCTTTGATCTCAATTTCCAGTTTTTTAATACTTTCCCTGAGTGTTACACATTTCCTATCGGCATGTTGAATGAGGATTTTCTTCGATGTAAATGAAGATCCATATAAATTCTCCTCCCACTCAGATAAGAGATCAGGGTCTGTCATCAAAATTTGGAAAGGTGAGAATTCTAATGCCTCGTGGGATTTTTTTGTTTTCTAAATACCTTTTTAAAGTCAGCCCGTCCCACCATTTGGATAACTCACTTTTTAAAAAGTTTTTCTAGTCTCACAAATTTGGCTTTGAGACCTTCTTTGCCTACCCTAGTTAATAAAGAGCTACTTATAGTCTGGTTAGTAAAACCAAACAGATCTTTAGCTAGTTCCTCCCGATCATCATCAAAACTCATTTTATATAGATACTATGTAAAGGAAGTCGTGTCGCTAGTAGATGTGCAGACTGCCCTATACTTAAGAAAGTCAAACAAACAGTGGTGGCTAGGGAGACCTAATGTCGCACAATCGCCTGTAGAATAAGGTATTCAGAAGTTACCTGAAAGTTCACAATTGCCCACTTCAAATAATGGTTCGTCACCAACTAGAACCACAAATAACTAAACAGCACACAAATAATTTGAGAGGCAAAGAGAACAGAAGAACAGGTAGTGGAGGCACTGTTGCCAAGCAAGCACAAATGAGCCGAGAGGTTGTCTTTGGAGATTGTTTTCTTTTATTTCATATGATTTGTTGGATTTTGCAATACAGCGAACGCGTTTCGCCCGTATCTGGGCTTCTTCAGGGCTGTAATAAATACAAACATGAAAAGAGAACATTTTAAGAACAAGAATCTTGACATAATTTAGCAAATACAAACTAAGGCAGACAACAGAAGAATCAAAAAGAACACAAGACACAAAAAAGAAACAGAGAGGATTACATACAATATCAAAAATAAAGAGTGCATCTTGGATTAATTCAACAGATGAGAATGTCATCAAATATTTAAAGCAGATAACTTATTGACAGAATAGCACAATTTAACCCTGCCATATCACCAGCAGCAAAATTGACATAAACCCATATTCTTAACAGGACAAAATAACAGGCTGAGGTATTAGTGTTCTATGTCTATTCATTACAACACATTGATTAAAACAAACAGTTTTTGTCCCATTACTGATTATAACAAGATGGGAGACATTTTGTCACTCATCATCCAAAGAGTAAAAACTCCTCGATATTAAGATTCAATTTCAAAAACTTTATTACTGTTAAAGACCCAAAGGCTGTGAAACAAGAAAGAAGGGGTGGACGGAAGAAAGAAAAAAGGGTTATCTCAATTAGACCAATATATAAGGGAAGGAAAATTGACAAAAACGTTAAAACAAGTAAAAAGGAACATCGATTGGCTACCTAACTCAATTAGTATAGCAATAGTATAGCAATGAGCTCCCTCGCACCCAAACAAAATTGGAAAATGTACTCAGCGCAAAATTATCAACATACCTGTGTTAGAAAGTTAAAATTTGTTCTCTTTGCCTCTCAAATTATTTGTGTGAGATTTCACATTTGCGAGAGTTACAGCTATTGGTGTTGTAAAGGTAAAAGTTTTTACTAATGTTTTTTGGAGTGGAGTGGATGTACGTTGTGTGTAGTGGAATTATGTGGTAAGTTGTGCAGTGAAATAATGTGGATAGAAAGTATGTGATATTTATTTTATAGGAATTATGTAGAGTGAGATTATGTGCTATGGAGAGTAATTATGTGGTATGGTAGTCTGTGTTGTGGAGTGGTAACCTCAGGTTTAGTCTTCCTCATTTCCATAGAAGATCAACTATGAACTGAGTGAGACAAAAAAAGAAGGAATCAATGAGGAGCACTTGTGGACCTAGTCAGAGGTATGAGCCGGGCCACTAGAATTATACGACTGTTTGGCTGCACCGACTTTCGCACAATTATACATTTTCCGCATTAGCCACATAATCCATCATCTGCTCCCTAACCTGCAGATTTGAACAAAAAAAGCCTTGTTTCTAGCTCAAATGGCTCAAACGATACCAAAAATGCGGCGACAAGTGTTACAGCGTGGTGGAAGGCACTTTGCAAACCTAGAATGGTCACCTGTTACTTATTGCTAAATGTGGGTGTTAATTTGGTACTAATGGTGTGCAAGCCACTCTTGATTCCTTCTGCGCCTCTCTTGCCTCTTTCTGCATTTCTGTTGCTTCTTTCTGCACATTTCTTTCTTTTTATGCACTTCTCTTACCTCTTTCTGCAAATCTCTTCTACTTTCTGCACCCTTCTTCTCTCTTTGTGCAACTCTCTTGCCTCCTTCTATACCTCTTTTCCCTCTTTCTGCACCACTTTTGCTTCTTTCTGTACCTCTGTTACTTCTATCTTCACTTGTCTTGTCTCTTTCTGCACCCTTTGTGCCTCTTTCAGCACCTCTGATGCTTCTTTCTGCAATTATCTTCATCTTTCTGCACCCCTCCTGCCTCTTTCTGCACCCCCTTGCCTCTTTGTGCACCTCTCCTACCCCTTTCTGCACCCCTCTTGCCTCTTTTTCCACCTCTGTTGGTTCTTTCTGCACCTCTTTTGCCTTGTTCTGTACTTCACTTGCCTCTTTCTGTACCCCTCTTGCCTCTTTCTGTACCTCTCTTGGTTCTTTCTGCACTGCTCTGGCTTCTTCCTGCACCTCTGTTCCAAATTTCTGCATCCCTCTTGCATTTTTCTGCACCCGTCTTCTGTCTTTCTGTACCTCTCTTGCCTCAGTCTGCCCACCTGTTCCCTCTTTCTGCACCCCTTTTGCCTGTTTCTGCAACTCTCTTGCCTCTTTCTGCAGTTCTCTTGCCTCCTTCTGTACCTCACTTGCCTCTTTTTACACCTCTGTTGGTTCTTTTGCACTGCTCTTGCTTCTTTCTGCACCTCTCTTGCAAATTTCTGCCCCCCTCTTGCCTCTTTCCGCACCCTTTTTACCTGTTTCTGCACCTCTCTTGCCTCTGTCTGCACCTCTGTTCCTCTTTCTGTACCTCTTTTGCCTGTTTCTGCAACTCTCTTGCCTCTTTCTGCAGTTTTCTTGCCTCCTTCTGCAACTCTGTTGCTTCTTTCTGCACTTCTCTTGCCTCTTTCTGCACCACTGTTGCTTCATTCTACACTTCCCATGCTTCTTTCTGCACCTGTCTTGCCTCTTTCTGCACTCGTCTTCCCTCTTTCTGCACTCGTCTTCCCTCTTTCTGTACCTTTCTTGCCTGTTTCTGCATCTCACTTGCCTCTTTCTGCACTTCTCTTGCTTCTTTCTACACCTCTTTTGCTTCTTTCAGCAATTCTCTTGACTCTTTCTGCACTTCTCTTGCCTGTTTCTGCACCTCTCTTGCCACTTTCTGAACCTCTCTTGCTTCTTTCTGCACCTCACTTGCTTCTTTCTGCACCCCTGTTGCCTCTTTCTTCACCCCTCTTTCCTCTTTGTGCAACTCTCTTGCTTCTTTCTACACCTCTCTTCCCTCTTTCTGCACCACTCTAGCCTCTTTCTGCACCTCTGTTGCTTCTTTCTGCACCTCTCTTGCCTCTTTCTGTACCTTTCTTCCCTCTTTCTGCACCTCTCTTGCCTTTTTCTGCACTTCTCTTGCCACACAGGGCTACTTTAAAACTGACCTCAGGCTCAGCAGTGCACACATGCAAGTGCAGAAAATGGCTGCTGGCCTCTAAACTGCCATGCCCTATTATATACTAGGGACTTAGAGGTAGTTTTAACCCCCCTGCCCTATTATGTACTAGGGCCTTACAGGGGAGGTCATGCCAATCACAGGGGTACCCCAACCCATAGTGTACCCTAGTTTATGTAGGTGTTTTCACTGTATTCTAAGTGTCTTTCAGCTTAGCACTGGCTCCTGGCCTGGTTATTCAGAGTCAGTTACCACCAGTACCAGTCGGCAAAAAGTTGGGGGCACAGGATGACTTTGCAACAAGGCCTCTTTTTGCACCTCTGTTGGTTCTTTATGCATATCTCTTGCTTCTTTCTGCACTTTTCTTCATCTTTCTGGACTTCTGTTGCCTCTTTCTGCATTTCTCTTGCTTCTTTCTGCGTCTTTCTTCCTCTTTCTACACATGTCCTACCTCTGTAGGCATGGTTAGAAAATAGCATTTAAAAAACCTTTGAAATTCACTGAAAAAACCATAGGTTTCAGGGACGTTATAGTTATAAATTAGCATTTAAAAAACCTTTGAAATTCACTGAAAAAACCATAGGTTTCAGGGACATTATAGTTAGAAATTAGCATTTAAAAAACCTTTGAAATTCACTGAAAAAAACATAGGTTTCAGGGACGTTATAGTTAGAAATTAGCATTTAAAAATCTTAGAAATTCACTTAAAAAAACACAGGTTTCAGGGACGTTATAGTTAGTTGGACATTTCACTCATACAAAACCAGAGAAATTCGGCCGTTATAGTTAGCTGAGCTAACTATAACTCACGCCCCGCAATGCACTGCTGATAACGTCACATATTACATCATTCATGACATGGTCAGTGACATCACTGATGACATCTCAAATGACATCACTGATGACATCATCCACATTAAAATCTGATGCACCTCCTCATACCCTAATATAACCTTTGATACACCCACTCCAAAATACAGTCTACCATTTTCGAAACCATAGACACACAGATACCAGTTACTACATACCCACTCACTGATTCCTAGGTCTACACACACATCCACTCATTCACCCATATAGTCACTTATACATGAAGTCACTCATCAATACAGCACTATCATATGCACTCATACACCTATACAGACACTCACACACTGCCACTCATCCATAGAGTTACTCACACACCTAGTCAGTCATGCGAAGAATCAATCACACTCCCATTTACTCACCTATACAGTTATACACACACACCACCTCACTTATTCATACAGATACTAACAAATACTTACTCTCTCATACAATCACTGATACAAGCACACACTCATCCATACAGCCACTCTCACAATCACTCACTCTCACATATAGTCATTTATATACTCCAACACTCACATATACTGCCTTTCACATATGTATTTACTCACACCACTGATTTATCCATTCACTCACCAACACCCATACACACACTCACCCACCCTTACACCCTTCCCACATGCAGTCTTGAACCCATACACCCAGTTAATCACCCACTCACACATCCATGCACAGAGTCACACCCCCCACCCACACAGACGCTCAGGTACCCATACAGATACTCAGACAACCAATCAATAACCCATATAGACACTCATGTAGCTACTCACCAACCCATGCAGCCGCTTACACACCAACTAACAGACTGATACAGACATTCACACAGTTTAGTCACTAACCCATGCATTCAGTAAGACACGTTTAATCACTCACTTATACAGTCAGTCACGCACCTACTAAATCATCCATTCAGATACTCATACACCCACTCATTCGTCAATACACCTTGGCAGTTATATATATATTTAAACTTATATTTAAACTTTACAGAAACACACAGTCACTGGATGATGTCATCAGTGATGTCATCAGTGATATCATTTGAGATGTCATCAGTGAAGTCATCAGTGAGGTCACTGACCATGTCATGAATGATGTAATATGTGATGTCATCAGCAGTGTATTGCGGGAGCGCGAGCTATAGTTAGCTCAACAAACTATAACGGCTGAATTTCTCTGGTTTTGTACGAGTGAAATGTCCAACTAACTATAACGTCCCTGAAACCTGTGTTTTTTTCAGTGAATATATATATATATATATAAACTATATGCATGCGCGGTGTGCTTCCAGACCGCCCCGGGTGCACGTTGGCATTAAATTGAATGTAGCATGTAGACAAACAGATGTTTTTTTGCCTACATGCTACATTCAATTAAATAAAACATCCACACCACGGGAGTGCCATCTCTAAAGAATTTATTTCGAGTTGCTGCCTATATATATATATATATATTATCTACTGGCGGTCGCCAGTAGATAGTTATAGTTAGGACCTATTTTCCATAGGAAATCTGCGACATTCTATTTGAAATAACTCTTGCGTCGGTTGACGAATCTTCGCGAAATTTTCAAACTTAATGGGCCTCTCCGGTCCGCACCTACCCTGAAAGTTTCGGGGTGATTCATCAAGCGGGGGCCGAGAAAAAAGGGGGGTCCCAAAACGTGTTTTCCCCATTCATTTTCCTATAGGAAACTTTAGCCACGGCTACAGCCCGAACTGCTGAACGGAATTACACCAAATTTGGCAAAGAGGTAGTTCTTGGTTCTGAAAGAACCCTTTTTGTTAAATGGTGTAAATCCGTTCAGTAGTTCCTGAGAAAATCAAAAGTAAAGTCACATATATATCTATGGCCGAGTAGGGTCCGCGTAGCCTCCCGACCACGAGCTGCATGCTAATTGGCTGTCAACACTCCAAATCAGGAAGTGTTGGCAGCCATTTTGTCCCTCGGTAGAACCGAGGGTCGGGACAGAAACAAGTGCGCAAAGCGCAAAAAGGGGGCAGGGTAGAAACACCCTGACCCCCTAGGTCTGCTCAGGGGGTCCCACAAGGAAACCCTGGGCAGAAAAAAGCATTTAAAAAAAAAAAAAAAAAAATCATCGGGATGCGCTTAGGGTGCGCGGATCCCGCCGATAAAAAAAAAAAACACAAGTGCGCAAACGCACAAAGGGGGCAGGGTAGAAACACCCTGACCCCCTAGGTCTGCTCAGGGGGTCCCACAAGGACCCCCTGGGCAGAAAAAAGCATTTTTAAAAAAAAAAAATCGGCGGGATGCGCTTAGGGTGCGCGAATCCCGCCGTAAAAAAAAAAATTGAAGCGCTTTGATGTTATTTTGCCCTCGGGTGGCCCAAGTCCTGGGGGCATGCGGGGGTGGGTTTATAGTTAATGGGGGCCTCTAAGGCCCCCAAGCCCCGGGGACCGCCACCCCCCGGGGCTTTCTAATAAAATGTTGCGGGAGTGCACTCGGCCCTCCCGCAGCCCCGGGGACCACCACCTCCCCGGGGCTTCTTTTTAAAAAAAAAAAACAGTTCCTGTGTGGGGGGGCTTGAGCCCCCCCACACGCCCCGGGGACCGCCACCTCCCCGGGGCACTAATAATGTAAATGCAGGGGTCACCACCTCCCCGGGGCTTTAAAGACATGGGAAGGGGGCCGCACGGCCCCCCTTGTGGCCCTGGGGACCGCCACCCCCCAGGGCCGGCTCCTGCAGTGTCCCGGGGTGCCTACCCCCGGGACACTGTAGTTTGCAATGGCAGGACGGGAGCCTCGCGGCTCCCGTCCTGCCATTACAAACTGCTTTGCTTCATTAAAGGGAAGCGAATGAAGCAAAGCAGATTGCTTTTCCACACGGGGAGCTGCATGTCAGCAGCTCCCCATGTGGAAAAGCAATGCCGGGACCGTGGGGGGATTGGGGACCCCCCCACGGTCCCCAACGGAGAGGGCCAGCCCCGGGGGATGGGTTCCCCGGGGCAAGTAGTGGCCTGGGAGGGGGGCAACGCGGCCCCCCTCCCCCCAAAAAATAATAATAAAAAAAAAAAGAAAAATTAAGGCCTGGCCCGGGGGATGGGGTCCCCGGGGCAAAAGGAGGCCTGAGGAGGGGGGCCACGCAGCCCCGCCTCCTTTAAAAAATAATAAAAAGAGTGGCCATGCCCCGGGGGATGGGGTCCCCGGGGCCGGAATCGGCCACGGGAGGGGGGCCACGCGGCCCCCTTCCCGTTTAAAAAAAAAAAAAATGAAATAAAAGGGATAAGGCCCTGGGGGATGGGGTCCCCAGGGCCCAAAAAAAGGAAAAAGGAAGGGCGGCCACACAGCCCCCCTTCGAGGAAAAAAAAAAAAAAAACGATTGTGCCGCAGGCCCCGCCCCCTTCCTTTACCACTCTGCAAACGCGCCCCCTGGCGCGTTTGCAGAGGGGGAACGAATTCCCCTTGAATACTGGGGGTCCCTCGGGGCCAACTAGCCCACCAGGAACCTCCAGTATGCGCCAGGGGCTGCGTTGCAGAGAGGTGTACAGAGGCCACGCCCCTTTTACACCTCTCTGCAACGCAGCTCTGTGGCGCTTACTGGAGGTACCTGGTGGGATAGTTGGAACCCAGGGACCCTCAGAATTCAAGGGGACTTAATCCCCCAACTTAAAACACGCCACGGGGCACGTTTGCACAGTGGTGAAGGGAGGGGGCGGGGCTTCAGGTGACATGTTTGCAAACAGGCCCCATGGCGCGTTTTAAGATGGGGAATTAAATCCCCTTCAATCCTGAGGGTCCCTGGGGGCCAACTAGCCCACCAGGTGCCTCCAGTAAGCGCCACGGAGCTGCATTGCAGAGTGTTGTAAAAGGGGCGTGGCCTCTGAACACCTCTCTGCAACGCAGCTCTCTGGCGCATACTGGAGGTATCTGGTGGGCTAGTTGGCCCCTAGGGACCCTCGGGATTGAGGAGGAATTAATTCTCCAACTTAAAACGCGCCACAGTGCGTGTTTGCAGACATGTCACCTCAGGCCCCACCCCTTCCTTCACCATTGTGCAAATATTCCTCTAAAATCAGCCGAACTACGAATTCCGATTTACTCACCTGTTATCAGGAGAGACCTCAGTGCTGCATCTTTGAGCCCAGTACTGATCCTGAAAAGTAATTTTAACCGTACTTACCAGTAACTTGAATTTCCCTCCATAGGCTAACATTGACTGGTTTCACTTGGAAATTCTTCTAAGTGTGGAGTTTTGGAACTTTATAATATTCCTCTAAAATCAGCCGAAATACGAATTCCGATTTACTCACCTGTTATCAGGAGAGACCTCAGTGCTACATCTTTCAGCCCAGTACTGATCCTGAAAAGTAATTTTAACCGTACTTACCAGTAACTTGAATTTCCTTCCATAGGATATCATTGCCTGCTTTTTGCTGAAAAAGTTTCTAAGTGTCGATTTTTGAAACATACAAATATTCCTCTAAAATCAGCCGAAATACGAATTCCGATTTACTCACCTGTTATCAGGAGAGACCTCAGTGCTGCATCTTTCAGCCCAGTACTGATCCTGAAGAGTAATTCTAACCGTACTTACCAGTAACTTGAATTTCCTTCCATAGGCTAACATTGACTGGTTTCACTTGGAAATTCTTCTAAGTGTGCAGTTTTGGAACTTTATAATATTCCTCTAAAATCAGCCGAAATACGGATTCCGATTTACTCACCTGTTATCAGGAGAGACCTCAGTGCTGCATCTTTCAGCCCAGTACTGATCCTGAAAAGTAATTTTAACCGTACTTACCAGCAACTTGAATTTCCTTCCATAGGCTAACATTGACTGGTTTCACTTGGAAATTCTTCTAAGTGTGGAGTTTTGGAACTTTATAATATTCCTCTAAAATCAACCGAACTACGAAAACCGATTTACTCACCTGTTATCAGGAGAGAACCCAGTGCTGCATCTTTTAGCCCAGCACTGACCCTAAAAAGTCATTCTAACCGTACTTACCAGTAACTTATATTTCCTTCCATAGGAATCCATTGTCTGGTTTTCAGCAGAAAAGTTTCAAAGTGTCGATTTTCACAAACTACAAATATTCCTTAAAAATCGCCTGTATGACTTAAATGCATACTTTCAACTGTTTACAGGAGATGCACCAGTGCTGGATCCAGGATCCAACACTGAGTAAGAAAAAGTAACGATAACACTACTTACCTGCTAAGTGAATTTCCTCCCTTAGGATAACATTGGTGATTCTATGTGAAAAAGTTTCTAAGTGTCAACTTTTAAAATACAATAATATTCCTTAAAAATCACTACTGTAACCAAAACGCTTTACTCAACTGTTTACAGGAGATGTCCCAGGACTGAATCTAGGATCCAGTCCTGTGGTTAGAAAAAGTAATCCATAAAGTAACTAATTGCATTTAACTAGAAATTCACATTGAGCTCAATGTTGCATTGTGTTTGAAATTGTGTTGCCCATTGCAACAACTGTAACTACTGTACTTAAAACTCTATTGCCTATTTGCAAACTATTTAAACTAAAGTAATTCATTCTGAGAAAGTATATTTTGTAATGTAATGTATAATGTAATTACAATGTAATTTAATAAATAAAATATCTAAAAATAAATAGTTTTAAAAAATGTAGTAAATCAGTATCAAAAAAATAAATATAACAATTAATACATTTAAAAATTGTCATTTACAAAACCTTTGAAATTCACTGAAAAAACCATAGGTTTTAGGGCGTTATAGTTAGAAATTAGCATTTAAAAACCTTTGAAATTCACTGAAAAAACCATAGGTTTCAGGCACGTTATAGTTAGAAATTAGCATTAAAAAAACCTTTGAAATTCACTGAAAAAACCATAGGTTTCAGACACGTTATAGTTAGAAATTAGCATTTAAAAAACCTTTGAAATTCACTGAAAAAACCATAGGTTTTAGGGACAGTTATAGTTAGTTGGACATTTCACTCGTACAAAACCCGTGAAATTCCCCCGTTATAGTTAGTTCAGCTAACTATAACTCGCGCCCCGCAATGCACTGCTGATGACGTCACATATTACATCACTCATGACATGGTCAGTGACATCACTGATGACATCACTGATGACATCTCAAATGACATCACTGATGACATCATCCACGTGATAATCTGATGCACCTCCTCACACCCTAATATAACCTTTGATACACCCACTCTAAATTACAGACTGCCATTCGCAAAACCATAGACACTCCAACACCAATAACTACATACCCACTCACTGATTCTTAGGTCTACACACACACATCCACTCACTCACCCGTACAGTCACTCATACTTATGGTCACTCAGTACAGGACTATCATATGCACTCTTACTCCTATATAGACACTCAAACACCGCCACTCATCCATAGAGGTACTCACACACCTAGTCAGTCATGCAAATAATTAAACACACTGCCATTTACTCACCTATACAGTTATACACACACCAGCTCACTTAATCATACAAATACTAGCACATTGTTACGCTCTTATACAATCACTGATACAAGCACACACTCATCCATACAGCCACTATCACAATCACTCACTCTCGCTTATAGCTATTTATATACTCCAACACTCATATATACTGCCTTTCACATATGTAGTTACTCACACATGTACCACTGGGACATACATTCACTCACTAACACACTCTTACACACACTTACCCACCCATACAGTCTATCACAGATGCACTCTTGAAACCATCCACCCAGTGAATCACCCACTCACACATCTATGCACAGAGTCGCACACACCCCTCCCACACAAACACTCAGGCACCCATACAGATACTCCGACAACCATTCAATAACTCATATAGACACTCATGTAGCTATTCACAAACACATGCAGCCACTTACACAGCAACAGACAGACGGATACAGACATTCACCCAGTTTAGTCACTAACCCATGCATTCAGTAAGATACGTTAAATCACTCACTTATAGAGTCAGTCACGCACCTACTAAATCATCCATACAGACACTTATACACCCACTCATTCTTCAATACGTCTTTTTCTATATATATTAAAAATATTTAAACTTTACAGAAACACACAGTCACTGCATGATGTCATCAGTGATGTCATTTGAGATGTCATCAGTGATGTCATCAGTGATGTCACTGACCATGTCATGAGTGATGTAATATGTGACGTCATCAGCAGTGCATTGCGGGGCGCGAGTTATAGTTAGCTGAACTAACTATAACGGGGGAATTTCACGGGTTTTGTACGAGTGAAATGTCCAACTAACTATAACTGTCCCTAAAACCTATGGTTTTTTCAGTGAATATATATATATATATATATATATATATATATATATATATATATATATATACATATTACCTACTGGCGGTCGCCAGTAGGTAGTTATGGTTAGGAGCTAGTTTCCATAGGAAAAGCATTTTTTGATTTGCCAATAACTTTGGCGCCGGTTGACGAATCTTCGCGAAAGTTTCAAAACTAGTGGGGCGCTCCGGTCAGCTCCTGTCTTGAAAGTTTCGGGGTGATTCGTCAAGAGGGGGCCGAGAAAAAAGGGGGTCCCAAAACGCATTTTCCCCATGTTAATTTCCATAGGAAACTTTAGACAAAGCTACAGCCCGAACTGCGGAACGGAATTACACCAAATTTGGCAAAAAGGTAGCGCTTGGTTCAGAAAGCGACCTTTTTTTAAAATGGTGTAAATCCGTTCAGTAGTTCCTGAGAAATTAAAAAAAGAAACATTTTCGATATCTAGGGCAGCGTTGGGTTCGCGAACCCTCCCGAGCACGAGCTTCATTCTCATTGGCTGCCAACACTCCAAACCAGGAAGTGTTGGCAGCCATCTTGTGACAAGAAAACAGAAAAAAGAGGTTAAAAAACAAGAAAAGGGGGCAGGGTAGAAACACCCTGACCCCCTAGCCCTGCCGGGCCAAAAAAAGCATTTTTTTAAAAATAATTTCGGGGGAAATCACGTTGGGGTCGCGAATCCCGCCGAAATTATTTTAAAAAATGAAGCGCGGACTCCCGCGCTTCGTTTTCAAAAAGCCCCCGGGTGGGCCAGGTCCCGGTGGCACTGCCAATTAATGAACTGGTTTCAAAAACTGGATATTACATGCCATGTTATGTGACCAATGCTATATATACAGCAGTAAAAGTGCATGTATCTATCAGATTATCTAAGTTTATGTGAGTGTAAATCTAAGTGTCGTGTAATACGGTCCCAGGCTTGTGTGGGCAGAGCACGGCGCTTGCAGGATGATTCCAGGTGTGATTGTAAACGTAGAACTGATTTGAATACACAGGGAGGCAGGCAGGCTGCTGGGCCGAGGGAAATGGGCAGACAGACTCCCACGGTTCCTGAGGCAATGTCTGACGCAGATCTACATTTACAGAAGAAAGAAAGACAGAAAGGGGGATCGTGGTGATCTCGATTCTAAAGTGAGTGATCGGTGCGTCCGGATTTTCCACGGTGACGCGCACAGCGCGGGTCAGGACAGGGCTCGTGGTTGTCATCAGAGGTGATAGTGTTTCCTGTATTCGCTGAATCCCAAGTTCTGCATTTTACAATGTTCTTCTGTCTGCAACAGCGCTGGCCAGGGACACTTTAACTGACAAACCTTTTATCAGGTCAAAACTTTTTTTCTAAAGTGTCTTCATGGCCCATCGGAAAGTGCATGAAATCGGCGCACTTGAGACAGCCGGGCGTTATTTTACATTTACAAAAGCTGCGCCCAGTAAGGAGTTTCACGTGCCAATGCTTAACAATAATATAACTATGGCCATTAATAAGTTACATGCAGAGCCTTCGCAGGCACCATTGGCTCTGAGATTTATCGGTAAACATGTGGGTCCAAGGCAAAGGCGGTACCATCTGCGCAGTGCAGGGAAGCTTCCATGGAGGCTGTTTCACAGCCGTGGCTGGCACATGGGGTGGGTCAGCTTTGAACAGGGCCACAACTCCTGTACCACCCCCGCAGTCACGGACCGAGCAAAGTTCTTCGCAGCTTTCACCCAATTATACATGTGGCGACGAGGACACCCAGGAGATGGTTTATAAACACAATATATAGCATGACTGACCTTGATGTTACTTATCTATCTATCTATCTATCTATCTATCTATCTATCTATCTGTCTGTCTGTCTGTCTGTCTGTCTGTCTATCCATACATACCAATCTCCGAATATCTGTACATAAATATGTATACGTGAGCTTGTGCATAGAGTGAAACGCAATGGCTGTTTCGTCGACCTCCAAAACGAGCGGCATAGCAGAAAGTAGCAGAAAGGGATATAAAAAAAAAAAAAAAACATTCACGATGTATGCACATAGTTGCTTTTGTTTTGCAGAAAAATGTTGAAGGTTCCGGCAGAGGTGAGGAACATTTCCTGCACTTTGTTTTTTTTTTTTTTTTCAACAGACGTCATAAAGATTATTTTTGGGTGAAAAATTCAAAGGCCAAGCAAATTTAAATATATAAACCTGCAAGTGTTTATCTACAAGTTCTATTATAATGGAAAGCACAGAGTTCCCCAGAATAATGCTTGTCATTACAAGTTCTATTATAATGGAAAGCACAGAGTCCCACAGAATAATACTTGTCATATTTAAATCTTCCTAGTTCTCATTGTGCTAGACCTCTGCCCTGAGGC
This sequence comes from Calotriton arnoldi, assembly GCA_963921515.1. Classification (NCBI taxonomy): domain Eukaryota; kingdom Metazoa; phylum Chordata; class Amphibia; order Caudata; family Salamandridae; genus Calotriton; species Calotriton arnoldi. Next base: position 768,328 of record CAWUFW010008837.1, on the reverse strand, counting down.
TATTGAGTTCACGGCCAGTTATCACACGTCTGCACGACCCATACGGCATCTGACGTCACACGGGGGGAGACAAAGGGAATGCGGGTGTTTTCAGAAGAAGCCAGAATTACTTTTACACATACATGTGTGTGTGAATATTACCTACTGGCAGTCGCCAGTAGGTAGTTATAGTTAGGACCTTGTTTCTATTCAAAAAGTGTTTTTTCTTTTCCCAATAACTTTGGCGCCGGTTGACGAATCATTGCGAAATTTTCAAAACTAGTGGGGCGCTCCGGTCAGCTCCTGTTTCGAAAGTTTTGGGGTGATTCGGCAAGCGGGGGCCGAGAAAAAAGGGGGGTCCCAAAACGTGTTTTCCCCATTTTAATTCCCATAGGAAACTTTAGACACGGCTACAGCCCGAACTGCTGAACGGAATTGCACCAAATTTGGCAAAAAGGTAGCCCTTGTTTCAGAAAGAACTCTTTTTTGTTAAATGGTGTAAATCCGTTCAGTAGTTCCTGAGAAATTTAAAAAAAAGAGGTCAAAAAATGCATTTCCCATAGGAAACTTTAGACACGGCTACAGCTGGAACTGCTGAACGGAATTACACCAAATTTGGCACAAAGGTAGCCCTTGTTTCAGAAAGAACTCTTTTTGTTAAATGGTGTAAATCTGTTCAGTAGTTGCTGAGAAAATCAAAAATAAATGTTTCGATATATAGAGGCACAGCGGATCTGCGCACCCTCCCGACCACGAGCTTTATGCTAATTGGCTGTCAACACTCCAAACCAGGAAGTGTTGGCAGCCATCTTGTGCCTTGGTAACCGAGGTACAAGAAAACTGGGAAACAAAGGCATAAAACAACAAAAGGGGGCAGGGTAGAAACACCCTGACCGCCTAGGCCTGCTCAGGGGGTCCCAAAAACATTTTTTTTTAAATAATTTCGGTGGAATTCGCGCTGGGGTCGTGAATCCCGCCGAAATTATTTAAAAAAATGAAGCGCAGGCTCCCGCGCTCCATTTTAATGAGTTCCTCCGGTGGGCCAGGTCCCGGGGGCTTGCCCAAAAAATAATAGCGGGGGCCCCGGGGCCCCCTGCATCCCTGGGGACCGCCACCTCCCCGGGGCTTATACATCCAATGCCGTGTGCAACTCTTCTCACACCTTTGCCTGTCTGGCTTGGAGGTCCCAAATGATGCGTGGGACTGCTTCTGGCTGCACAAGACATGCCGGGGGGAGGAGGGGCTGAGGCAGGGGGCGAGGGGCTGATGAAAAGCAGCGTGCCATTGAGCGGCACGGAGGAGGCTTTCTTCTGGAAGCTGCCCCTCTCCTGGGGGTGGTGCTGCTGCTGCTGGTGGTGGTATTGGGTCTTGAGAAGACAGCTCTGAGTCAGCCCCCAGTGCTTGAAGCTGCAGTCCTGTTGCAGACCACCCGGCTGCCTCCCCCTGCTGGACCTGCTGCAGGGTGACTTTAGAGCTTCCAGCTGAGGCACAATCCTTCCTTCCAGGCGCAGACATCCTTCTGCCGATGTACCTCGCCTGCTGGTTCCCTTTCTTGTGCAGGAGAGTTGAAGAAATTTAAAAAAAAAATGTGTTCTGCTAACAGCTCTCCAGCCTGAGTGTAGAGTAGAGAATTTAATGCAAAATGACTAAGCCACACGGCGCAGCAGCATTTGCAGTCAGAAATTGCTTTCTGACAGACTCGGTTCTGCTCACTAACTGCTGTGAGCACTGGGTCGGAAATCCCATATGTAGCCAGGCATGCAGTGCGGGAGTGGATGAGGCAAGGTGGGGGAGGTGCACCAAGGGCTGCTGCAGAGATAACAATCAGATTAACGGGGAAACATTGTCTGCGAGCCGGCCCACTGTGAAGCAGGTGTCTCAGATGATCTTTTGACCTCATCACAGCTCACCGAAAAAGATACATTTAGTCAGGGGGTCTAACTCATTTTTCTTTCCCTCTTAGCCCTCAGTCCCAGGTACTTATACACCCTGTTCCTTGCAACAAGTCAATGCTTGACAGGTTTCTTCTCGGCAAAGGTCTGCTTTTTATATGTGTATGCCTGTGGTGTAAAAATATCAGCATAGCATTCCCCATAGCTCCCCGTGACCCCCTCCCTCCCCTCTCCTCTCTCCTTGTGCTCCCTCCTTCCACTCAGCATTGAACATGTGCCCCGGTGCTTTCAGAGGAAACCACGACTCTTCAATCTTTTTAGCACAAAGTCCGCTCATCTCATTTTACCTCTCCCCCCGTGTTGGTCCGTCACCTCTTGCTTTCGGAGACAGTTATATGGCTGCAATAAAGCACAGCAATGCATCAATAGCAGTGTCAGCGTTCATGAATCATTGTAATGTAAACTTAATAGGTAGTATCCTGACTCCCAGGGGGCACCTGCCCTGCCCCCACCACCATAGTCCCCACAGCCTGCCCTGCCCCCGCCACCATGGCCTCCATGCTCAGGGTCGTTGTCAGCTGATGGGTCGCTCTTCAGGCCCCTGAAGCCGCTTCCACAGACCCATTATCAGCTCTTCACAGTGCACTCTCTAGCTGTGCTGTGACAAAAGGAGCTGGAAGGGCCCTCCGCCCGCCCCCAGGGGGCAGCCACTTATCCTGATAGCGGGGCACTTACTGGGCAATAGTATCTGCGTCCCTGCGAAGGGGATTTACAGAAACGAGGATTTAATGACAGATAAGCGCATACAGCCTGCCCATTCCCGGTCCAATTGGACATCAAGGACCCATATAGGCACGAAGCTTTAGCGCATGAAGCTAGGAACTACTGCACAGGCCAACTAGATATGGCAGGGGTCACATTTTTATTCATTCAACCTTTCCATTTTTACATTCGCTTCCTGCCCTACCTGTTACGAAAACGTAGCCTCCCTGCCCCTGAGAGTGTGTGAACATAGTGTGGTTCTCTTGTAAAGCGCTCTAATGCCCTTGAAGGAAGTTGGCGCTACATAAAGCAGCAATATATATATAATTGTATTATTAAAAAGCAAAACCACAATAACCAGTTTGTAGAGAGGCACATAAGCTGGAAAGCCAGAATTGGAACACCTCACATCTACAATTGGGACAGTCGCAGAATTCCACTATATGGTTGACTAGTAATGCGTGACAACGTCAGCCTGGCTTTTAGCCAGCAGCAAGTTGAGGTCTGTGACTTGTAGTTTCACTTTTAAAATAACCAGTTTGCTAAAATATTGAAAGGTCTGACTGCCATATAGAGCTTTTCGGCTATCAGCGGGCCAAACGTGTTCCTGAGTTAAAGGGTGTGCTCCTTTAATTCTAGACACATCTTCAGCGCCTGAATACCCTACTGGGTGATTAGCCGCTATACAAGTCTTGATTAATTGATTGTAAATAGCTTCTCTTTAATCCCTCCTCCTGAAGCTATATGCTTATGACTTGATGGCTAGAGTAAACATTAACTTTTCACTAAGTATAACCTATAACCGGCCAGCCGGTCCGTCCCAGAGTCTATCATTTTTTATTTTTTATTTATATAGTGCCTACTACCTCCCTGACGAGGCGATACATTTGGAAACTAAACGCTGTATTTTCGTCTCCATATTTCCACAGCATATGGCCTGGGCAGACCAAACCTCGCAACGGGGAAGCATGCATGGCTTAGAACTGCATTAAAAATGCTAATACTCCCAAACTAGAATGATAGCTCAGTAGGAGAATGTGCCAGCAGCAGAGAGCTGCGTGCCACCTTCAGCCACGCTTAAATCCAGGCGAGGCATTCAGCAGACAAAGAACTAACGGACCAGCTTGGTTGCAAAAGCTCTCCACACTTAGCGACTGGATGACTTCCTGGCCCGGGCTCCCATGTTTAGGGTGACCAGAAGGCTCCATCACAGGAGACACGTTTACATTCCTGGACTTTGTTTCTTATGTCTTTATGAGCCGTGTCGGTCCTATTGGCTCAATGAAAATGAACCAAGCCTACAACTCCCAGAATGCACCAATATGCCAAATCAAAACAGACAAAGTTGTGTCGGGATGACATGGAGTTATCTGGTCGCCCTACCCAGGCTTATTGTGCATTAAGGGGCAAAACACTTGTGCGCTGATGCTACCACAATATACCAGAGGGAAACAACGTTTACAACGCATGCATTACATCGCATGCTATTACATCGCGGTTTTTACAACGCAAGTCGTTACAACGACTTGCACTGGAGGGCGCTATAGGACAAGGAATAGTTTAATTTACTATCCAACACCTTCCCTACTGTACGTAGGCTGGAGTTGGAATAGTAAATTAAACTACTCCTAAGTCCAGCGCCCTCCAACGCAAGTCGTTGTAACGACTTGCGTTGTAAAAACCGCGATGTAATAGCATGCAATGTAAATGCATGCGTTGTAACATGGTATATTCTATACCAGAAGGTGATCTTTCAAAAAATAAATATCTATTCATAGCAATTAACTCTCTTACAAGAAAAAAAATCAACTAAATCTTTCCCTTTATTATAATTTTTTTGTTTGTTGTGCTAGTGATGTTATTGGCTTGTTCTCACAATGCAGAAATGCTGCTGCTGGACATGAACATCCAGTTGAACCTAAAAGGTCATAGGTCAGCCCTTAGATCTCAGCACCTGCTTGCAGCTAGTCTGGCATGTGTTGTGCTCTCAAAATAATATTTTGAAGAATGAGGGCAGGACACAGGGCTCCTGAAATCTTAGCACAGATGGGTGGCATTTTTAATCACATCTGTCACAACATGAGGCACTAAGCAGTCCCATGTAACACTGTCCGCCATTATTGGCTATTAGCAAACAGCATTCTAGGACTTGTTGTTTTCTCTTTACAGCCAGAAGTATGACACAAGAATCGCAGCATGGCTCTGGGTGAGAAACGGGGCTGACATAAGGTGTCACACCTGACTTTGGGGCACCTCAGCTGACCAACTAAGACGACCTATGGGAATTTAAACGTATCTACGTCACCGCTATGTCACCACCGTGTGCCAGTTTGTAAGATTTTACACACAGCAGTTACTTGAAGAAAGATTACCACAAACGAAAATATAAAAGTGTGTTTAATACACCGCTTTCGACTATTTTGTGTTTATCTAAGCGCTTTATATAATGGGTTTTACCGTATCGAATTACTTAGTGACAGTGTATCGAGTTTGTAAGGATGAAGAGCTCAATTGAATGAGACGCACTGACTAACCAAACGTAAAGGCATCCATCTTAAGTGTTAACATAAGGTTTATTGTAAAGAGCGTTGAAAAGTGTGATTCTCGAAAATTGTAAATTTAGGAAGGACAGTGACCTGAGGGAGTGGGGTATAATTACCGCCCCCCTCCTGCCCCCCCTTCACTCCATCAGTCATCCCCGTCAGCCCCCCTCTCGCCAGCCTCCCTCGACGCTGCAGTATGACATTTCTCGAGGGCTGTCTCCTTTTCTAGGTAACACAGCACCTATTTGTTCAGTATTTAGGGGCAACAGCTGCTGGCTCTGGGGGTCTCCTCCTCCGACTTGCCCGGCATTTACTGCATTTCACAAGCCACGGATCAGATAATGGACCCAGCGTTTTTACTTCTGTTTGTTTTGTATGGCGTGCGCAGGGTTCTTTAGTCCTACATGTCGCATAATTCTAGGAGCACAGGTGACAGCAAACCCCTGTAAAGTGGTTTGAGGAATGTCATTATGAAGTCAAAAGCTGTATTTTACAGGGAACTGGGAATATTCCCATGTTTCACGGTTCGCTGTGCAATACAGGATTTTATACCACTTCATTTTGCAAACGTAACATGCAATGTATTACGTTTTGTATGTGGGGTGCAGGGGGCATTATTTTAATATTATAGATCACTGTCCTCACATACACAGCTAAAAAACATGTCCAGCAGCATTCCTACTCACTCTGTTTAGATGGTGCAGACGTTTCTGCGTTTTAGCGGGGGCTTCAGGGTACTGGAGGTTAATTCCATGTCACAAGCCCTCTACAGCTCCAGTCCCGGACATTCTTTTTACAACTCATTGCAAGTCCCAGAATACATCAATGTGTCAAGTAAAAGCAGAATTCAAGAAAAACGTCTCTGCATGGAACCACAATATATTCCTGATTATTGTAAAGCTATTCAGAGGTTTCTTGACCACCCTCTCCATTTCTGCCAGGTTCCTATGCCTCCCCGCGCCCCCACCCCGGGTCCTTTCTTCCAGGGAGGGTTTCCAGGTGCCCCATGCCGAGACTGACTCCTGATAAGAGGCGGAGTCCTTTCTACTCGGAGAAGGTCTTGCTAATGCCAGCACAAACAAGATGGCGACCCCCTGCAGGGCACCCCTTCATGTCTTTGCACCCCTTTCCAAATACTTGGGTAAATCCCACAGATCCCAGATTTGTGGTGTAATCTGCTGACTGCACACTTTGGTTGCCTCTATTTTAGTGTTGTTCTACCGTGACACAAACAGTGTGTGTTGTTTCCCTTGGTGTTTGTCCTGTCCACAGAGAGGCCTGTAGCATCTGTCTCCCTAACACAAGAAAATATTGAGAGGTGCCCTTTTACCACAAAGGGAGTAGGGCACCAAGTGGACAGAAATCAGAAAAAATCCCCCTTTCGGCAAATACTGGTTATCAAACACTCAATCAATGACTAGCAGCAAAATCACTCAATCACCAGAACAAAACACTAACACCCTCAATAGGCCAAGTGTTCAGAAAATACAAACATTTATTTTGATTAAAAAGATATCATTGCAATTCATCATATACAGTAAATAATCCCATATTGTACATAAAAATAAAAACAATAGTTAAAAAGTTAAAAACCACATTCTATACACAAATAACACACTCGGGAGAACCTGCAAGAAAAAATGCTCTCTTGTCAAAGATGAAGGCAGAAACATAAAACCCGGATCATTTGTTTTCTATAAAATTATTATTCTGTGTACTCAATTATTTCGATAAACAAATGTCTCCACAGTCTCTAGTTTGCCTTCTTTGTCTTGCGTCGACGCGTTTCGGTGGATGTTACTGATTAAGAACCACCTTCCTCAGGACAGGAATTCTCGTCTCCCATGTAAACTATTTGATCTATATTCAATAATAAAATAACCATAAAAAACAGACAGTTAGCCCATTGAGAGTGTATGCTTTCAGAGAAAGACAATAAAACATAACTGCTATAGTTAGTGATCTATCTCTAATCCCAATAAGTTTAAAAAAACATCTAAACACGTTAGACAATTTGCCATTCGCAAATATCTCCCCTAAATCGGGGTAAATAAATCAGCAATAGTGTTTCTATCCTGGTGATCCGAACAGCAATTCATTCATACAGCTAAAAAAGACACATCTATACACAGTAGTAGTATTGTTAAATCACCCATACATTAATATCTCACTTATCTGTATCAATATTAGTGTTAGATAACAATATATCTCTACCTGTATTTATGAAGCACACCAACTCCAGAAGAATTGCAGGTTAAACACCTTGCAACAATAATGTCAGAGGACAGATGTCTCTCCCTCTCAGGCCGTACTATAAAACTGGCCAATCAATCTGCCAACAGACAATCCTGATATATCGTGGAATAGGTCTATAAGGATACGTACCCCTGTAAAGAAATAGAGGCTTTAATAACTCATATAGTTTTACAATTCAGTGTAGTAAAACTCTGGCTATGTCATGTTACCTTTATATTTAAATTGAGCACCAAGCTTCTTAGGATAGTAGTAGTCTTCAGTCCATATATTCTATGCCAATTATTCAATACAGGCTTTTCTTTAGTTACTAAAAGGACAAAGGATTATATTACTAAATTGTTCCGTTTCAACCTAACTACTCGTGATCCCTCATGTCAAAGACCCCACTATTAACCAACCAAGGTAATAATACGCCTAATTAAAATCATTTGCATTTAGGCAACATTGCTATTCTTCAGACGTTTACAATATATATAAAAAAGTGAGACTAATACCTCAACTTTTAAATACTAGCATATACTCATAATCTATTTAAACCCCTCCGCTACTCATATTCCGATAATAATTAGTAAACCTGGCTATTCATTGCCACGCAGCTAGTCAAACACTATAACAAAGGAGGAAATAAGCACCATGCAACTAACTCTAAATTATGTATTGCCCGGACTAAAGCAATAAGATACCTGATTTAAAAAGAATTTTTCATAGGCAACAACGCTATTCTTCAGACGTTTATACTCTGCATGAAAACCGACTCATCTCACCCCTTTAAAATATTAGCATAAACAAATAGTCAGTTTATTTATATCGCACAGTAAATAAACCCCTTGCTGCACATGTTCCGGTAGTTTGAACAAAAAACGGCTATTGACTGCCAGGCGGCTCTTCAGACACTTTCATATTGGTGAAATAAACACCATGCAACTAACTATAAATACTGAATTGTCCAGACATAAGCCATAACAATAACTCTAATCTAATTCCCTAATGTAGCGATAATATACATAGTTCTGCTAAAAAGCGCAATGTCGAAACACAGTATTGGTGCACTTGAGCTCTTGAATAGTTTAGGAGAACCCTAAAAGGATTTCAAAAAACCCCACTAGCAAACTAACGAGGGGAATAAAACAAATACAAACACTATTCCTATATCATACCTGTAGTCCAAACGTGCGTAACGGCTCCGTGGTTAAAAGACACTGAACCACCCGGAAACCTCCGTTCTTTTATGTGCCTTTCCCTCAACTAATTAGTCGTAATAAAGTACAGCTGCATTTCCTTACGAAATGCAACCAAAAGTTATACAACCATGGCGGCCATCTTAGCCTTCCCTTTCTCTATGTTAAATCAAAAGGAAATTGATGTACCTCATTCAATCCCTATAGGGTTACCAAAGGGTACCTAAAACGAAATAAGCAGTATATAGAGAATATTATCTCATAGAGGCAGAACCTGATACTTGCCCATGCCGTAATCATATATATTCACATTGGCCACTTAGAAAGATCAATGTGTTCTGTTATAATTTTATTCGTGAATAATGGCTGGAGTCCATCAAATCTTCAACCATATTTCAGTTTTATTATATCAATACAAGAAAACGAAGTTGCTAACTATCTTTAATTATAAGGGAACGTTACAATATTATAGTCACATTCCCTATATACTGTGTGCCCAACTCTGTCCATAAGGGCAGCCATCTTAGCCTGACTCAAAAATGTTTGAACAATATCATGTCCAAAACCGCATCTGTGAATGTTAAAGTACCTACCAACCAAACTAATTCCTATAAAACATCCTCAGATACCTATAGTGATATTTCAGTATTTCAAAGACGATATCCCTAAATGTAGACTGACATCCAGAAGAATTACCCTAACTGTAATGTGGCCGCAAGCCTAACCATTAATATGTACCGCAATATAGGTCAGTGTTCAATCCAAAGGAGATAAAAATAGTTGAAATTAGAAGACGAGAATATATTGTAGGGAGAAAATATATAATTCACCCTATAAGACGATCCCACTCTTCCTTGGAGTTAAGACCATTACGAACTGTATTAAACCATGAGATGTACCATTGTTCCCTAGCTTTCCGTTTATGTTCCATATTGCCTCCACGTGCCCCTATCCAGATTTTCTCCAATATAAACCATTCAATATCCGAATCATTATGGCCCATTTCTGTATAATGAGCAACTAAGGGAGCATTGGCCTTCTTTGTTCTAATAGCAGAACGATGTTCTTGAAGACTAATACGCAGCTCCCTACCAGTCTCTCCTATATAGCCCTTACCGCAAGGACATCTAAAAAAATAAGCGATATTCCTACTCCTACAGTTATTAAGTGATCTTGAGACAACATGGCGCCCATTGTATTCCAGACTTCTTAATTCTATACATAATGCGCAAACATTACATGTGCCACATTTTACATTCCCTAATGCTGGTTTTTTATCTAATGTACTTTGTATATTTCCTAGGCTTTCTCTATAGGTATATACTAGCTCATTCTTTAGATTTTTATTCCTTTTAAAAGCAAAAATGGGTTTTTCTAACTTCTTCTCTTCATCATTATTTATGATATGCCAATTACTGTTTATTACATTCTTAATTGTATTACTAATGTGTGAGAAATTACTCACAAAGACCACCTTATCCAGTTCTTTTCTCTTGTCACCAGTTTTATTTAACATAGCATCTCTATTGTAGAATCTCGCATGCTTGTATGAGTGCGAAATTAATTTATTGGGGTAGCCTCTCTCTTTAAACTTCTTCTTCATATTTACAGCATGCTTGTAAAAATCATTAATATTAGAACAATTTCTCCGAAGACGGAGAAATTGGCTAAACGGGATATTATCCCTTTGGGATTTGGGGTGGAAACTCGAATAATGTAGCAAGGTGTTTTTAGCCATAGGTTTTGTATACAGTTCCACCACCAAAATACCCTCCTCGTTTTTAATAGAAATATCTAAAAAGTCCACTTTTGACCTACTATATTGAGACGTGAATTTGAGATTGGGATCCCCCATATTTAGCCAAAGTAAAAACTCCTCTAACTCATCTTCATTGCCATCCCAAATGAAAAAGATGTCATCAATGTAGCGGTACCAGCCCGCTACATTCTCAAACAATGGTGCAAGTTCGTTATAAATATGTTTATTTTCGAACTCCCCTACATAAAGGCACGCTAAACTCGGCGCACAGGTAGCCCCCATGCTGGTGCCCTTCTTTTGTTTATATAGCTGGTCTTTAAACAAAAATATATTATTCATTAAGACAATCTTGGCACATTCAATCAATCAATAAATCAATCACAGAATTTGTAGAGCGCACTACTTACCCGCGAGGGTCTCAAGGCGCTGGGGAGAGGGAAGGGGGGGGGATGCTGCTACTGGTCGAACAGCCAGGTCTTGAGTAGCCTCCTGAAGGTCAGCAGGTCTTGGGTCTTTCGTAGGCTTATTGGAAGGGTGTTCCAGGTCTTGGCGGTGAGGTGTGAGAAGGATCTGCCGCCGGTGGTTGTTCTTCGAATGCGGGGGACGGTGGCGAGGAGAGGTCGGCGGAGCGGAGCTGGCGGTTGGGGACGTAGAAGAAGAGTCATCTGTTGAGGTAGGCTGGGCCAGTTTTGTGGAGTGCCTTGTGTGCGTGGGTGAGGTGTTTGAAGGTGATCCTCCTGTCGACGGGGAGCCAGTGCAGGTTCCTCAAGTGGGGGTGATGTGGCTGTGGCGTGGTACGTCGAGGATCAGTCGTGCGGAGGCGTTTTGTATGCGTTGTAGTCGCTTGATGAGCTTGGCCGGGGCTCCCGCGTAGAGGGCGTTCCCATAGTCTAGTCTGTTACTGACGAGGGCCTGGGTGACTGTTCTTCTTGTGTCTGTCGGGATCCACCTGTAGATCTTGCGAAGCATGCGGAGGGTGTTGAAGCAGGAGGAGGAGACTGCGTTGACTTGCTTGGTCATGGAGAGCGTTGAGTCGAGGATGACTCCCAGGTTGCGTGCGTGGTCGGTGGGTGTCGGGGCTGCTCCCAGCGTCGTTGGCCACCAGGAGTCGTCCCAGGCTGAGGGGTTGGAGCTGAGGATGAGGACCTCCATTTTGTCCGTGTTCAGCTTTAGTCGGCTGATCTTCATCCAATCGGCGACGGCCTTCATTCCGTCATGGAGTTTGGCTTTGGCGGCGAGGGGTCCTTGGTGAGGGAGAGGATCAGTTGAGTGTCGTCGGCGTAGGAGATAATGTTGAGGTCGTGTTGTCTGGCGATGCGTGCGAGCGGGGCCATGTAGATGTTGAACAGTGTTGGGCTGAGGGACGATCCCTGGGGTACGCCGCAGATGATCTCGGAGGCTTCGGATCGGAAAGGTGGGAGGCGGACTCTCTGGGTTCTGCCGTCGAGGAAGGAGGTGGTCCATTCCAGGGCCTTGTCTCGGATCCCTGCGTCGTGGAGGCGTGCGCGTAGAGTGCGGTGGCAGACAGTGTCGAAGGCGGCGGAGAGGTCCAGCAGGATGAGGGCTGCGGTCTCACCATTGTCCAGCAGGATCCTGATGTCGTCGGTGGCGGCGATGAGGGCAGTCTCAGTGCTGTGGTTGCTGCGGAACCCTGATTGGGATGGGTCCAGGATGCTGTTTTCTTCGAGGTATCGGGTTAGCTGTTTGTTGACAATCTTCTCGATGACCTTGGCTGGGAACAGAAGCAGAGAGATGGGCCGGAAGTTCTTGAGGTCTCTCGGGTCCGCCTTGGGTTTTTTGAGTAGGGCGTTGATCTCTGCGTGTTTCCAGCTCTCTGGGAAGGTCACGGTCTCAAAGGAGAGGTTGATGATGTTGCACAGGTGGGGTGCGATGGAGCTGCTGGCTTTGTTGAAGATGTGGTGCGGGAAAGGGTCTGACGGGGAGCCGGAGTGTATTGTTCTCATGGTCTTGATGGTGTCCTCGATGTTCACGCTGGCCCAGGCTGGCAGGGGGTCGTGGTCGATGGTGTGTGGCGGGTCTGGTGTATCGATCTTAGTTGGGGTTGTCTGGGTGTTGAAGCTGTCGTGGATGTCGGCGATCTTGCGGTGAAAGAAGGTGGCGAGGAATCGCACAGGGGTTGCGACGGCGGGATGTCGTTGGTGTTGGAGCTGGGATTGGAGAGTTCCTTCACGATGTTGAAAAGCTCCTTGCTGTTGTGTGCGTTGTTGTCGAGGCGGTCTTTGAAGGAGATTCTCTTGGCGGACCTGATGAGGTGGTGGTTACGGATGGCGTCTTTGTGGGCTGTGTGGCTGTCCGGTGTCTTATCGCTGTGCCATTTCTTCTCTAGTTTCCGGCAGGTACGCTTGGAAGCTAGGAGTTCCGAGGTGAACCAGCTGGCTCTTTTGGTGGTGTCGCTGTAGGTGAGCTTTTTCAGCGGGGCGAGGGTGTTGGCACAGTCGTCCATCCATCGTCTGAGGTTGCAGGCAGCGTCGTCGGTGTTGGATGGGTCGGAGGGAGGGCTGAGAGCGAGGGTTGCCCGGAGTTGGTCTTCGGTGACTTTGCTCCAGCAGCGGCGTGGGATCTGTTGGGTGCGGTGGTGTGTGGTGGGTTTCTGGAAGGTGAAATGGATGCAGCGGTGGTCGGTCCAGAGGAGTTCCGTGGTGTGGCTGAAGGAGACGTGGGAGCTTGAGGAGAAGATGGGGTCAAGCGTGTGGCCAGCGCAGTGGGTCGGTGTTGTGACGAGCTGGCTCAGGCCGAGGTTGGCGAGGCTGTTGATCAGGGTGGTGGAGTTGCTGTCGTTGTTGTTCTCCAGGTGAAAGTTCAAGTCTCCGAGGAGGATGTAGTCGGTAGAGGTCAGGGCGTGCGTGCTGATGAAGTCGGCGATGGAGTCGCTGAACTGGGGTCGGGGCCCAGGGGTCTGTAGACAAGGGTGCCTCTAAGGGTGGTGTTGGGGTCCGTGTGGATCTGGAAGTGCATGTGTTCGGCGGTGCTGAGAGTGTCGTCGGTGCTGGTCGAGACCCTGATGGTGTTCTTGTGGACGATGGCGATTCCTCCTCCTACTGCGTTGATGCGGTCTCTGCGGGTGATCTTATAGCCGTCTGGGATGGCTATGGCGATGTCGGGGGCGGAGGAGTCGTTCATCCAGGTCTCTGTCAGGAAGGCGACGTCTGGTGATGATGTGTCGAGCAGGTCCCAGAGCTCGACGGCGTGTTTGCGTGCGGAGCGGGTGTTCAGTAGGATGCACCGGAGGTGGTTGAGGTCCTTCTTGGCGGGCGCCTCGGTCGCTCTGAGGCTGGTGTAGCTGCAGTTCCGGCAGCTGAAGGGACCATGGGTGCGTTTCGGGGCGGCCTTGAAGCAGTTGTGCGTCTGTCCGGGGTTGAGGGCGTGGAGTGTGGTGGCATCGTATCGGCGTCGGTCCTCGAGGCTGGAGCGGGGGGCGCGCGGTCCAAGGGTTCTGGCGCTGGGCGCGGTCCAGTCGCGGACGGGCGCAGACGGGCTTGCCTTAGGCATGCCTTCGGCGCGCCAGCGGCGCGGCCGCGCAGCGGCCGCCATATATGGGGAGGTGGGAGGGAGGAGCAGCTGGGAGGCGGGAGGCAGGGGCAGCGAATGGGCAGTCAGGGGGGCGGGGCCGCAGGGGACCCAGCGGCAGGAATGGAGAGAGGCAGCGGGGGCACAGAAGGAAAAATGGGGAGAAAACAAACAGAGAAATACGGGCACAGTACAATGGGGCAGCGAGGGGCACAGAAGGAAAAATGGGGAGAAAACAAGCAGAGAAATACGGTCACAGTACAATGGGGCAGCGAGGAGCACAGAAGGAAAAATGGGGAGAGAAAACAAACAGAGAAATACGGGCACAGTACAATGGGGCAGCGAGGGGCACAGAAGGAAAAATGGGGAGAGAAAACAAACAGAGAAATACGGGCACAGTACAATGGGGCAGCGAGGGGCACAGAAGGAAAAATGGGGAGAGAAAACAAACAGAGAAATACGGGCACAGTACAATGGGGCAGCGAGGGGCACAGAAGGAAAAATGGAGAGAAAACAAACAGAGAAATACGGGCACAGTACAATGGGGCAGCGAGGGGCACAGAAGGAAAAATGGGGAGAAAACAAGCAGAGAAATACGGTCACAGTACAATGGGGCAGCGAGGGGCACAGAAGGAAAAATGGGGAGAGAAAACAAACAGAGAAATACGGGCACAGTACAATGGGGCAGCGAGGGGCACAGAAGGAAAAATGGGGAGAGAAAACAAACAGAGAAATACGGGCACAGTACAATGGGGCAGCGAGGGCACAGAAGGAAAAATGGGGAGAGAAAACAAACAGAGAAATACGGGCACAGTACAATGGGGCAGCGAGGGGCACAGAAGGAAAAATGGAGAGAAAACAAACAGAGAAATACGGGCACAGTACAATGGGGCAGCGAGGGGCACAGAAGGAAAAATGGGGAGAAAACAAGCAGAGAAATACGGTCACAGTACAATGGGGCAGCGAGGGGCACAGAAGGAAAAAAAAAAGGAGAGAAAAACAAACAGAGAAATACGGGCACAGTACAATTGTGCAGCGAGGGGCACAGAAGGAAAAATGGAGAGAAAACAAACAGAGAAATACGGGCACAGTACAATGGGGCAGCGAGGGGCACAGAAGGAAAAATGGGGAGAAAACAAGCAGAGAAATACGGGCACAGTATAATGGGGCAGCGAGGGGCACAGAAGGAAAAAAAGGAGAGAAAACAAACAGAGAAATACGGGCACAGTACAATGGGGCAGCGAGGGGCACAGAAGGAAAAAAGGAGAGAAAACAAACAGAGAAATACGGGCACAGTACAATGGGGCAGCGAGGGGCACAGAAGGAAAAATGGGGAGAAGACAAACAGAGAAATACGGGCACAGTACAATGGGGCAGCGAGGGGCACAGAAGGAAAAATGGAGAGACAGAAAGCAAGAAATACGGGCACCGAGGCCACAAGCGGAGGGGCGAGCTTACCAGCAGCAGCAGCGGGCGGACAACACAGGCGGAGCTGTGTGGTGGGGAGCGACCTACCTGGCAAGGTCAAGGGTCTCTCTCCTCACCGCGCAGCGGCTGCCATATATGGGGAGGTGGGAGGGAGGAGCAGCTGGGAGGCGGGAGGCAGGGGCAGCGAATGGGCAGTCAGGGGGCGGGGCCGCAGGGACGCAGCGGCGGGAATGGAGAGAGGCAGCGGGGGCACAGAAGGAAAAATGGGGAGAAAACAAACAGAGAAATACGGGCACAGTACAATGGGGCAGCGAGGGGCACAGAAGGAAAAATGGGGAGAAAACAAGCAGAGAAATACGGTCACAGTACAATGGGGCAGCGAGGGGCACAGATGGAAAAATGGGGAGAGAAAACAAACAGAGAAATACGGGCACAGTACAATGGGGCAGCGAGGGGCACAGAAGGAAAAATGGGGAGAGAAAACAAACAGAGAAATACGGGCACAGTACAATGGGGCAGCGAGGGGCACAGAAGGAAAAATGGGGAGAAAACAAACAGAGAAATACGGGCACAGTACAATGGGGCAGCGAGGGGCACAGAAGGAAAAATGGGGAGAGAAAACAAACAGAGAAATACGGGCACAGTACAATGGGGCAGCGAGGGGCACAGAAGGAAAAATGGAGAGAAAACAAACAGAGAAATACGGGCACAGTACAATGGGGCAGCGAGGGACACAGAAGGAAAAATGGGGAGAAAACAAGCAGAGAAATACGGTCACAGTACAATGGGGCAGCGAGGGGCACAGAAGGAAAAAAAAAGGAGAGAAAAACAAACAGAGAAATACGGGCACAGTACAATGGGGCAGCGAGGGGCACAGAAGGAAAAATGGAGAGAAAACAAACAGAGAAATACGGGCACAGTACAATGGGGCAGCGAGGGGCACAGAAGGAAAAATGGGGAGAAAACAAGCAGAGAAATACGGGCACAGTACAATGGGGCAGCGAGGGGCACAGAAGGAAAAAAAGGAGAGAAAACAAACAGAGAAATACGGGCACAGTACAATGGGGCAGCGAGGGGCACAGAAGGAAAAATGGGGAGAAGACAAACAGAGAAATACGGGCACAGTACAATGGGGCAGCGAGGGGCACAGAAGGAAAAATGGAGAGACAGAAAGCAAGAAATACGGGCACCGAGGCCACAAGCGGAGGGGCGAGCTTACCAGCAGCGGGCGGACAACACAGGCGGAGCTGTGTGGTGGGGGAGCGACCTACCTGGCAAGGTCCACTATAAAACTCTTCTCTACCCCTTCCAGGTCTGCTTCCTCAATGGCCCTTCGAACAACCTCCACAGTATCTCTCTGTGGAATATTCGTGTAGAGAGACTGAATGTCCAGGGTCACTAGACACTGAGTCTCTCCACAAAAAGGCTTACCTTCTAACATTGAGATCATATGTGACGAATCTCTAACATATGACCTCAAGCCCATTACTATCGGACGTAAAAAGCGATCAACATATTTGCTTAAGGGCTCTGTCAATGCATCAATGGGCGCCATGTTGTCTCAAGATCACTTAATAACTGTAGGAGTAGGAATATAGTTTATTTTTTTAGATGTCCTTGCGGTAAGGGCTATATAGGAGAGACTGGTAGGGAGCTGCGTATTAGACTTCAAGAACATCGTTCTGCTATTAGAACAAAGAAGGCCAATGCTCCCTTAGTTGCTCATTATACAGAAATGGGCCATAATGATTCGGATATTGAGTGGTTTATATTGGAGAAAATCTGGATAGGGGCACGTGGAGGCAATATGGAACATAAACGGAAAGCTAGGGAACAATGGTACATCTCATGGTTTAATACAGTTCGTAATGGTCTTAACTCCAAGGAAGAGTGGGATCGTCTTATAGGGTGAATTATATATTTTCTCCCTATAATATATTCTCTTCTTCTAATTTCAACTATTTTTATCTCCTTTGGATTGAACACTGACCTATATTGCGGTACATATTAGTGGTTAGGCTTACGGCCACATTACAGTTAGGGTAATTCTTCTGGATGTCAGTCTACATTTAGGGATATCGTCTTTGAAATACTGAAATATCACTATAGGTATCTGAGGATGTTTTATAGGAATTAGTTTGGTTGGTAGGTACTTTAACATTCACAGATGCGGTTTTGGACATGATATTGTTCAAACATTTTTGAGTCAGGCTAAGATGGCTGCCCTTATGGACAGAGTTGGGCACACAGTATATAGGGAAAGTGACTATAATATTGTAACGTTCCCTTATAATTAAAGATAGTTAGCAACTTCGTTTTCTTGTATTGATATAATAAAACTGAAATATGGTTGAAGATTTGATGGACTCCAGCCATTATTCACGAATAAAATTATAACAAAACACATTGATCTTTCTAAGTGGCCAATGTGAATATATATGATTACGGCATGGGCAAGTATCAGGTTCTGCCTCTATGAGATAATATTCTCTATATACTGCTTATTTCGTTTTAGGTACCCTTTGGTAACCCTATAGGGATTGAATGAGGTACATCAATTTCCTTTTGATTTAACATAGAGAAAGGGAATGCTAAGATGGCCGCCATGGTTGTATAACTTTTGGTTGCATTTCGTAAGGAAATGCAGCTGTACTTTATTATGACTAATTAGTCGAGGGAAAGGCACATAAAAGAACGGAGGTTTCCGGGGTGGTTCAGTGTCTTTTAACCACGGAGCCGTTACCAGAGATGAGGCCAGCACGTTTGGACTACAGGTACGATATAGGAATAGTGTTTGTATTTGTTTTATTCCCCTCGTTAGTTTGCTAGTGGGTTTTTTTGAAATCCTTTAAGGGTTCTCCTAAACTATTCAAGAGCTCAAGTGCACCAATACTGTGTTTCGACATTGCGCTTTTTAGCAGAACTATGTATATTATCGCTACATTAGGGAATTAGATTAGAGTTATTGTTACGGCTTATGTCTGGACAATACAGTATTTATAGTTAGTTGCATGGCGTTTATTTCACCAATATGAAAGTGTCTGAAGAGCCGCCTGGCAGTCAATAGCCGGTTTTTGTTCAAACTACCGAACATGTGCAGCAAGGGGTTTATTTACTGTGCGATATAAATAAACTGACTATTTGTTTATGCTAATATTTTAAAGGGGTGAGATGAGTCGGTTTTCATGCAGAGTATAAACATCTGAAGAATAGCGTTGTTGCCTATGAAAAAATTCTTTTTAAATCAGGCATCTTATTGCTTTAGTCCGGGCAATACATAATTTAGAGTTAGTTGCATGGCGCTTATTTCCTCCTTTGTTATAGTGTTTGACTAGCTGCGTGGCAATGAATAGCCAGGTTTACTAATTATTATCGGAATATGAGTAGCGGAGGGGTTTAAATAGATTATGAGTATATGCTAGTATTTAAAAGTTGAGGTATTAGCCTCACTTTTTTATATATATTGTAAACGTCTGAAGAATAGCAATGTTGCCTAGATTGCAAATGATTTTCATTAGGCCTATTATTACCTTGGTTGGTTAATAGTGGGGTCTTTGACATGAGGGATCACGAGTAGTTAGGTTGAAACGGAACAATTTAGTAATATAATCCTTTGTCCTTTTAGTAACTAAAGAAAAGCCTGTATTGAATAATCGGCATAGAATATATGGACTGAAGACTACTACTATCCTAAGAAGCTTGGTGCTCAATTTAAATATAAAGGTAACATGACATAGCCAGAGTTTTACTACACTGAATTGTAGAACTATATGAGTTATTAAAGCCTCTATTTCTTTACAGGGGTACGTATCCCTTATAGACCTATTCCAGGATATATCAGGATTGTCTGTTGGCAGATTGATTGGCCAGTTTTATAGTACGGCCTGAGAGGGAGAGACATCTGTCCTCTGACATTATTGTTGCAAGGTGTTTAACCTGCAATTCTTCTGGAGTTGGTGTGCTTTATAAATACAGGTAGAGATATATTGTTATCTAACACTACTATTGATACAGATAAGTGAGATATTAATGTATGGGTGATTTAACAATACTACCACTGTGTATAGATGTGTCTTTTTTAGCTGTCTGAATGAATTGCTGTTCGGATCACCAGGATAGAAACACTTTTGCTGATTTATTTACCCCCGATTTAGGGGAGATATTTGCGAATGACAAATTGTCTAACGTGTTTAGATGTTTTTTTAAACTTATTGGGATTAGAGATAGATCACTAACTATAGCAGTTATGTTTTATTGTCTTTCTCTGAAAGCATACACTCTCAATGGGCTAACTGTCTGTTTTTTATGGTTATTTTATTATTGAATATAGATCAAATAGTTTACATGGGAGACGAGAATTCCTGTCCTGAGGAAGGTGGTTCTTAATCAGTAACATCCACCGAAACGCGTCGACGCTAAAGACAAAGAAGGCAAACTAGAGACTGTGGAGACATTTGTTTATCGAAATAATTGAGTACACAGAATAATAATTTTATAGAAAACAAATGATCCGGGTTTCATGTTTCTGCCTTCATCTTTGACAAGAGAGCATTTTTTCTTGCAGGTTCTCCCGAGTGTGTTATTTGTGTATAGAATGTGGTTTTTAACTTTTTAACTATTGTTTTTATTTTTATGTACAATATGGGATTATTTACTGTATATGATGAATTGCAATGATATCTTTTTAATCAAAATAAATGTTTGTATTTTCTGAACACTTGGCCTATTGAGGGTGTTAGTGTTTTGTTCTGGTGATTGAGTGATTTTGCTGCTAGTCATTGATTGAGTGTTTGATAACCAGTATTTGCCGAAAGGGGGGTTTTTTCTGGCATCTGTCTCCCTCCCTGACTGAGCTGTTGCACCCCGCCTCGACACCCCCTCCTCTAATCAAGGTGCTTGATGCCCAGGGTTTAACCTGGCCATCACGGGGCACTTTCCAGATCCAAAGGCGTTGTTTATCCAACAAGCCCCCACCCCTGCGTGCCACCAATCTAGGATACCAGTCATGGGGTCATCAGCATAACAAAGCCCTGGTGGTGCAGCAGCATGAGGGGCTTCCTTCGACATATCCCAACATCCTTAGCAAGCATGACCTAAACCTTCAGAGAGGCAGGACCGAGGCTTAGGGCGCACTTTGGTTCTAGCCGAGGCCTGGAGGAGCCTGGACGCCTGAGATGCCAAGCATTGTAGGGGCCCAGCAACCTGGACTAGCAGCAGCAGAGGCCTATCGTCAGAAGCCAGCAGTAAGGGTTTAGCCCTGGTTTCAGCAGCAGCGTTATCAAGCGCCCAAGCAACATGGACTAGCAGCAGCAGAGCCCTGGCTTCAGCAGCAAGGGCTCAGTCCTCAACTAAGCAGCAGCGTTATCGCGCATCCCTATGACCCAGCAGGGGCTCAGCACACAGCACCACGTTGTGACCATACATCCTGGACCAAACAGTAGCAGATGGCTAGCACCATGAATGCAGCAGTACAGAGACCCGCAGAGGCGTTGCACCCTGGATCAAGCAGTAGCAGGTTAGCGCCATGAAGCCAGCAGCACGAGTTCAGCAAAGATGTAACATCCTGGACCAATCGGTAACCCTGCAGCAAATCGTAGCAGATGTCTAGCACCAAGAAGCCATCAGAGGTGTAACACCTTGCAGCAAACAGTAACCTAGCATCCTGGAACAAGCAGCAGCCCAGGTCCCTGGCACCCTGGACAAATCAGAACTTTAGCTCCCCCGGCCCAGAACTACTCCCGGAGCCCAGCAGAGGCCTAGCGCCCTGGGCCCAGAAGTACGCCCGGGCCTGGCAGAAGCCTAGCGCCCTGGGCCCACCAACACTTTGTGCCCCAGCAGCTCCCGGGCATCATGGGGCCAGTAGCAGCCCAGGGAAGTGACTCTGGCATGCCCAATGGGCCCTATCCTAGACACCTCTGCCCCCAGAGGCCGGGGGCTCCCCACACCGTGTGCAACTGAATGGACCAGGCACCAATTGAGGTCCTGGACTCCGAGAAGGAGATCCTGGGGAGAGGGGGCTCAGTGGCAGAAGGGGACCACGCTCGGAGGGAGAAGGGGCACAAGGAGAAGGTAAAACGGAAGAAGATCTACTGGCACCACGCCAAGCCCTCCCATTCCTACCTGGCCATCATCGCCCTCGTGATCCAGAACTCCCCGGAGAAGAGGCTGACGCTGACCCAGGTAAGACTGGGCCCCTCCTATGTCTTGTTCGCCACTAGGCTCACTGCATGCTGTTAACACCTCCACCCCAACCCCCGCATCCGGGGTCACCCAGGCTGCGTTGACCAGCTTCCCCCCTTCCAGGACACCGCTTTCCTTTCCGAAACCATTGTTTTCAGGCCAGTCTGTACCAGCTCTTCACTTTAACCTATGTGGACCACAACTCCCAGAATTCTGTTGTAAGGCGAAAGCCAAGTACTGGTAACAGTGCCCCGGTGACTCTGGGCGATGCACCCCTCTCTTCCTCAGGACACAAGTGTACTTCATCCTCCGAGCAGCAGTGCGCCAGAAGCTGCTTTTGCAGCGTGCTGTAAAAAGGGGCATGGCCTCGGAACACCTCTCTGCAACGCAGCTCTGTGGCACTTACTGGCGGTACCTGGTGGGCTAGTTGGTCCCAAGGGACCCTCAGGATTCAAGGGGATTTAATAGGGGCATTATAGTTAGAAATTAGCATTTAAAAAGCCTTAGAAATTCACTGAAAAAAACATAGGTTTTAGGTACATTATAGTTAGAAACTAGCATTTAAAAAACCTTTGAAATTCACTTAAAAAACCATAGGTTTCAGGCACGTTATAGTTAGAAATTAGCATTTAAAAAACCATAGAAATTCACTGAAAAAACCACAGGTTTCAGGGACGTTATAGTTAGAAATTAGCATTTAAAAAACCTTAGAAATTCACTGAAAAAACCATAGGTTTTAGGGAAAGTTATAGTTAGTTGGGCATTTCACTCGTACAAAACCAGAGAAATTCCCCGTTATAGTTAGTTCAGCTAACTATAACTTGCGCCCCCGCAATGCACTGCTGATGACGTCACATATTTCATCACTCATGACATGGTCAGTGACATCACTGATGACATCTCAAATGACATCACAGATGACATCACTGATGACATTATCCAGTGACTGAGTGTTTCTGTAAAGTTTAAATATGTTTAATATATATAGAGAAAGGCATATTGAAGAATGAGTTTGTGTATAAGTGTCTGATTGGATGATTTAGTAGGTGCGTGACTAACTCTATAAGTGAGTGATTAAACGTATCTTACTGAATGCATGGGTTAGTGACTAAACTGTGTGAATGTCTGTATCCGTCTATCTGTTGGTGTGTAAGCGGCTGCATGGGTTTGCGAATAGCTACATGAGTGTCTATATGGGTTATTGATTTGTTGTCTGAGTATCTATATGGGTGCCTGAGTGTTTGTGTGGGGGGGTTGTGTGTGACTCTGTGCATAGATGTGTGAGTGGGTGATTCACTGGGTGCATGGTTTCAAGAGTGCATCTGTGATGGACTGTATGGGTGGATGAGTGTATGTATGGGTGTGTTACTGAATGAATGTATATCTCAGTGGTACATGTGTGAGTAACTACATATGTGAAAAGCAGTATATATGTGTGTTAGAGTATTTAAATGGCTATAAGTGAGAGTGTGTGATTGTGAGCGTGGCTGTATGGATGAGTGTGTGCTTGTATCAGTGATTGTATAAGAGCATAAGAATGTTCTAGTATTTGTATGAGTAATTGAGCTGGTGTGTGTATAACTGTATAGGTGAGTAAATGGGAGTATGATTAATTATTTGCATGACTGACTAGGTGTGTGAGTACCTCTATGGATGAGTGGCGGTGTGTGTCTATATAGGTGTATGAGTGCATATGATAGTCCTGTACTGAGTGACCGTAAGTATGAGTGATTGTACGGGTGAGTGAGTGGATGTGTGTGTAGACCTAAGAATCAGTGAGTGGGTATGTAGTTATTGGTGTTGGAGTGTCTATGGTTTTGAGAATGGCAGTCTGTAATTTAGAGTGGGTGTATCAAAAGTTATATTAGGGTGTGAGAAGATGCATGAAATTATCACATGGATGATCTCATCAGTGATGTCATCAGTGATGTCATTTGAGATGTCATCAGTGATGTCACTGACCATGTCATGAGTGATGTAATATGTGACGTCATCAGCAGTGCATTGCGGGGCGCGAGTTATAGTTAGCTGAACTAACTATAACGGGGAATTTCTCTGGTTTTGTACGAGTGAAATGTCCAACTAACTATAACTTTCCTAAAACCTATGGTTTTTTCAGTGAATATATATATATATATTCACTGAAAAAACCATAGGTTTCAGGCACGTTATAGTTAGAAATTAGCATTTAAAAACCTTAGAAATTCACTGAAAAAACCATAGGTTTCAGGGACATTATAGTTAGTTGGAAATTTCTCTCGTACAAAACCATAGAAATTCCCCCGTTATAGTTAGTTCAGCTAACTATAACTCATGCACCAGCAATGCACTGCTGATGACGTCAAATATTACATCATTCATGACATTGTCAGTGACATCACTGATGACATCTCCAATGACATCACTGATGACATCATCCAGTGACTGTGTTTCTTTAAAGTTTAAATATGTATTATATATATGCCAAGGTGTATTGAAGAATGAGTGGGTGTATAAGTGTCTGGATGGAGGATTTAGTAGGTGCGTGACTGACTGTTTAAGTGAGTGATTACATGTGTCTTACTGAATGCATGGGTTAGTGACTAAACTGTGTCAATGTCTGTATCAGTCTGTCTGCTGTTGTATAAGCTGCTGCATGGGTTGGTCAGTAGCTACATGAGTGTCTATATGGGTTATCGATTGGTTGCCTGAGTATTTGTATGGGTGCCTGAGTGTGTGTGTGGGTGGGTGGGAGGTGTGTGACTCCGTGCATAGATGTTTGAGTGGTTGATTCACTGGGTGTATGGGTTCAAGAGTGCATGTGGAAACAGCTGTATGGGTGGGTGAGTGTGTGTTTGGGTGTGTTGGTGAGTGAATGGATGTCTCAATGGTACATGTCCAAGTAACTACATATGTAAAAGGCAGTGTATGTGAGAGTTGAAGTATATAAATGACTATACGTGAAAGTCAGTGATTGTGAGAGTGGCTATATGGATGAGTGTGTACTTGTATCAGTGATTGTATAAGAGAGTAAGTATGCATTTGTTTCTGTTTGAATAAGTGATGTAGTGTGTGTATAATTGTATAGGTCAGTAAATGGAAGTGTAATTGATTCTTTGCATGACTGACTAGGTGTGTGAGTAACTCTGGATGAGTGGTGGTGTGTGAGTGTCTGTATAGATGTATGAGTGCATATGATAGTGTTGTATTGATGAGTGACTGCATGTATGAGTGATTGTATGGGTGAATGAGTTGATGTGTGTGTAGACCTAGTAATCAGTGAGTGCGTATGTAGTAACTGGTATTGGTGTGTCGATGGTTTCAAAAATGGTAGTCTGTATTTTACAGTGGGTGTATCAAAGGTTATATTAGAGTGTGAGGAGGTGCATCAGATTTTCACGTGGATGATGTCATCAGTGATGTCATTTGAGATGTCATCAGTGATGTCACTGACCATGTCATGAATGATGTAATATGTGACGTCATCAGCAGTGCATTGCGGGTGCGCGAGTTATAGTTAGCTGAACTAACTATAACGGGGGAATTTCTATGGTTTTGTACAAGAGAAATGTCCAACTAACTATAATGTCCCTGAAACCTATGGTTTTTTCAGTGAATATATATATATATATATTATCTACTGGCGGTCGCCAGTAGATAGTTATAGTTAGGACCTATTATCCATAGGAAATTCGTAACATTCTATTCCCAATAACTTTGGCGTCGTTTGACGAAACATCGCGAAATTTTCAAAACTAGTGGGGCGCTCCGGTCCGCTCCTGTCTTGAAAGTTTCGGGTGATTCATCAAGCGGGGCCGAGAAAAAGGGGGTCCCAAAACGTGTTTTCTCCATGTTAATTCCTTAGGAAATTTTAGCCACGGCTACAGCTCCGAACTGCTGAACGGAATTACACCAAATTTTGCAAAAAGGTAGCGCTTGGTTCAGAAAGCGACCTTTTTTTAAATGGTGTAAATCCGTTCAGTAGTTATGGAGAAATTCAAAAAATAAGAGTGAAAAAATCAATTTCCCATAGGAAACTTTATGCAAGGCTACAGCCAAAACTGCTGAACGGAATTACACCAAATTTGGCAAAAGGTAGTGCTTGGTTCAGAAAGCACCCTTTTAAAAATGGTGTAAATCCGTTCAGTAGTTGCTGAGAAAATCCAAAATAAAAGTTTCGATATCTATGGCCGCGGTGGATCCGCGCACCCTCCCGACCACGAGCTGCATGCTAATTGGCTGTCAACACTGCAAACCAGGAAGTGTTGGCAGCCATCTTGTTCCTCGGTAGAACCGAGGAACAAGAAAGCAATAAAACAAGTGTGCAAAACACAAAAAGGGGGCAGGGTAGAAACACCCTGACCCCCTAGGCCTGCTCAGGGGGTCCTACAAGGACCCCCAGGGCCCCCCAAATTTTTTTTTTTTTTTAAATCTGCAAAAAACGCGCTGGGTGCGCGGATCCTGCCGATAAAAAAAAACAAATGAACCCCGGGCTCCCGCGCTTCGTGGTTAATTGGCCCCCGGGTGGGCCAAGTCCCAAGGGGCATGCGGGGGTTTATTATTAATTATATGGGGGGCCTCTAAGGCCTCCCAAGCCCCGGGGACCACCACCCCCCGGGGCTTTAAACAAAATGGTGCAGGAGGGCTCTCAGCCCTCCCGCAGCCCCGGGGACCGCCACCCCTCGGGCTTCTTTTTTTAAAAATAATATACCTGTGTGGGGGGGCTCGAGCCCCCCCACACGCCCCGGGACCGCCACCTCCCGGGGCACTAAAAAATGCTGATTTGGGGTTCCGGAACGGACCCCGAGCCCCCGGGACCACCACCTCCCGGGGCTGTGCATGTGAAGGGAGGGGGCCGCGCGGGCCCCCTGGAGCCCTTGATGGCCCTGGGGACCATCACCCCCCCAGGGCCAGCTCCTGCAGTGTCCCGGGTGCCTACCCCTGGGACACTGTAGTTTGCTAAGACAGGACGGGAGCCTCGCGGCTCCCATCCTGTCATAGCAAACTGCTTTGGTTTTGGAAGAGAGCAGGAAACCTGCTCTCTCTTCCAAAACCAAAGCAGATTGCTTTTCTACACGGGGAGCTGCATCTTAGCAGCTCCCCATCTGGAAAAGCAATGCCGGCTCCCGCAGGACGCGGGGAGCTGGCGGGACCGTGGGGGCATTGGGGACCCCCCCACGGTCCCCAACGGAGAGGGCCAGCCCTGGGGATGGGGTCCCCGGAGCTAGTAGTGGCCCGGGAGGGGGGCCACGCAGCCCCCCTCCCCATAATTAAAAGATTTTTTTTTTAAACTAAATAAATAAATAAAGGCCGCCCGGGGATGGGGTCCCCGGGGCCAGTAGAGGCCTAAGGAGGGGGCCACGCAGCCCCCTCCATAAACAAAAATATATATTTGGCCATGCCCCGGGGATGGGGTCCCCGGGGCCGGAATTGGCCACGGGAGGGGGCTCACGCAGCCCCTTCCTGTAATTTTTTTTTTTTTAAATTAAGAAAGGGGTCAGGCCCTGGGGGATGGGGTCCCCAGGGCCCCAAAAAAGTAAAAAGAAGAGGGGCCACACAGCCCCCCTTCCAATAAACAAAAAAACACGCAATCGTGCCGAGGCTCCGCCCCCTCCCAGCAACACTCTGCAAACGCGCCATGTGGCGCGTTTTAAGTTGGGAAATGAATTCCCCTTCAATACTGGGGTCCCTGAGGCCAACTAGCCCACCAGGAGCCTCCAGTATGCGCCAGGGGCTGCATTGCAGAGAGGTGGTCCAGGCCATGCCCCTTTTACACCTCTCTGCAACGCAGCTCTGTGGCGCTTACTGGAGGTACCTGGTGGGCTAGTTGGACCCCAGGGACCCTCAGGATTCAAGGGGACTTAATCCCTCAACTTAAAACGCGCCACGGGGCGCGTTTGCACAGTGGTGAAGTGAGGGGGCGGGGCTTCAGGTGACATGTGTGCAAACAGGCCCAGTGGCGCGTTTTAAGATGGGGAATTAAATCCCCTTCAATCCTGAGTGTCCCTGGGGGCCAACTAGCCCACCAGGTACCTCCAGTAAGCGCCAAGGAGCTGCGTTGCAGAGTGTTGTAAAAGGGGCGTGGCCTCTGAACACCTCTCTACAACGCAGCTCTCTGGCGCATACTGGAGGTATCTGGTGGGCTAGTTGGCCCCTAGGGTCCCTCGGGATTGAGGAGGAATTAATTCTCCAACTTAAAACGCGCCACAGGGCGTGTTTGCAGACATGTCACCTCAGGCCCACCCCTTTCCTTCACCATTGTGCAAATATTCCTCTAAAATCAGCCGAACAACGAATTCCGATTTACTCACCTGTTATCAGGAGAGACCTCAGTGCTGCATCTTTGAGCCCAGTACTGATCCTGAAAAGTAATTCTAACCGTACTTACCAGTAACTTGAATTTCCTTCCATAGGCTAACATTGACTGGTTTCACTTGGAAATTCTTCTAAGTGTGGAGTTTTGGAACTTTATAATATTCCTCTAAAATCAGCCGAACTACGAATTCCGATTTACTCACCTGTTATCAGGAGAGACCTCAGTGCTGCATCTTTGAGCCCAGTACTGATCCTGAAAAGTAATTTTAAACGTACTTACCAGTAACTTGAATTTCCTTCCATAGGATATCATTGCCTGCTTTTTGCTGAAAAAGTTTCTAAGTGTGGAGTTTTGGAACTTTATAATATTCCTCTAAAATCAGCTGAACTACGAATTCCAATTTACTCACCTGTTTTCAGGAGAGACCTCAGTGCTGCATCTTTGAGCCCAGTACAGATCCTGAAAAGTAATTCTAACCGTACTTACCAGTAACTTGAATTTCCTTCCATAGGCTAACATTGACTGGTTTCACTTGGAAATTCTTCTAAGTGTGGAGTTTTGGAACTTTATAATATTCCTCTAAAATCAGCCGAACTACGAATTCCGATTTACTCACCTGTTATCAGGAGAGACCTCAGTGCTGCATCTTTGAGCCCAGTACAGATCCTGAAAAGTAATTCTAACCGTACTTACCAGTAACTTGAATTTCCTTCCATAGGCTAACATTGACTGGTTTCACTTGGAAATTCTTCTAAGTGTGGAGTTTTGGAACTTTATAATATTCCTCTAAAATCAGCCGAACTACTAATTCCGATTTACTCACCTGTTATCAGGAGAGACCTCAGTGCTGCATCTTTGAGCCCAGTACTGATCCTGAAAAGTAATTTTAACCGTACTTACCTGTAACTTGAATTTCCTTCCATAGGATATCATTGCCTGCTTTTTGCTGAAAAAGTTTCTGTCGATTTTGAAACATACAAATATTCCTCTAAAATCAGCCGAACTACTAATTCCAATTTACTCACCTGTTATCAGGAGAGAACCCAGTGCTGCATCTTTTAGCCCAGCACTGACCCTGAAAAGTAATTCTAACCGTACTTACCAGTAACTTGTATTTCCTTCCATAGGAATCCATTGTCTGGTTTTCAGCAGAAAAGTTTCAAAGTGTCGATTTTCACAAACTACAAATATTCCTTAAAAATCGCCTGTATGACTTAAACGCATTCTTTCAACTGTTTACAGGAGATGCACCAGTGCTGGATCCAGGATCCACCACTGAGTAAGAAAAAGTAACGATAACACTACTTACCTGCTAAGTTTTTTTCCTCCCATAGTATAACATTGGTGATTCTATGTGAAAAAGTTTCTAAGTGTCAACTTTTAAAATACAATAATATTCCTTAAAAATCACTACTGTAACCAAAACGCTTTTACTCAACTATTTACAGGAGATGTCCCAGGACTGAATCTAGGATCCAGTCCTGTGGTTAGAAAAAGTAATCCAAAAAGTAACTAATTGCATTTAACTAGAAATTCACATTGAGCTCAATGTTGCATTGTGTTTGAAATTGTGTTGCCCATTGCAACAACTGTAACTACTGTACTTAAAAGTCTATTGCCTATTTGCAAAGTATTTAAACTAAAGTAATTCATTCTGAGAAAGTATATTTTGTAATGTAATGTATAATGTAATTACAATGTAATTTAAAAAATAAAATATCTAAAAATAAATAGTTTAAAAAATGTAGTAAATCAGTATCAAAAAAATAAAGATAACAATTAATACATTTAAAAATTGTCATTTACAAAACCTTTGAAATTCACTGAAAAAAACCATAGGTTTCAGACATGTTATAGTTAGGAATTAGCATTTAAAAAACCTTTGAACTTCACTGAAAAAACCATAGGTTTCAGGCACGTTATAGTTAGAAATTAGCATTTAAAAAACCTTACAAATTCACTGAAAAAACCATAGGTTTTAGGGACAGTTATAGTTATTTGGACATTGCACTCGTACAAAACCCGTGAAATTCCCCCGTTATAGTTAGTTCAGCTAACTATAACTCGCACCTCCGCAATGCACTGCTGATGACGTCACATATTACATCACTCATGACATGGTCAGTGACATCACTGATGACATCACTGATGACATCTCAAATGACATCACTGATGACATCATCCACTGACTGTGTGTTTCTGTAAAGTTTAAATATTTTTAATATTTATAGGGAAAGGCGTATTGAAGAATGAGTGGGTGTATAAGTGTCTGTATGGATGATTTAGTAGGTGCGTGACTAACTCTATAAGTGAGTGATTAAACGTATCTTACTGAATGCATGGGTTAGTGACTAAACTGGGTGAATGTCTGTATCCGTCTGTCTGTTGCTGTGTAAGTGGTGCATGAGTTTGTGAATAGCTACATGAGTGTCTAAATGAGTTATTGATTGGTTGTCTGAGTATCTGTATGGGTGCCTGAGTGTTTGTGTGGGTGGGGTGTGTGCGACTCTGTGCATAGATGTGTGAGTGGGTGATTAACTGGGCGGATGGTTTCAAGAGTGCATCTGTGATAGACTGTATGGGTGGGTAAGTGTGGGTAAGAGTGTGTTAGTGAGTGAATGTATGTCCCAGTGGTACATGTGTGAGTAACTACATATGTGAAAGGCAGTATATATGTGTGTTGGAGTATATAAATAGCTATAAGCGAGAGTGTGTGATTGTGAGAGTGACTGTATGGATGAGAGTGTGCTTGTATCAGTGATTGTATAAGAGCGTAAGAATGTGCTAGTATTTGTATGAGTAAGTGAGCTGGTGTGTGTATAACTGTATAGGTGAGTAAATGGCAGTGTGTTTAATTATTTGCATGACTGACTAGGTGTGTGAGTACCTCTATGGATAAGTGGCGGTGTTTGAGTGTCTATATAGGAGTATGAGTGCATATGATAGTCCTGTACTGAGTGACCGTAAGTATGAGTGACTGTACGGGTGAGTGAGTGGATGTGTGTGTGTAGACCTAAGAATCAGTGAGTGGGTATGTAGTTATTGGTGTTGGAGTGTCTATGGTTTTGAGAATGGCAGTCTGTAATTTAGAGTGGGTGTATCAGTTATATTAGGGTGTGAGGAGGTGCATCAGATTATCACGTGGATGATGTCATCAGTGATGTCATCAGTGATGTCATTTGAGATGTCATCAGTGATGTCATCAGTGATGTCACTGACCATGTCATGAGTGATGTAATATGTGACGTCATCAGCAGTGCATTGCGGGCGCGAGTTATAGTTAGCTGAACTAACTATAACGGGGAATTTCACGGGTTTTGTACGATTGCAATGTCCAACTAACTATAACTGTCCCTAAAACCTATGGTTTTTTCAGTGAATTTGTAAGGTTTTTTAAATGTTAATTTCTAACTATAACGTGCCTGAAACCTATGGTTTTTTCAGTGAATACATATATATATATATATATTGCCGCTTCTCTGCACCATAAATCAGAAGCACTCGCGAGCGCGTGCCGGCAACACGGTGATGCTCCGTGTAATAAATCAACGCACCAATGCTCCACGTTTTTCGGAACAAAAGCCAGCACTCACGGGGTAGTTACGGAAGATTTTTATTTTCTTTTAACAACAAATGCGTTTTGGCATAAGCGCCTTCGTCGGTGTTACTGACACGGTGGCGGCGTCCATTTTTAAAGTCACTTCATGATTGAAAATAAACATCAAAGAAAGACAATTACCATAACTGCCCTTGGGTGCCATCTTTAAAGGGGTTAAAATCAATTACCATTTAAAACAGGCAACAAGTTTATCAACTTTACAAATGTAAATACATTAGTGTCTCATTTATGCCATATATCGGCTTTGCGACTCAACATATGTGTTATGTCTAGATCCCTAAGACAATTCAAATTCATGCCATATATCGGCTTACATTGTCTATCCTAACATCATTTTGTCGTGTATCGGCCGGGTGCCCACCTGGGGCATAATCCTGTGTTTAGGTAAAAGACAAACGAACTTTACTCAGTCATAGCGGGCATAACAACAATAATCACACCTTTTTACAAAATGCCGATACGCGTTTGTTGTTAAAAGAAAATAAAAATCTTTTGTAACTACCCGTGAGTGCTGGCTTTTGTTCGAAAAGCGTGGAGCATTGGAGCGTTGATATATATATATATATATTCACTGAAAAAATCATAGGTTTTAGGGACAGTTATAGTTAGTTGGACATTTCACTCGTACAAAACCCGTGAAATTCCCCGTTATAGTTAGTTCAGCTAACTATAACTCGCGCCCATAATGCACTGCTGCTGACATCACATATTACATCACTCATGACATGGTCAGTGACATCACTGATGACATCACT
Organism: Calotriton arnoldi; assembly: GCA_963921515.1. Classification (NCBI taxonomy): domain Eukaryota; kingdom Metazoa; phylum Chordata; class Amphibia; order Caudata; family Salamandridae; genus Calotriton; species Calotriton arnoldi. The sequence goes on along the minus strand of CAWUFW010008837.1, from coordinate 736,154 downwards.
GATGACATCTCAAATGACATCACTGATGACATCACTGATGACATCATCCACGTGATAATCTGATGCACCTCCTCACACCCTAATATAACCTTTGATACACCCACTCTAAATTACACACTGCCATTCGCAAAACCATAGACACTCCAACACCAATAACTACATACCCACTCACTGATTCTTAGGTCTACACACACACATCCACTCACTCACCCGTACAGTCACTCATACGTACGGTCACTCAGTACAGGACTATCATATGCACTCATACTCCTATATAGACACTCAAACACCACCACTCATCCATAGAGGTACTCATACACCTAGTCAGTCATGCAAATAATTAATCACACTGCCATTTACTCACCTATACAGTTATACACACACCAGCTCACTTACTCATACAAATACTAGCACATTCTTACGCTCTTATACAATCACTGATACAAGCACACACTCATCCATACAGTCACTCTCACAATCACACACTCTCGCTTATAGCTATTTATATACTCCAACACACATATATACTGCCTTTCACATATGTAGTTACTCACACATGTACCACTGGGACATACATTCACTCACTAACACACTCTTACACACACTTACCCACACATACAGCCTATCACAGATGCACTCTTGAAACCATCCACCCAGTGAATCACCCACTCACACATCTATGCACAGAGTCGCACACACCCCACCCACACAAACACTCAGGCACCCATACAGATACTCAGACAACCAATCAATAACTCATATAGACACTCATGTAGCTATTCACAAACCCATGCAGCCACTTACACAGCAACAGACAGACGGTTACAGACATTCACCCAGTTTAGTCACTAACCCTTGCATTCAGTAAGATACGTTTAATCACTCACTTATAGAGTCAGTCACGCACCTACTAAATCCTTCATCTACACACTTATACACCCACTCATTCTTGAATACACCTTTCCCTATATATTAAAAATATTTAAACTTTACAGAAACACAGTCACTGGATGATGTCATCAGTGATGTCATTTGAGATGTCCTCAGTGATGTCATCAGTGATGTCACTGACCATGTCATGAGTGATGTAATATGTGACGTCATCAGCAGTGCATTGTGGGGCGCGAGTTATAGTTAGCTGAACTAACTATAACGGGGGAATTTCTATGGTTTTGTACGAGTGAAATGTCCAACTAACTATAACTGTCCCTAAAACCTATGGTTTTTTCAGTGAATTTCAAAGGTTTTTTAAATGCTAATTTCTAACTATAACGTGTTTGAAACCTATGGTTTTTTCAGTGAATTTCAAAGGTTTTTTAAATGCTAATTTCTAACTATAAAGTGCCTGAAACCTATGGTTTTTTCAGTGAATTTCAAAGGTTTTTTAAATGCCAATTTCTAACTATAACGCCCCTAAAACCTAAGGTTTTTCAGTGAATTTCAAAGGTTTTGTAAATGACAATTTTTAAATGTATTAATTGTTATATTTATTTTTTTGATACTGATTTACTACATTTTTTAAACTATTTATTTTTACATATTTTATTTTTTAAATTACATTGTAATTACATTATACATTACATTACAAAATATACTTTCTCAGAATGAATTACTTTATTTTAAATACTTTGCAAATAGGCAATAGACTTTTAAGTACAGTAGTTACAGTTGTTGCAATGGGCAACACAATTTCAAACACAATGCAACATTGAGCTCAATGTGAATTTCTAGTTAAATGCAATTAGTTACTTTATGGATTACTTTTCTAACCACAGGACTGGATCCTAGATTCAGTCCTGGGACATCTCCTGTAAATAGTTGAGTAAAAGCGTTTTGGTTACAGTAGTGATTTTTAAGGAATATTATTGTATTTTAAAAGTTGACACTTAGAAACTTTTTCACATAGAATCACCAATGTTATCCTATGGGAGGAAATTCACTTAGCAGGTAAGTAGTGTTATCGTTACTTTTTCTTACTCAGTGGTGGATCCTGTATCCAGCACTGGTGCATCTCCTGTAAACAGTTGAAAGAATGCGTTTAAGTCATACAGGCGATTTTTAAGGAATATTTGTAGTTTGTGAAAATCGACACTTTGAAACTTTTCTGCTGAAAACCAGACAATGGATTCCAATGGAAGGAAATACAAGTTACTGGTAAGTACGGTTAGAATTACTTTTCAGGGTCAGTGCTGGGCTAAAAGATGCAGCACTGGGTTCTCTCCTGATAACAGGTGAGTAAATCGGAATTACGTAGTTCGGCTGATGTTAGAGGAATATTATAAAGTTCCAAAACTCCACACTTAGAAGAATTTCCAAGTGAAACCAGTCAATGTTAGCCTGTGGAAGGAAATTCAAGTTACTGGTAAGTACGGTTAAAATTACTTTTCAGGATCAGTACTGGGCTCAAAGATGCAGCACTGAGGTCTCTCCTGATAACAGGTGAGTAAATCGGAATTCGTAGTTCTGCTGATTTTAGAGGAATATTTGTATGTTTCAAAGATCGACACTTTGAAACTTTTCTGCTGAAAACCAGACAATGGATTCCTATGGAAGGAAATACAGGTTACTGGTAAGTACGGTTAGAATTATTTTTCAGGGTCAGTGCTGGGCTAAAAGATGCAGCACTGGGTTCTCTCCTGATAACAGGTGAGTAAATCGGAATTCGTAGTTCTGCTGATTTTAGAGGAATATTTGTATGTTTCAAAAATCGACACTTACAAACTTTTTCAGCAAAAAGCAGGCAATGATATCCTATGGAAGGAAATTCAATTTACTGGTAAGTACGGTTAGAATTACTTTTCAAGGTCAGTGCTGAGCTAAAAGATGCAGCACTGGGTTCTCTCCTGATAACAGGTAAGTAAATCGGAATTCGTAGTTCGGCTGATTTTAGAGGAATATTATAAAGTTACAAAACTCCACACTTAGAAGAATTTCCAAGTGAAACCAGTCAATGTTAGCCTATGGAAGGAAATTCAAATTACTGGTAAGTGCGGTTAAAATTACTTTTCAGGATCAGTATCGGGCTCAAAGATGCAGCACTGAGGTCTCTCCTGATAACAGGTGAGTAAATCGGAATTCGTAGTTCGGCTGATTTTAGAGGAATATTTGTATGTTACAAAAATCGACACTTAGAAACTTTTTCAGCAAAAAGCATGCAATGATATCCTATGGAAGGAAATTCAAGTTACTGGTAAGTACGGTTAAAATTACTTTTCAGGATCAGTACTGGGCTGAAAGATGCAGCACTGAGGTCTCTCCTGATAACAGGTGAGTAAATCGGAATTCGTAGTTCGGCTGATTTTAGAGGAATATTTGCACAATGGTGAAGGGAGGGGGCGGGGCCTGAGGTGACATCTGTGCAAACGCGTTTTAAGTTGGGGGATTAAGTCCCCTTGAATCATGAGGGTCCCTGGGGTCCAACCAGCCCACCCTGTACCTCCAGTATGCGCCAGGGAGCTGCGTTGCAGAGAGGTGTTCAGAGGCCACGCCCTTTTTGCACCTCTCTGCAACGCAGCTCTGTGGCGCTTTCTGGACGTACCTGGTGGGCTAGTTGGCCCCAGGGACCCTCAGGATTGAAGGGGATTTCATTCCCCATCTTAAAATGCGCCACGGGGCCTGTTTGCACACATGTCACCTGAAGCCCCGCCCCTCCCTTCACCACTGTGCAAACGCGCCCCGTGGCACGTTTTAAGTTGGGGGATTAAGTCCCCTTGAATCCTGAGGGTCCCTGGGGTCCAACTATCCCACCAGGTACCTCCAGTAAGCGCCACAGAGCTGCGTTGCAGAGAGGTGTAAAAGGGGCGTGGCCTCTGTACACCTCTCTGCAACGCAGCCGCCTGGCGCCTACTGGAGGTTCCTGGTGGGCTAGTTGGCCCCCAGGGACCCCCAGTATTCAAGGGGAATTTGTTCACCCTCTGCAAACGCGCCGGGGGCGCGTTTGCAGAGTGGTAAAGGAAGGGGGCGGGGCCTGCGGCACAATCGTTTTTTTTTGTTTTTTTTCCTCGAAGGGGGCTGTGTGGCCCCCTTCCTTTCCTTTTTTGGGCCCTGGGGACCCCATCCCCCAGGGCCTTACCCCTTTTTTTCATTTTATTTTAAAAAAACGGGAAGGGGGCCGCGTGGCCCCCTCCCGTGGCCGATTCCGGCCCGGGGACCCCATCCCCGGGGCATGGCCACTCTTTTTATTATTTTTTTAAGGAGGGGGCTGCGTGGCCCCCTCCTCAGGCCTCCTTTGCCCCGGGACCCCATCCCCGGGGCAGGCCTTTATTTATTTATTTTTTTAATTATTATTTTTTTTGGGGAGGGGGCTGCGTGGCCCCCTCCCGGGCCACTATGGCCCCAGGGACCCCATCCCCGGGGCCTGGCCTCTCGTTGGAGACTGTGGGGGTCCCCAATCCCCCACAGTCCCAGCCGGCTCCCCAACCTCCTGCGCGAGCCGGTCATTGCTTTTCCACATGGGGAGCAGCTAACATGCTGCTCCCCGTGTGGAAAAGCAGTGGGTTGCATTTTGAAAGAGAGAGCAGGTTTCCTGCTCTCTCTTTCAAAATGCAAACCAAGTTTGCTATGACAGGACGGGAGCCGCGATGCTCCCGTCCTGTCATAGCAAACTACAGTGTCCCGGGGTAGGCACCCCGGGACACTGCAGGAGCCGGCCCTGGGGGTGGTGGTCCCCAGGGCCATCACTGGCTCCAGGAGGGGGCCGCGCGGCCCCCTCCCAACTTGTTCAAAGCCCCGGGGAGGTGGTGGTCCCCGGGGCTCTGAAGTCCGTAACGGACCCCCATATTTAAATCTTTAGTGCCCCGGGAGGTGGCAGTCCCGGGGGCATGTTGGGGGCTTGAGCCCCACACACAGGTTTTTAAATTAAAAAAACAGCCCCGGGGTGGCGGTCCCGGGGCAGCGGGAGGATGCACAGCCATCCCGCCATCATTTTTTTAAAAGCCCCAGGGGGTGGCGGTCCCGGGCTTGGGGGCCTTAGAGGCCCCCATAAACAATAAACCCACCCCCTGCATGCCCCTGGGATTTGGGCCACCCGGGGGCAAATTTGCATCAAAGCGCGGGAGACCGCGCTTTTTTTTTTTTTTTTCCTGCAGGATCCGCGCACCCTGAGCGCATCCTGCCGATTTAAAAAAAATGTTTTTTCTGCCCAGGGGTCTTTGTGGGACCCCTGAGCAGACCTAGGGGTCAGGGTGTTTCTACCCTGCCCCCTTTTGCGCTTTGCGCACTTGTTTCTGTCCTTCGGTTCTACCGAGGGACAAAATGGCTGCCAACACTTCCTGTGTTGACAGCCAATTAGCATGCAGCTCGTGATCGGGAGGGTGCGCGAATCCGACGCGGCCATAGATATATATGTGATTTTCCTTTTGATTTTCACAGGAACTACTAAACGGATTTACACCATTTAACAAAAAGGGTTCTTTCTGAACCAAGAACTACCTCTTTGCCAAATTTGGTGTAATTCCGTTCAGCAGTTCGGGCTGTAGCCGTGGCTAAAGTTTCCTATGGGAAAATGAATGGGGAAAACACGTTTTGGGACCCCCTTTTTCTCGGCCCCCGCTTGACGAATCACCCCGAAACTTTCAGGGTAGGAGCGGACCGGAGCGGGCCATAAAGTTTGAAAATTTCGTGAAGATTCGTCAACCGACGCAAGAGTTATTTCAAATAGAATGTCGCGGATTTCCTATGGAAAATAGGTCCTAACTATAACTATCTACTGGCGGCCGCCAGTAGATAATATATATATATATATATATATATATATATATATATATATATATATATATATATATATATATATATATATATATATTCACTGAAAAAACCATAGGTTTTAGGGACAGTTATAGTTAGTTGGACATTGCACTCGTACAAAACCCGTGAAATTCCCCCGTTATAGTTAGTTCAGCTAACTATAACTCGCGCCCCCGCAATGCACTGCTGATGATGTCACATATTACATCACTAATGACATGGTCAGTGACATCACTGATGACATCACTGATGACATCTCAAATGACATCACAAACCCTGACCCCCTAGGTCTGCTCAGGGGGTCCCGGAAGAACCCCCAGGGCCAAAATAATCATTTTAGTATAAAAAAAAAATCGCGCTGGGGTCGCGGGTTCTCGCGTTTCATTTTAATGAGGCCCTTGGGTGGGCTAGGTTCCGGGGGTATTTCTTAAAAAATATTAGCAGGGGCTCGCAGGGGTTGCGGGGGTGTGCTGGGGTCCGCGCAGCCCCGGGGCTTTACTCATGTTGGGAGGGGGGTTGCGCGGCCCCCCTTCTGGAGCCTTGTATGTGCTTGTAACTTTGGCGTCGTTTGACAAATCTTTATGAAATTATCCCAAAAGTTTCTCTTTTTTGGATTAGCTCTTATATTGAAAGTTTGGGGGTGAATAGTGTAGGAGGGGCTGAGAAAAAAGAGGGTCCTAAAACATGTTTTCTCCATGCAATTTCCATACAAAACTTTACAGAAGACTACAGGTGAAACTGCTGAACGGAATTACGCCAAATTTGGCAGGGAGAAAGGTGATGGTCCAGAAATCACGCTTTTGTTTAAATGGTGTAAATCCGTTCAGTAGGTTTTGAGAAATATCAAATGTTACAGATATCAATATTTGAGAATTCTGACATGTGATTGGCTGAGGGGTTACAAGCAGCAGCTTGCGGCTTATTGGCTGTGAATGGTTGAAACCAGGAAGTGTTGGCAGCCATTTTGTTATTTACTCCGTCAGCTCGCATCTCTCCGTGTAGAAACCATCGGGTAGTTTTACCTCTGCGAGGCAACACTGGCATCTTTGTCTGTGTGAGATATGCCTTTCAGGCTGCCTCTTCTCATATCACCAGGTCGCGGCTATGACTTTAGAAGCCCGTCCATCGGCACGGAGCTCTGTGAGTCAGTCTGTCGGCACGACCCCCTACACTACCCAAAGACTACCCAAACACCACTGCACTGTCGTAAACTCTGAAACACTACCCCCAGCATGATCCCCTACACTACCCAAACACCACTGCACTTCCGCAAACCCTAAATCTACCCCCAGCACGACCCCCTACCCAAACACCACTGCACTATCCTAAACCCTAAATACTACCCCCAGCACAACCCCCTACACTACCCAAACACCACTGCATTGTTGTAAACCCTAAAACACTACCCCTAGCAGGACCCCCTACACTACGGAAACACCACTGCAGTACCCTAAATCCTAAAACACTATCCCAGCACGACCCCCTACACTACCCAAACACCAGTAGACTACTCTAAACCCTAAAACACTACCCCCAACATGACCCCCTACACTACACAAACACCACTGCACTGCCCTAAACCCTGAAACACTACCCCTAGCACGAACCCCTACACTACACAAACACCACTGCACTACCCTAAACTCTAAAACACTACCCCCAGCACAACCACCTACAATACCCAAACACCACTGCACTACCGTAAACCCTAAAAGACTACCCTAGCACGACCCCCTACAGTAGACAAACACCACTGCAGTACCGTAAACACTAAAACTCTACTCTGAGGACGAACCCCTACACTATACAAACCCCACTGCACTACCCTAAACCCTAAAACTCTACTCCCAGCATGACCCCTTACACTACCCAAACACCACTGCATTTTCGTAAACTCTAAAACACTACCTCCAGCACGATTCTTACACTACCCAAACACCACTGCACTACCTTAAACCCTAAAATGCTACCCCCAGCATGAACCCCCAAACAGTACACAAATACCACTGCACTACTCTAAATCCAAAAACAGTAGTCGCTGCATAACTTCCCACACTACACTAACACCACTGTGCTACCCTAAATCCTAAAACACTACTCTCAGCACGAACCCCCTACAGTACGCAAACACCACTGCACTACGCTAAACACTAAAACACTACTCCCAGCATGACCCCTTACACTACTCAAACACCACTGCATTTTCGTAAAGTCTAAAATACTACCTCCAGCAGGATTCTTACATTACCCAAACACCACTGCACTACCTTAAACCCTAAAACGATACCCGCAGCATGAACCGCCAAACAGTATACAAACACCACTGCACTGCTGTAAATCCTAAAACAGTACTCGGTGCATGACTTCCCACACTACAGAAACACCACTACACTACCTTAAACCCTAAAACGCTACCTCCAGCACGAACCCCCTACAGTACACAAACACCACTGTACTACCCTAAAGCCTAAAATACTACCCCCAGCACAACCCCTACATTACCCAAACACCACTGTACTACCCTAAAGCATAAACCAGTAGCAGTCCGTCGGCTTGCAGCTGTGCGTCTGCGAGCCATCGTGTCCGTAGCTGTACATGTGCGAGTCAGTGCGTTAGGTGATAGGTGTGTCTCTGCTGGTAGGGTGGTTGGCCCGTTGGTGTCCCTTTGTGAGTTAGACTGGAGCTCTCCCTCTGCGAGCCAGCACGCTGGTGTGCGTTTGCGAGCCGATGGCCCGTAGCTCACACTGTGCGAGCCGAGCCGACGGCCTGTAGCTCTGCCTGTGCGAGCTGAGCCCACGGGCCGCAGGTGTCCCTCTGCGAGGTTTCTCGACGGCCCGCAGGTCTCCCTGTGCTAGCCGGATTGCAGCTGTCACTCTGCGAACCGATATTGGGAATATAAGGCGGTTCTAAAAAGAGCCCTTGTGTTTATTAGTTGGAGCTACCTATAAGTGCGGATGCACAGTTTCAGGTTATTCAGAAAAACTCGATTTCGCTGATCTGTGAAGTGTACTCCATTACTTCTGTAGATATCAGCCATATCAAAACGTATGTTGCTGTTGTAGATCGACCCCATTCTATGGTCTCTGAGGTATGCAGACACAGCTTTGTTGACATTCTTCCTAGATTTTTCAATCTGAGGACAAAATTGGATTGACCATTTCCACTTCAGTCTTTGGCATATATTGGAATATACAAAGACAGTTTGAGGCAAAAGCAACATCAATTGTCGAAAGGTGTCCTTCATTAGCATTTCCAAACCTACCCCAGTCAATGTGCCTAGGTCGTTTCCACCACAGTGCACAATCATGAGGTCAGGGTGTTGGAGATGCAAACAGGTTTTAACCAAAGGCAACAATTGGTGCCACTTCAATCCTCTCTGTGCAAACCATTTAATGTCCACATTTTGTAAACGTAGGTCTAAGTCAATACGTCTCTCTTCTGCATACCTCTTGCACCAGAAAACATAGCTATGTCCTACGATCCATACTAGCATTTTGAAGGTATGGCTGGGAGGTATGGATAGATGTCTGTAGCTCATGCAGTCCGTTTGTAGAATAAGAGATATGTTTAAAGATGGGGAACTACTTTTTTTTCTCATACAATACGATAACTGATTGGGAGATGCAAAGCATTGTTTTCTAAAAAGTAGGGTGCATATTAGTTTGTGGAAAAGCATCTTTGTCATTGGTTAATAAAAAGCAGTTTGAACGTGGAGTTCATATGATAGGATAAAATTTGCTCAGTTGAACCACACCTGCTACTTGTATATGGAAAGCACTGTTTGAATTTAAAGCAATGATGAACTTTTAACCTGCAGGTGCCGTAGAATGTTCTAGAAAGTGTTGATAGAATACGTTGAACTTCTCACCTGTATGTGTCTTTAGATTAAAAAAAAGAAATGATTATATGGGAAGTTCAAAAATAACCAATAGAGAGATGTTTTGCAATTTGAAAAAATCAAGGAACTATTCTGATTTGTTCTTTACATGTATTTATGTGTGGAGCAACAGGGAAATTGTGCCATTACTGGTTCCATTGTTGACGAGAGCGGTGCATTATATGTACTGTGTGACAAAGAAAGAATTGCATACGTTTGTGACATTTGGAATCTGAATACCAACTATGAACGTAAGTTAGAAATTAAGGTGTGTTATGTGTTGTGTAGTAGTAGTTAATATTTGAGGCGTTATTTTTAACTTTGAAAGTATTTTTTATTTCTAAGTAATAGTGTTAGTGAAGTGTGGTGTTTCACATTGGTTCTAAAACATGTATAAAGTGTGACTAATTGTTAAAGAATTACTTTATATATGATTAGGAGTTTTTCAGATAAAAAAATGTAACTTGTCATCTGTAAAAGACTGTATGGTTTTGAAAATTATATGTAGCGTTTATTTGGATTTGTATATGTATTGCGATGAGATAAACTGAATGTCACACGTTTCCAAATTATTCTTAGTCTGGAAATAGTGGTGAAGGGGTTATACTAGAAAATGTATGTGTTATTAACTTAACAGAGATGGAACAAAAACAAGAAATGTTATGTGGACAATTTGTGGTCTCATTTTTTACATAAAGAGGTAGATTTCAATATAAGTTAAGACTGGTGTGTTGCTGGGAGGCTTTGGATTTTGGTGTTGTTCTGAAATGCAAGTTGTTGGGGAGCGTTTCTTCAGAAGACATTTTTATAAATATGTGAGAGATAAGAAATAAATGAAAATGTTTGATGTATATTTTCTGCATGATTTTGTTGACAGTGCTAAAGTAAATGTGATTATTAGTGAAGGTAATTGTTAGGGTGTGTTTGTCTGCTGAATATACGTAGGCTTTTAAGTGGTGCGGGTCCGTCACCCGTTTGAGACAGCTGCCAAATTTATAATCCCAGTTAAAGCTGTTAATATAGGTATAGTAAAGGGACGATACATAAAAAGTTTGGGAATTACACCTTTATTTACTCTGTCTAGCTCCCACTACTATTTTGTGCCCCCAGCGGTACTGTTTATAAAAATAATCTAATATAGCTGTTTGTATTATAAAAATAGGATTTCTAAGTTTATTGCCATATTGGTAGGGTTTGTAGTATATAGGGAATGTTACAATTAGTTTCAATGGTATAAAACTGCGCTGTATTATGTTGGAAATATTACATATACATAGGTTGTAATGTTATATTTTTCACTGTGAGGTAGATTTGTATATAAGTGAAGACAGGTGTTATACTTCGAACCTGTTCATAATGTGCACAGATTACATGGAGAGTAAATGGAGAAAGTAAACATACATGTTGCTTTCTGTATGTATGTATGGTTAGAATAATTTGATGATGCTTTAAGATATAATCTAAATAGTGTTTGTGCTTTACACTTAGTTAAACTGCACCGTGTTAGTATTTAGTGACTAGATGCTGCTAAAGGGATTATTTATTGCTCGTTGTTACAAAATAAAGGTGGAAAGGGGCGTTTGTTTAGAAGAGATATTTTATAAATGTGTGAGAGATAAAAAGAAAAAAAATGTTTTAATACATTTTCTGTACGGTTTGTTCACACTAGTAAAGTAACTGTGATTATAAGTGATGAAAATTGTTAGGTTGTGTTTCTGTGTTAAATATACGCAGGCTTTTAAGTGGGCCGGGTCTTAGCTGTGCTGTACATTGGTGCGCCTTTCAGATATCTGCAATTTTTTTATCCCACTCAAAGGTCTGAATATACGTATATTAAATAAATCGTAGAATAAAAGTTTAGGAATTACACTTCTGTTTACTCTCGTCGTCTTACATTCTCCATTTTGTGTACCCAACAGTCGTGTTTATAAAAATTATAGAAATTAAATAATAGAGCTTTATCCAGTATAAAAATAGCACTTATATTTTTATTGGGGTGTTGGTGGGATCTGTAGTGTATAGAGAAGGTCGTAATGAGTTTGAATGGTACAAAAGGGACGTGACATATGTTTAAATATTACATGGTTTTCGGAATAAGCTGTCTCTCTGTGAGTCCTTGGGCCCGCAGTTGTACCTCTGCAAGCCAACACTGGAAATATATAGCGCATCTCTCTCTCTGTACGAGATAGCTCCTTCACGTTCCCTCTCCCCACATCACCGTTCCGCACCTATACCTGTACAAGTGGACGGCCCGCACCTCTCTCTATACTAGTCGGCCCCCGGCTGTTCCTGTGCAAGCTGGCCCGCAGCTGTCTGTCTACGAGGGAGCCAGTCGGCTCGCAGGTCTTCTTGTACGAGCTAGCCAGCCGGCTTTCAGTTGTGCCTCTGCAAACTACTGGTCGGCTCGCAGTTGTTGGTCTGCGAGCCAGGTCAGTGTTGTATCTCTGCAAGCAAACACTAGAAATATATCGGAGCTGTCTCTGTACGAGATACCCACTTCACGTTCCCTCTCCCAACATCACCGTCCCGCACCTATCCCTTTATAAGTGGACGGTCTGCAACTGTCCCTATACTAGTGGGCCCATAGCTGTTGCTGTGTGATCCGGCCCGCAACTGTTCCTCTGTGAGCCGGCCCTCAGGACTCACTCTATGAGCCAGCCAGTCCGTTCGCAGTTGTTTCTCTATGTGCCAGCTCGCCTGCCCACTACTATTCGTCTGTGACCTGGTCTGCAGCTCTCCCTCTACAAGCCAGGCAGTCGGCTCGCAGGTCTTCCTCTATGAGCCAGCCCACCGGCTCGCAGCTGTCCCTCTGCAAACTACAGGTCGGCTCATAGTTGTTCGTCTGTGAGCCAGGTCGCTGTTGTATCTTTGCAAGCAAACACTAGAAATATACCGCAGCTCTCTCTCTCTATGAGATACCCACTTCACGTTCACTGTCCCCACATCACCGTACAGCAGCTATTCCTTTAGAAGTGGACGGGCATCAGTTGTCAGTATACTAGTGGGCCCGCAGCTCTCCCTCTTCGAGCCGACGGGTCGTAGCTCTCCCTGTAGGAGCCAGCCAATCGGCTCGGGGGTCTTCCTCTACGAGTGAGCCCGCCGGCCCGCAGCTCTCCCTCTGCGAATGACCGGTCGACTCTCTGCTCTTGCCCTGTGAGCCGTTGGGTCCGCAGTTGTAGCTGTGCAAGCTAATACTGGAAATATACCGCAGCTCTCTCTGCGAGATACTCCCTTCACGTTGTTTCTCCCCACATCACCGTCCCGTACCTATGCCTTTGGAAGTCGACGTCCCGCAGTTTTACTTATAGTAGTGGGCCCACAACTGTTTGTGTGCGAGCAGGCCGGCAGCACTCCTTCTACGAGCTAGGCAGTCGGCTCGCAGGTCTTCCTCTACGAGCCAGCCCGCCGGCTAGTAACTGTTCGTCTGTCAACCGGCCCATAGCTCTATCTGTACGAGCCAGCGAGTTGGCTCGCAGTTTTTCCTGTACGAGCCAGCCTGCCGGCCCGCAACTGTTTGTCTGTGAACCGGCCCGTAGCTCTCTTTGTACGAGCCAGCGAGTTGTCTCACAGTTTTTCCTGTTTGAGCCAGCCCGCCGGCCCGCAACTGTTCCTCTGTGATGCGGCTTGTAGCTCTCTCTGTACGAGCCAGCTAGTGAACTTGCACGTGTTCCTCTAGGAGCCAGCCCGCAGGCTTGTAGCTCTCTCTCTCTCTCTGGGAACCATTGGTGGGTTCTCAACTATTATTTTTTAAGAAATGCCCCCTGAACCTAGCCAACCCAAGGGCCTCATTATATTAAAACGCGCGACCCCAGAGTACCAGAATTATGCAGGTAGTACTGTTCCATTGTGGAAATCATTGATGTAGTTTCTTTGTATGTATTTTTATAATTATATATGTGAATATTTTTATAATTATACATTTGAATATTTATATATAATTATTTTAATTATATTAATCTGTTTTCAAAACTGTTATTTTTTACAGATATTTTGCATCATTATTAAGAAAGAGATACAATGACGAGAAAACAACAAAGAAAAAGAAAAGAAAGAAAGGAGGTTTATTTGAAAAAAAGGAAAAGAGATATTAGATCCAGTACAACATGGATGTTCAAAGAAAAAGTGTTCTGGTAAGAAAAGTAAAGTTTTTTTTAAAAACTTGCAAAAACTGTTATTAATATTAAAAATATAGAACAGACAGACAGAACAAGAACAGTGAAACAACAGCAAAAGAAAAATGTTCAAAAAAGTAGAAAATTGGATTATCGGAAAAAGAATGATGTTGGAAACAATTTTTAGAAATTCGAAAACGAATATATAAAAGTAGAGTACTGCAGAATTTACGTAAAAAATATAAAAGGAGATCAGCATTTTACAGACAAAAAAGGAGATTCTAAGTGTTATTGAAGAAGCTTTTGAATTAAAAAGAAGATTGTTTATCTTAATTTTAAAAAGATTGAAGACTTTAAATACAATAATGCAGCGTATGAAGGACAAATGTAAGAGAAAAAGAATTGTAAATAGAACACATTTTTGTAAAATATTTTCCGGGGAATGGAAGCATACTTCTAGTACGGAACCTTTTTTAATGAAGAAAGTTATTTTCAACAAAATAGTTTAGTGCATGCAGTTGATACCTGTGGTCGTTCTTATGAGGTGCGAGATGGTTGTGCAATTCAGAAAGAAAAGCTAGGGGCATATTATCAAGGGCTTTATCGCCGCTTTATCGGCACTTTTTGCCGCTAAAGCGGCGATATTTTTAACGCCCTATTAGCAGCTGTCGCTAACAGGCGTTAGCGACAGCTTTCAGGCGTTAGAGGACGGGAATTACATCGCCTTGCATGTCAGCGATATTTATCGCTAATGACATGCAAGGTAGGCGTTCCCAACTAAAAGCGACGGTAAACAGTCGCTTACATACCTATCGCCTATTAGCAATACCCGCTGAGCGATAAAAACGCGCGCTAACCCCGATTATCGCTTGTTTTTAAGAACTGATAAAAACATGACTTAGCAATGAAAGTCAATGGGAGCTGGATTGTAAGGTTAAGTCCCCAGAATTAGCGATAGGATTTTATCGCTGGATTTCTCGCGTTAAAGCTGGGTTTCGCCGCTATCGCTGGATATTTTATCGTAATGGAGATAAACCTTGCTAATAGCATGTTATTTCCGCGGTAATATCCAGCGATAGCCGGCGATAAAAAAAGGCGCGCTAAGCAAGGTTTGCGATATTTATCGCATGTTCTTGCTAATATGCCCCCTAGTTCCTAGAAATGTTAAAGAATTAATAGCTGAGGAAGTTCAAGGGAGACGTACCCAGGCTCCAGTGTTTACACGGGATTGTAGTAGTATTTGTAGAATACGTCAAGAATCTATTGATATTTTACTAAATTTCTTAAGAGAATATGGAAGAAAAACTGTGAAACAGAAGATTAAGATATTACAAGGACTGGATCCTTGCAAAGTGAGAAAAATACAGGCTTGCAAGGTCATTCTCTGGCTTGTCTTTCTAGGAAAGTGTGTCAAAGTCGTTTTCATCATTTGAGAATGTTAGCAGTACATCATTCAGAAATGCGGAAATTAGTTAGAAGATTATACTACGTGAAAAGTCCTGCATTATGTCTAAATGAAATTAATATACAGCTCTTTTGCATGGTTCAGTGTTGGATGTAAAAAAAGTATGTGATGATATAGAGTTACGTTATTTTGCCGCTCAAGAGGAGTGTAGAGAAAGTGAGACTTTGATAAGTGTAGGTGTTGAAGAAGAGGAGGAAGATACTACTGATGTCAAGTTTGAAAAAGAAATAACAAAGTTTAAAGTAGTTTCTGGTGAAAATGCCAACTATGTTTGTATTTGTTGCCGACGGACTCATTATAAAATTCAAACTAGGAATGTAGATGTGTTTTTAAAAAGTGAAAAGGAAAACAATGATAAATGGAGAGAATTTGCTGGTTATCTGTTTGTGGAAGGTCATTTTGAGTTAGGTACTGTACAATGCATTTGTAAATATTGTTATAATAAATTAGAAGAAAACAAAATGCCAGCTAGAGCTGTCCATAATGACTTAGAATTAGTACCTATACCTCCAGAACTTAAAGATTTAAATACATATGAGGCTATCCTTATACAATCTGTGCACCCTTTTCAGGCTATAATTCGTATGGAGCATAAAACAGGTAAGTTGCCTCCAACAGATCTACAAAGAGGTTTAAAAGGAAGAGTTGTGTATTTACCTTTAGATTTTAAGAAAAATGTTGAAACTGTTGGTGTAGAAAGAGAGGATACTGAATCTGTAGTCATTCTTGTTAATGGTGTACCCACGAAGAGTCGGAAAATATGGCAAGAGTTAGTAGATGTGAGGAAAGTGCAAAACAATATTTACTATAAAAATGTAAATGTAGAAGAAGAAGAAATGACTTTAGAAGATGACATTTCAAGTGGACAAATAGAAAAAGTGGAGAACTCAAAAAAAGAAGAAATTTATGAACATTATACTATACACCCTCTACATTCAAAAGAACTGATAGGAGATACTATTGAATTGTTCCAGATGAAAAAAGCAAAAGGAACTCCCATGAGTGTGTGGGAAAAAAGTTTGGAAGCTCGTTGTTTTCCACAGCTGTTCTCTACTGGAAAAGGTGGACGATATGATGAACGACCAGTTCAGATTCCAGCTGCAGAATATCGTAGTTTACGACTGTACTCAGAAGATCCAAGATTTCGTCAGTGTATTCCATATTTATTTCATCTTTTATTTGAGAGTGATCTGTCCGCACTTTCATATGCAGTCAACCACATATTGAAAATGGGAACGTATCTCTTACATGTTTCTGCAAAGGAATTTATGGAGAAAGTTGAATGAAGAGACGAACATTTAGAATCACAGTTAATTAATTTGATGGCATGTCAACGTGGCACTAAGGAATATTGGTATCGACGTCATGGGGAATTAAAATGTATGTTAAGAAATTTAGGAACCCCTACATGGTTTGTTACACTTAGTTGTGCTGAGTACGCATGGGATGATTTACTGGATTTTCTACGAGAAGCAAATTCAAATATAGAACATATTGAATTGAAGACAGCTGGAGAACTGTGTTCCCTGGATCCTGTAAATGTATGCAGATATTTTAATCATAGGTTTGAAGCTATGATGTCCTTTATCTGTAATAAAACAAATCCACCTATTGGCGAAGTTATTGATTTTTTGGGGAGAAAAGAATACCAAGCTAGAGGTGCTCCTCATATACATATGCTTTTATGGATCAAGGATGCACCTAAATTTGGAACTGATTCGGATGAGACTGTTTTGTCTTTTATTGAAGACTATGTTACCTGTGCGATTCCAAAAACAGGAGGAGAAAATATCTTAAGACAGCAAGTTTTACGGTTTCAGAGTCATCGATGTGGAAAGTATTGCCGACGGAAATATAAGTCAAAGGATAAATTTTACACAAAATGTCGATTTGGCTTTCCACGTCCAGTAATTTCCAAAGGAAGAGTGAACAGTTTTATGTCAGCAGTGAGGCATACCATCACTCGAAAATCACCCAAAAATACTTATAATTTAAAAAGAACAGAAGAATCGAAGTACATCAATGATTACAATCCGGTGATTTTGAAGATGTGGAATGCAAATATGGACATACAATATGTTGCAGATAACTCAATTGCTGTTGCTCGCTATGTCACGTCATATATTACCAAGTCTGAGAAGACAGAATTGAAAGAAATGTGGGAGGAAATTTCGCAGGAGAAGACACTTAGCAAAAAATTGTACAGCTTCAGCTTGAAGATGCTTTCACATCGAGAAATTGGATCGTACGAATGTTCGGATCGATTGACATCTGCAAGTTTATATTCAAAGTCAAGAGGGATCATCTGGATAAGTCTTGGTCTTGCTGCAGCACGAAATCGAGTTTTGAAATCTGTACAAGAAATTGAATACTTGGCACTCAATGAACCGGAAAGTACAGATATTCTGAAAACAAATATGTTGGATACGTACTATCCAAATAGAAGTCCATACCTGGAAAACATATGTCTATATGAAATACTGCAACATTATAGTTTTAATAAAAATGTCACAGAAAATATAAATGAAGGAAAATACGCTGTAATTGGATCTGAAGGATGTTTGGTAAAGCATGACAAAGGAAATCTGATTAATCACAGGAAATTAAGTTGTGATACTCCAGATAAAAGAGAGTTTTTCTATTTAGCTCTTCTGCAACTCTTCAAACCTTGGCGGACTGAAATGGAATTACTTGGACATTTTGACTGCTATGAGGATTCTTTCAATGCATGTAAAGATAGCATTGAATGTACAATTTTTCCAAATTATCTACAAATGTTGAACGAAGAGATTAATCAAGAAAGAACTATTGCAGCTGAAATAGCTAGAGATAGTTCTCAAGATAGTCAGAGTTCTGCTCCACAAAGTCAAGATCCACTAGGAGAAGCCATACTTGAAAATGAAGCGGCAATAGCAATGAGTGAAGTGGAAACGGTGATGCAGCAAGCACAACAGGACAATATTGATTTGGAAAATTTAGAGCAACGTCTGAATAGTGAACAGAAAGAAATATATGACCAAGTTACACAACAGATACAACATGGATTACTACATGAAAAGAATGATTGCCAATGTACATCATTTAGACCTATTCTTATGTACATCAGTGGACAAGCTGGAACGGGGAAAAGTTTCTTGATTAAATGTTTGTCAAGTTATCTACAGAAAACAACAGATTCACATTTGTCTTGTGTTGTAACTGCTCCAACTGGGTTAGCAGCACACAACATTAAAGGGATTACATTACATCGTCTACTTATGTTACCAGTAGAACATGAAAATAAATTGGAATACCACAAGCTATCTGGAGAAGCTTGTTTCGAAGTTTCAAGAGTACTAAAGAAAATGAAACTTCTGGTAATTGATGAAGTAAGCATGGTCTCAAACTTAATGCTTGCGTTTGTACATTTGAGGATGCAGCAGATTTTAAAAACAAATTACGATGTTTTATTTGGAGGGAAACATGTAATTGTATTTGGTGATTTACTACAACTCACACCTGTGAAAGGCCAACCGGTTTTTAAAACTCTTCTTCATGAAGACACTAAAAAATCTTTGGGAAGTATTGGAAATGTGAATATTTGGAGTTATTTTGAATATAAGGAACTTATCAAGAACATGCGACAAGCAAATGATGAAGATTATGGAAATATTCTTCAAAATATTAGAATTGGTGTGTTAACAAAGGATGGAAAAAATGCTTTAGAAAGTCGGCTACTAAAAAACTTGTTTCCAACAGAAAATATTGCGGCTGAAACAATCTACCGAAGAATTGCAGAAAAGGAATCTATAATTTGCCTTATGCCAACACTGAAAGAATGCTCTAGATTCAATGAAGAACTGTTGAAAAAGGAGAATGAACCGATAATGAAAATGGTAGCTATTGATAAAATAGAACATGATGGAGTAACTATTCTTTTGTCAGAGAAATTGCAGTTAAAATTAGACTCTTTGGAAAAATCAATATCTAAGACTGCTGGTTTGGAAAAGACCTTGTATGTCTCTGTAAACTGCCGGGTAATATTACGGCGTAATTTAGATGTTGAAAAAGGTTTAGTAAATGGAGCAATGGGGAAAGTTGTTGACTTTGTTAGTTATGCAAATAGAGATGAGATTGAATTTTTGAAGATTAAATTTGATCAGATTGAAGAGGTGAAACAAATTGGACGCTGTTGTGTTCGTTTCTTGCTTGTAAAAGATTTGTATGTTCGTAGAAAACAGTTTCCTGTTTGTTTAGCATATGCAGTGACTATTCATAAATCTCAAGGTTTAAGTGTAGACAATGCTTTGGTAAATATTGGAAGTTCTGTGTTTAAAGAGGGTATGGCGTATGTTGCATTGTCTCGAGTAAGAACGTTATCCGGATTGTATTTGATTGATTTTGATGAGCAAAAGGTTAGTGCAGATGTAAATTGTGTAAAAGAGTACAATAGGTTAAGAAGACTCTATGCTCCTAACTTAGGTGAATATCCTATTTATGAAAAACGTTTAATACGTCCAAAACGAAAATATGATAAAGATTATACTGAGGTTGCAAAGAAAAAAGAATTGAAAAGAATGACGAATCTGGAAAGAAAATAGAAGGTAACACGGTTGCTAATATTGTAGGATATCAGTTAGAAAATAGTTCAGGTATCAACTGCTATGCTAATGTAATTGTGAACGTTGTCTTTTTTTTAGAAAATCTACAGCATGCAATTATTGAAAATCGAGAAAAAAGATTTTGTTCTTTGTTACATTATATTTTTGAGAAGTTGAAAACTGATAAAACGAAAATCCATAGTGCTTCTGATGTGCGGAATCTTTTGGATATATGTTCTGGTTCTTCACAATTTACACAGAATGTACAGCAAGATGCTCAGGAATTTCTTATGTTTATGCTTGCAGTATTAGAAGATGAAGGTATACAAATTGAAAATCTGTTTGGACTACGTTACAGATGGGTTCATAGATGTGACAGCTGTTCATTTTCATCAACCACTAAAATAGACACTGAACGATTCATATATTTGACAATGCCAGATTTGAAAACAGTGTCTTTCAACGAACTAGTAAAATCAGCTAATCAAGATATGGAATGTACTCAGTGCAAATCGGA
The DNA here is from genome assembly GCA_963921515.1 of Calotriton arnoldi. Taxonomy (NCBI): domain Eukaryota; kingdom Metazoa; phylum Chordata; class Amphibia; order Caudata; family Salamandridae; genus Calotriton; species Calotriton arnoldi. Next base: position 715,858 of record CAWUFW010008837.1, on the reverse strand, counting down.
AATGTTGTCAACATTACTTATAGAAAGATGTGGACAATATATTATTTTAATGCTGCAACGTTGTAGAGCAGATGGAACAAAATTGGAAACCAAAATTAAAAATTTTGTAGCAGGTCAAGTGTCAATTTCAGGAAGAACTTTTAAAACAATGGCTATTGTTTTCCACGATGGACCTACTTCAACATCTGGACACTATACTGTCTATTTAAAATGCAATAAAGGATGGACACTATGTAATGATGCGCATTTAGAGTATAAATTTCGGTTGCCTAATGAATTACCAAATTCATACTTAATATTTTTGATGCCAAAATTCTAAGAAGATATGAACATGAATTACTGAATATATTTTGGATATTTCCACTACAAATGATTTTAGAAACATCATTCACCCTATTGGAAACATGTGAATATGATTTTAGAAGTGTACGTTGGATATCGTCATTGAAATGTTTTCAGAAACATCATTCGGCCTCTTGGGAAGGTGTGTATATGAATTCAAAAGTTTATTTCGGATATACTCAATGGAAATATTTTTAGAAACATCATTCGGCCAATAGGGAAGATGTTCATAATTACGGTTTCAATTATTAATTCTGTTCTTTCATATTGCGTTTGAAAAATTGTGTTTGAAAGAAGGTGGTGATATATTTGATCTTTGTATTATATACTATGTTACAAAGGATGTTTATTTGTGAAAATGTAAATACCAAGTTGCGTTGGTTGTAGACATTTTGAAGAGAAGTATGTTTTTTTAACAATCTTATTGATTGTATTTTTTTGCCCGCTGTCATCTGATGATTAACATTGAAATCACTGTTTATGGTGAAATTCAATACAATCTGAAGACAGCAAAAAATGGCAAATTGAATATGTGATGTAATTGTATACTTATGTTGTGTTGCGAAAACTATAACATTATATGTAATAACAGAATTTTTTTCTTCTTTTTTACAGACCTTACTACTAAAGTTTAAAATACTTTAAATTTGCATTTAAAAAAAGAAGTGAAATTATATTACTATTAATTTCATATCTACTTGGAAACAGGTAAGATTAATCCACCCAGGTACTACCCTTGCAGTCTATCAAAGACACTGTGACTCCCCATGCCCATCTCCAGTCACCCAGCCAGTACTATACACTAATGCAATTTCTCCACTAATACCCAAGTACTTATAAATTCAGCATACACTCTCCTTGCAGTACTGTAATCATCCAGTCACTGCTGATGTACTCATACAATGGCCGAAGCACTAACAGAAGCAGTGCTACAATTGTCTGTGCACTATCCATACAGACCTCTAAGCAGGCACATACTACTCATTCACTCATCTAAATACCCTGGTACTACCCATGCAGTCTAGCAATCACCCTGTCAGTCCCCATGCACTTCTCCAATCACCCATCTAGCGCGGTGTACTTATCTAATCACTTCGCTAATACCAAAGCACTTATAAATACACCATGCACTCTCTTTACAGCACTATAATCATCCAGTTACTAGTCATGTACTTATGGAATGGCCTAAGTACTAACACAATTACCCGCTATTATTATTAATAGTAGGTTTTAGGAAAAATACAGTTAGAAAGTAGCATTTAAAAAACCTTTGAAATTCACTGAAAAAACCATAGGTTTCAGGCACGTTATAGTTAGAAATTAGTATTTAAAAAACCTTTGAAATTCACTGAAAAAACCATAGGTTTCAGGGACGTTATAGTTAGAAATTAGCATTTAAAAAACCTTAGAAATTCACTGAAAAAACCATAGATTTCAGGGACGTTATAGTTAGTTGGACATTTCACTCATACAAAACCATAGAAATTCCACCGTTATAGTTAGTTCAGCTAACTATAACTCGCGCCCCACAATGCACTGCTGATGACGTCACATATTACATCATTCATGACATGGTCAGTGACATCACTGATGACATCACTAATGACATCACTGATGACATCACTGATGACATCATCCATGTGAGAATCTGATGCACCTCCTCACACACTAATATAACCTTTGATACACTCACTGTAAAATACAGACTACCATTTTCGATACCATTGACACACTAATACCAGTTACTACATACCCACTCAGTGATTCCTAGGTCTACACACACATCTACTCACTCACCCATACAATCACTCATACATGCAGTCACTGATCAATAAAACACTATCAAATGCACTCATACACCTATATAGACATTGACACACCAACACTCATCCTAGTCAGTTATGCACTCATCCTAGTCACTCATGCAAAGAATCAATCACAGTTCCATTTACTCACCTACACAGTTATACACACAGCACCACATTTATTCATACAGATAGTAACATATACTTAGTCTCTTATATAATCACTAATACAAGTATACACTCATACATACAGCCACTTTCACAATCACTAACTCTTACGTATAGTCATTTCTATATACCAACTCTCACATACACTGCCTTTTATATATGTACTTAGCTGGACATGTACACTGAGACATCCATTCACTCACCAAGACGCCCATACACACACTTACCCACCCATACAACTGTTTCCACATGCACTCTTAAACTCATACACCCTGTCAATCAACCACTCACACATCTATGCACAGAGTCACACACCCCCCACCCAACCACACACACACTCAGTCTCTCATACAAATACGCAGGCAACTAATCATAAACCCATATAGACATTCATGTAGCTATTGACCAACCGATGCAGTAGCTTACACAACAACAGAGAGAATGATAGACATTCACACACTTTAGTCACTAACCCATGTATTCAGTAAGACACATTTAATCATTCACTTAAACAGTCAGTCACACACCTACTAAATCCTCCATCCAGACACTTATACATCCACTCATTCTTCAATACAGCTTGGTATTTTTATAATACATATTTAAATTTTAAAGAAAAACACATTCACTGGATGATGTCATTGCCCCGAAACGTTGGGGCAATGATTACAAGCGCTGCTGGTCTGCGAAATAAATTCTGCTTCAGCATTGGGCCTCATTGTGTGTTTCATGGTGATGTTTAGATGGGCTGCTCCGTGCCCATGTGTGAGGCCGCCCTGTAGGGTCTGGGGCTCCGGTAACGTGAGACTGTCGTTGGGATTAAATTGAGGAGCCTGACCCACTCGCGCATCCAACCTACAGAGGATACGCCAATGTGGCAAAAATGGAATGGCGTGAGGAAGGGATTCGAGCAGGGGGACCCCTGCTACGATCGTGCTGAAAGCGGATTTCTTTTCAAAGTCATTCGCAGAGTGACAACACTGCAGCATTTTAACTCACCCGACTGCTGTTACGAAGACCACACCAACATCAGTGCATGTACTGAACAAAAAACTCCTAGTACAGGTACAATACTTGAGAACTTCCATGTCATTCATCTAATTACAAATGCACTGTGGGACTTGAAGTTGATTTAAAAAGTCACGTGATGTACTTTATTTAAGAACATGCCCGAGCGCAATATGGCGTTTGTTATTCACCCGTGAGCAAGGCTATGGTGCCGAAACGTTGGGGCAATGATAACAAGCGCAGCTGGAATGCGAAATAAATTCTGCTTCAGCGTTGGGCCTCATTGTGTGTTTCATGGTGATGTTTAGATGGGCTGCTCCGTGCCCATGTGTGAGGCCGCCCTGCAGGGTCTGGGGCTCCAGTAACGTGAGACTGTCGTTGGGATTAAATTGAGGAGCCTGACCCACTCGCGCATCCAACCTACAGAGGATACGCCAATGTGGCAAAAATGGATTGGCGTGAGGAAGGGATTTGAGCAGGGGGACCCCTGCTACGATCGTGCTGAAAGCGTATTTCTTTTCAAAGTCGTTCGCAGAGTGACAACACTGCGGCATTTTAACTCACCTGACTGCTGTTACGAAGACCACACCAACATCAGTGCATGTACTGAACAAAAAACTCCTAGTACAGGTACAATACTTGAGAACTTCCATGTCATTCATCTCATTACAAATGCACTGTGGGACTTGAAGTTGATTTAAAAAGTCACGTGATGTACTTTATTTAAGAACATGCCCGAGCGCAATATGGCGTTTGTTATTCACCCGTGAGCAAGGCTATGGTGCCGAAACATTGGGGCAATGATAACAAGCGCTGCTGGACTGCGAAATAAATTCTGCTTCAGCATTGGGCCTCATTGTGTGTTTCATGGTAATGTTTAGATGGGCTGCTCCGTGCCCATGTGTGAGGCCGCCCTGTAGGGTCTGGGGCTCCGGTAACGTGAGACTGTCGTTGGGATTAAATTGAGGAGCCTGACCCACTCGCGCATCCAACCTACAGAGGATACGCCAATGTGGCAAAAATGGATTGGCGTGAGGAAGGGATTCGAGCAGGGGGACCCCTCTACGATCGTGCTGAAAGCGGATTTCTTTTCAAAGTCGTTCGCAGAGTGACAACACTGCGGCATTTTAACTCACCTGACTGCTGTTACGAAGACCACACCAACATCAGTGCATGTACTGAACAAAAAACTCCTAGTTCAGGTACAATACTTGAGAACTTCCATGTCATTCATCTAATTACAAATGCACTGTGGGACTTGAAGTTGATTTAAAAAGTCACGTGATGTACTTTATTTAAGAACATGCCCGAGCGCAATATGGCGTTTGTTATTCACCCGTGAGCAAGGCTATGGTGCCGAAACGTTGGGGCAATGATAACAAGCGCTGCTGGACTGCGAAATAAATTCTGCTTCAGCATTGGGCCTCATTGTGTGTTTCATGGTGATGTTTAGATGGGCTGCTCCATGCCCATGTGTGAGGCCGCCCTGTAGGGTCTGGGGCTCCGGTAACGTGAGACTGTCGTTGGGATTAAATTGAGGAGCCTGACCCTATCGCGCATCCAACCTACAGAGGATACGCCAATGTGGCAAAAATGGATTGGCGTGAGGAAGGGATTCGAGCAGGGGGACCCCTGCTACGATCGTGCTGAAAGCGGATTTCTTTTCAAAGTCGTTTGCAGAGTGACAACACTGCGGCATTTTAACTCACCTGACTGCTGTTACGAAGACCACACCAACATCAGTGCATGTACTGAACAAAAAACTCCTAGTACAGGTACAATACTTGAGAACTTCCATGTCATTCATCTAATTACAAATGCACTGTGGGATTTGAAGTTGATTTAAAAAGTCACGTGATGTACTTTATTTAAGAACATGCCCGAGCGCAATATGGCGTTTGTTATTCACCCGTGAGCAAGGCTATGGTGCCGAAACGTTGGGGCAATGATAACAAGCGCTGCTGGACTGAGAAATAAATTCTGCTTCAGCATTGGGCCTCATTGTGTGTTTCATGGTGATGTTTAGATGGGCTGCTCCGTGCCCATGTGTGAGGCCGCCCTGTAGGGTCTGGGGCTCCGGTAACGTGAGACTGTCGTTGGGATTAAATTGAGGAGCCTGACCCACTCGCGCATCCAACCTTACAGAGAATACGCCAATGTGGCAAAAATGGATTGGCGTGAGGAAGGGATTTGAGCAGGGGGACCCCTGCTACGATCGTGCTGAAAGCGTATTTCTTTTCAAAGTCGTTCGCAGAGTGACAACACTGCGGCATTTTAACTCACCTGACTGCTGTTACGAAGACTACACCAACATCAGTGCATGTACTGAACAAAAAACTCCTAGTACAGGTACAATACTTGAGAACTTCCATGTCATTCATCTAATTACAAATGCACTGTGGGACTTGAAGTTGATTTAAAAAGTCACGTGATGTACTTTATTTAAGAACATGCCCGAGCGCAATATGGCGTTTGTTATTCACCCGTGAGCAAGGCTATGGTGCTGAAACATTGGGGCAATGATAACAAGCGCTGCTGGACTGCGAAATAAATTCTGCTTCAGCATTGGGCCTCATTGTGTGTTTCATGGTAATATTTAGATGGGCTGCTCCGTGCCCATGTGTGAGGCCGCCCTGTAGGGTCTGGGGCTCCGGTAACGTGAGACTGTCGTTGGGATTAAATTGAGGAGCCTGACCCACTCGCGCATCCAACCTACAGAGGATACGCCAATGTGGCAAAAATGGATTGGCGTGAGGAAGGGATTCGAGCAGGGGGACCCCTGCTACGATCGTGCTGAAAGCGGATTTCTTTTCAAAGTCGTTCGCAGAGTGACAACACTGCGGCATTTTAACTCACCTGACTGCTGTTACGAAGACCACACCAACATCAGTGCATGTACTGAACAAAAAACTCCTAGTACAGGTACAATACTTGAGAACTTCCATGTCATTCATCTAATTACAAATGCACTGTGGGACTTGAAGTTGATTTAAAAAGTCACGTGATGTACTTTATTTAAGAACATGCCCGAGCGCAATATGGCATTTGTTATTCACCCGTGAGCAAGGCTATGGTGCCGAAACATTGGGGCAATGATAACAAGCGCTGCTGGACTGCGAAATAAATTCTGCTTCAGCATTGGGCCTCATTGTGTGTTTCATGGTGATGTTTAGATGGGCTGCTCCGTGCCCATGTGTGAGGCCGCCATGGAGGGTCTGGGGCTCCGGTAACGTTAGACTGTTGTTGGGATTAAGTTGAGGAGCCTGACCCACTCGCGCATCCAACCTACAGAGGATACGCCAATGTGGCAAAAATGGATTGGCGTGAGGAAGGGATTTGAGCAGGGGGACCCCTGCTACGATCGTGCTGAAAGCGGATTTCTTTTCAAAGTCGTTCGCAGAGTGACAACACTGCGGCATTTTAACTCACCTGACTGCTGTTGCGAAGACCACACCAACATCAGTGCATGTACTGAACAAAAACTCCTAGTACAGGTACAATACTTGAGAACTTCCATGTCATTCATCTAATTACAAATGCACTGTGGGACTTGAAGTTGATTTAAAAAGTCACGTGATGTACTTTATTTAAGAACATGCCCGAGCGCAATATGGCGTTTGTTATTCACCCGTGAGCAAGGCTATGGTGCCGAAACGTTGGGGCAATGATAACAAGCGCTGCTGGACTGCAAAATAAATTCTGCTTCAGCATTGGGCCTCATTGTGTGTTTCATGGTGATGTTTAGATGGGCTGCTCCGTGCCCATGTGTGAGGCCGCCCTGTAGGGTCGGGGGCTCTGGTAACGTGAGACTGTCGTTGGGATTAAATTGAGGAGCCTGACCCACTCGCGCATCCAACCTACAGAGGATACGCCAATGTGGCAAAAATGGATTGGCGTGAGGAAGGGATTCGAGCAGGGGGACACCTGCTACGATCGTGCTGAAAGCGTATTTCTTTTCAAAGTCGTTCGCAGAGTGACAACACTGCGGCATTTTAACTCACCTGACTGCTGTTACGAAGACCACACCAACATCAGTGCATGTACTGAACAAAAAACTCCTAGTACAGGTACAATACTTGAGAACTTCCATGTCATTCATCTAATTACAAATGCACTGTGGGACTTGAAGTTGATTTAAAAAGTCACGTGATGTACTTTATTTAAGAACATGCCCGAGCGCAATATGGCGTTTGTTATTCACCCGTGAGCAAGGCTATGGTGCCGAAACGTTGGGGCAATGATAACAAGCGCTGCTGGACTGCAAAATAAATTCTGCTTCAGCATTGGGCCTCATTGTGTGTTTCATGGTGATATATACATATATATATATATATATATATATATATATATATATATATATATATATATATATATATATATATATTATCTACTGGCGGTCGCCAGTAGATAGTTATAGTTAGGACCTATTTTCCATAGGAAATCCGCAACATTCTCTTTGAAATAACGTTGGCGCCGGTTGTCGAATCTTCGCGAAAGTTTCCAACTTGTTGGGGCGCTCCGGTCCGCTCCTATCCTGAAAGTCTAGAGGTGATTCGTCAAGCGGGGGCCGAGAAAAAAGGGGGGTCCCAAAACGTGTTTTCCCCATTCATTTTTCCATAGGAACCTTTAGTCGCAGCTACAGCCCGAACTGCTGAACGGAATTACACCAAATTTGGCAAAGAGGTAGCCCTTGGTTCAGTGTCGTGCCTTTTGCTTAAATGGTATAAATCCGTTCAGTAGTTCCTGAGAAAATCAAAAGTAAAATCACATATATATCTGGGCGGAGCCTAACCACACATGTCATTGTGAGATCTGATTGGCTGTCAGCACTTCATCCTGGGATTGCTGGCAGCCATCTTGAGACCAATATACATGATAGTACCCCATTGAAATGCATTGTAGTGAATCAAAGATTTTGAGGGTTACCAAAAGGAGAACTATAAAGGGTGATAACAGACTTTAGTTACATTAGAATTCATTTGTTGATGGTACCATACTAATTTCAGGAATTGTGGTGTGTTCTAAGGTGATTTTACCCTGTGAAAAACCTTCTGCTGGGATATCATTAATCATGTTTGAGAGAAAACTATTTTCACATGCTTGTCCCATAGAGTTTTGGAAGGTGCTCCAGAAGCTAAAATGAGAGCATATTTTCTGTAAATTCACATTATTTTTTCTCAGTCATGTGAGAATGAAGTCTGACATTCTCAGTAAAACATGTACATCCAACAAGGGCATAGACTGTCAGTTGATTCCTTTGTGTTCTACTGCAGCTTCCCAGAGTGTTCTAAAGAACAACTAGAGCGCTAACAGCCTTACTTATGACAAAAGTATGGCACACCTGAAGCCATCTTGATTGGAATAAACCAGTAACACTTAAAACATTTAATTTAAAAAGGAACAAAATGAGGGGTTCTTTTTAAATAGAAATTATGGTTAGTGCTGCAGAAAGAAAAATTAGGGCATGTTTTAAGTGAGATCTCAAATCATCTTCTATTTCATTAGAAAATTCTGACATGCAGACTGAAACAATCACTTTCAATACCAGCAGCAGACTTCCAGTTAACTCCCTGGTGAGCAGCAGCTTTACTACAGTGATCTAATGAGCAACTAGAGTGCTAACATTCAGAATTTATGGCAAATGTGAGACACATCTGAATGCCTTCTTGATGGAATCAAAGTAAAAAACTGAAAGCATTTCCTACTGAGGAGACTGCAGTAAATGAGGAAATTAGGAAACTTCATAACAAAGAAGTCTTCCAAGATGGCCACCAGTGAAAAAAAGAGCCCAAATGTAGCACAAATATTACCCAGATGCAGCCCACATATAGCCCAATGACAAAAGTGTGCAAAACACTTTTTATTTTTAGGTTTTTTGCAGTTTTATGTAGTGCAGACTGGTCAGGTATTGGAGCGTTGCATCTTAAAACATGACTCCCCTACACTACAAAAACACCACTGCACTACCCTAAACCCTAAAACACTACCCCCAGCATGACCCCTACACTACACAAGCACCACTGCACTATCCTAAACCCTAAAACACTACCCCGCATGACCCCTACACTACACAAACACCACTGCACTACCCTAAACCCTAAAACACTACCCCCAGCACGACCCCTACACTACCCAAACACCACTGCACTAACCTAAATCCTAAAACACTACCCCCAGCACGACCCCCTACACTACCCAAACACCACTGCACTACCCTAAAACATGACCCCCTACACTACACAAACACCACTGCACTACCCTAAACCCTAAAACACTACCCCCAGCACGACCCCCTACACTACACAAGCACTACTGCACTACCCTAAACCCTAAAACACTACCCCCAGCACGACCCCTACACTACCCAAACACCACTGCACTAACCTAAATCCTAAAACACTACCCCCAGCACGACCCCCTACACTACCCAAACACCACTGCACTACCCTAAAACATGACCCCCTACACTACACAAACACCACTGCACTACCCTAAACCCTAAAACACTACCCCCAGCACGACCCCTACACTACACAAGCACTACTGCACTACCCTAAACCCTAAAACACTACCCCCAGCACGACCCCCTACACTACCCAAACACCACTGCACTAACCTAAATCCTAAAACACTACCCCCAGCACGACCCCCTACACTACCCAAACACCACTGCACTACCCTAAAACATGACCCCTACACTACACAAACACCACTGCACTACCCTAAACCCTAAAACACTACCCCCAGCACGACCCCTATACTACACAAGCACCACTGCACTACCCTAAACCCTAAAACACTACCCCCAGCACGACCCCTACACTGCCCGAACACCACTGCTCTGCCCTAAACCCTGAAACACCAGCCCCTGCACGACCCCTACACTGCCCGAACACCACTGCACTGCCCTAAACCCTGAAACTCCACCCCTAGCACGACCCCCTACACTGCCCGAACACCACTGCACTGCCCTAAACCTTGAAACACCAGCCCCAGCATGACCCCCTACACTGCCCGAACACCACTGCACTACCCTAAACCCTGAAACACCACCCCCAGCACGACCCCCCACACTGCCCGAGCACCACTGCACTGCCCTAAACCCTGAATCACCAGCCCCAGCACGACCCCCTACACTGCCCGAACACCACTGCACTGCCCTAAACCCTGAAACACCAGCCCCAGCATGACCACCTACACTGCCCGAACACCACTGCACTGCCCTAAACCCTGAAACACTACCCCCAGCAAGACCCCCTACACTGCCCAAACACCACTGCACTGCCCTAAACCCTGAAACATCACCCCCAGGAAGACCCCCTACACTGCCCGAACACCACTGCCCTAAACCCTGAAACATCAGCCCCAGCAAGACCCTCTACACTGCCCGAACACCACTGCACTGCCCTAAACCCTGAAACACCAGCCCAGCACGACCCCCTACACTGCCTGAACACCACTGCACTGCCCTAAACCCTGAAACACCACACCCTGCACGACCCCCTATACTGCCCGAAACACCACTGCACTGCCCTAAACCCTGAAACACCACCCCCAGCACGACCCCCTACACTGCCCGAACACCACTGCACTGCTCTAAACCCTGAAACACCACCCCCTGCACGACCCCCTACACTGCCCGAACACTACTGCACTGCCCTAAACCCTGAAACACCACCCCTGCACGACCCCTACACTGCCCGAACACCACTGCACTGCCCTAAACCCTGAAACACTACCCCCAGCAAGACCCCCTACACTGCCCGAACACCACTGTACTGCCCTAAACCCTGAAACATCCCCACCAGCAAGACCCCCTACACTGCCCGAACACCACTGCCCTAAACCCTGAAACACCACCCCCAGCAAGACCCCCTACACTGCCCGAACACCACTGCACTGCCCTAAACCCTGAAACACCAGTCCCAGCACGACCCCCTACACTGCCCTAACACCACTGCACTGCCCTAAACCCTGAAACACCAGCCTAGCACGACCCCCTACACTGCCCGAAATCACTGCACTGCCCTAAACCCTGAAACACCAGCCCCAGCAAGACCCCCTACACTGCCCAAACACCACTGCACTGCCCTAAACCCTGAAACATCACCCCCAGGAAGACCCCCTACACTGCCCGAACACCACTGCCCTAAACCCTGAAACACCACCCCCAGCAAGACCCCTACACTGCCCGAACACCACTGCACTGCCCTAAACCCTGAAACACCAGCCCAGCACGACCCCTACACTGCCTGAACACCACTGCACTGCCCTAAACCCTGAAACACCACCCCTGCACGACCCCTATACTGCCGAAACACCACTGCACTGCCCTAAACCCTGAAACACCACCCCCAGCACGACCCCCTACACTGCCCGAACACCACTGCACTGCTCTAAACCCTGAAACACCACCCCCTGCACGACCCCCTACACTGCCCGAACACTACTGCACTGCCCTAAACCCTGAAACACCACCCCCAGCACGACCCCTACACTGCACCGAACACCACTGCACTGCCCTAAACCCTGAAACACTACCCCCAGCAAGACCCCCTACACTGCCCGAACACCACTGTACTGCCCTAAACCCTGAAACATCCACCCCAGCAAGACCCCTACACTGCCCGAACACCACTGCCCTAAACCCTGAAACACCACCCCCAGCAAGACCCCCTACACTGCCCGAACACCACTGCACTGCCCTAATCCCTGAAACACCAGCCTAGCACGACCCCCTACACTGCCCGAACACCACTGCACTGCCCTAAAACCTGAAACACCAGCCCCAGCACGACCCTGTACACTGCCCGAACACCACTGCACTGCCCTAAACCCTGAAACACCAGCCCCAGCGCAACCGCCTACACTGCCCGAACACCACTGCACTGCCCTAAACCCTGAAACACCAGCCCCAGCACGACCCCTACACTGCCCGAACACCACTGCACTGCCCTAAACCCTCAAACACCAGCCCCAGCACGACCCCTACACTGCCCGAACACCACTGCACTGCCCTAAACCCTGAAACACAAGCCCCAGCAAGACCCCTACACTGCCCGAACACCACTGCACTACCCTAAACCCTGAAACACAAGCCCCAGCAAGACCCCCTACACTGCCCGAACACCACTGCCCTAAACCCTGAAACACCACCCCTGCACAACCCCCTACACTGCCAAAACACCACTGCACTGCCCTAAACCCTGAAACACCACCCCCTGCATGACCCCCTACACTGCCCGAACACCACTGCACTGCCCTAAACCCTAAAACACCACCCCTCAGCACGACACCCTACACTGCCCGAACACCACTGCACTGCCCTAAACCCTGAAACACCACCCCCAGCACGACCCCTACACTGCCCGAACACCACTACACTGCCCTAAACCCTGAAACACCACCCCCTGCACGACCCCTACACTGCCGGAACACCACTGCACTGCCCTAAACCCTGAAACATCACCCCCAGCAAGACCCCCTACACTGCCCGAACACCACTGCCTCTAAACCCTGAAACACCACCCCCAGCAAGACCCCCTACACTGCCCGAACACCACTGCACTGCCCTAAACCCTGAAACACCACCTCCAGCACAACCCACTACACTGCCTGAACACCATTGCTCTGCCCTAAACCCTGAAACACTAGCCCCAGCACGACCCCCTACACTGCCCGAACACCACTGCACTGCCCTAAACCCTGAAACACCAGCCCCAGCACGACCCCCTACACTGCCCGAACACCACTGCACTGCCCTAAACCCTGAAACACCAGCCCCAGCACGACCACCTTCACTGCCCGAACACCACTGCACTGCCCTAAACCCTGAAACACCAGCCCCAGCACAACCCCCTAAACTGCCCGAACACCACTGCACTGCCCTAAACCCTGAAACACCAGCCCCAGCACGACCCCCTACACTGCCCGAACACCACTGTACTGCCCTAAACCCTAAAACACCAGCCCCAGCACGACCCCCTACACTGCCCGAACACCACTGCACTGCCCTAAACCCTGAAACACCACCCCCTGCACGACCCCCTACAGTGCCCGAACAACACTGCACTGCCCTAAACCCTGAAACACCACCCCCTGCACGACCCCCTACAGTGCCCGAACACCACTGCACTGCCCTAAACCCTGAAACACCACCCCTGCACCACCCCCTACACTGCCCGAACACCACTGCACTGCCCTAAACCCTGAAACACCACCCACTGCACCGCCCCTACACTGCCCGAACACCACTGCACTGCCCTAAACCCTGAAACACCACCCCCAGCACGACCCCTTTACTGCTCGAACACCACTGCACTGCCCCAAACCCTGAAACACCACCCCCAGCACGACCCCCTACACTGCCCGAACACCACTGCTCCTAAATCCTGAAACACCACCCCCTGCACGACCCCTACAATGCCCAAACACCACTGCACTGCCCTAAACCCTGAAACACCACCCCTGCACGACCCCTACACTGCCCGAACACCACTGCACTGCCCTAAACCCTGAAACACCACCCCCAACACGACTCCCTACACTGCCTGAACACCACTTCACTGCCCTAAACCCTGAAACACCACCCCCAGCATGACCCCCTACACTGCCCGAACACCACTGCACTACCCTAAACCCTAAAACACTCCCCCAGCACGACTCCCTACACTACCAAAACACCACTGCACTACCCTAAACCCTAAATCTACCCCCAGCATGACCCCCTACACTGCCCGAACACCACTGCACTGCCCTAAACCCTGAAACACCACCCCCAGCACGACCCCCTACACTGCCCGAACACCACTGCACTGCCCTAAACCCTGAAACACCTCCCCTGCACTGACCCCCTACACTGCCCGAACACCACTGCACTGCCCTAAACCCTGAAACACCATCCCCAGCACGACCCCCTACACTGCACGAACACCACTGCACTAAACCCTGAAACACTACCCCCAGCAAGACCCCCTACACTGCCCGAACACCACTGCACTGCCCTAAACCCTGAAACATCACCCCCAGCAAGACTCTCTACACTGCCCGAACAACACTGCCCTAAACCCTGAAACACCACCCCCAGCAAGACCCCCTACACTGCCCGAACACCACTGCACTGCCCTAAACCCTGAAATACCAGCCCAGCACGACCCCCTACACTGCCCGAACACCACTGCACTGCCCTAAACCCTGAAACACCACCCCTGCACGACCCCCTACACTGCCCAAACACCACTGCACTGCCCTAAACCCTGAAACACCACCCCCAGCACAACCCCTACACTGCCCAAACACCACTGCACTGCCCTAAACCCTGAAACACCACCCCCTGCACGACCCCTACACTGCCCGAACACTACTGCACTGCCCTAAACCCTGAAACACCACCCCCAGCACGACCCCTACACTGCCACGAACACCACTGCACTGCCCTAAACCCTGAAACACTACCCCCAGCAAGACCCCTACACTGCCCGAACACCACTGCACTGCCCTAAACCCTGAAACATCACCCCCAGCAAGACCCCTACACTGCCCGAACACCACTGCCCCTAAACCCTGAAACACCACCCCCAGCAAGACCCCATACACTGCCCGAACACCACTGCACTGCCCTAAACCCTGAAACACCAGCCCAGCACGACCCCCTACACTGCCCGAACACCACTGTACTGCCCTAAACCCTGAAACACCAGCCCCACACGACCCCCTACACTGCCCGAACACCACTGCACTGCCCTAAACCCTAAAACACCACCCCCAGCACGACCCCCTACACTGCCCGAACACCACTGCACTGCCCTAAACCCTGAAACACCACACCCTGCATGACCCCTACACTGCCCGAACACTACTGCACTGCCCTAAACCCTGAAACACCACCCCCAGCACGACCCCCTACACTGCACGAACACCACTCTGCCCTAAACCCTGAAACACTACCCCCAGCAAGACCCCCTACACTGCCCGAACACCACTGCACTGCCCTAAACCCTGAAACATCACCCCAGCAAGACCCCTACACTGCCCGAACACCACTGCCCTAAACTCTGAAACACCAGCCCCAGCAAGACCCCTACACTGCCCGAACACCACTGCACTGCCCTAAACCCTGAAACACCAGTCCCAGCACGACCCCTACACTGCCCGAACACCACTGCACTGCCCTAAAGCCTGAAACACCACACCCAGCACGACCCCTACACTGCCCGAACACCACTGCACTGCCCTAAACCCTGAAACACCAGCCCCATCACGACCCTGTACACTGCCCGAACACCACTGCACTGCCCTAAACCCTGAAACACCAGCCCCAGCACGACCGCCTACACTGCCCGAAAACCACTGCACTGCCCTAAACCCTGAAACACCAGCCCCAGCATGACCCCCTACACTGCCCGAACACCACTGCACTGCCCTAAACCCTCAAACACCAGCCCCAGCACGACCCCCTACACTGCCCGAACACCACTGCACTGCCCTAAACCCTGAAACACCAGCCCCAGCAAGACCCCTACACTGCCCAAACACCACTGCACTGCCCTAAACCCTGAAACACCACCCCAGCATGACCCCCTACACTGCCCGAACACCACTGCACTGCCCTAAACCCTGAAACACCACCCCTGCACGACCCCCTACACTGCCCGAACACTACTGCACTGCCCTAAACCCTGAAACACCACCCCCAGCACGACCCCCTACACTGCCCGAACAACACTGCACTGCCCTAAACCCTGAAACACCACCCCCAGCACGACCCCTACACTGCACGAACACCACTGCACTGCCCTAAACCCTGAAACACTACCCCCAGCAAGACCCCCTACACTGCCCGAACACCCCTGCCCTAAACCCTGAAACACCACCCCCAGCAAGACCCCCTACACTGCCCGAACACCACTGCACTGCCCAAAACCCTGAAACACCAGCCCAGCACGACCCCCTATACTGCCCGAACACTACTGTACTGCCCTAAACCCTGAAACACCACCCCCAGCACGACCCCTACACTGCCCGAACACCACTGCACTGCCCTAAACCCTGAAACACCACCCCTGAACGCACCCCTACACTGCCCGAACACTACTGCACTGCCCTAAACCCTGAAACACCACCCCCAGCACGACCCCCTACACTGCACGAACACCACTGCACTGCCCTAAACCCTAAACACTACCCCCAGCATGACCCCTACACTACACAAACACCACTGCCCTACCCTAAACCCTAAAACACTACCCCAGCACGACCCCCTACACTACACAAACACCACTGCACTACCCTAAACCCTAAAACACTACCCCCAGCACGACCCCCTACAATACCCAAACACCACTGCACTACCCTAAACCCTAAAACACTACCCCCAGCAAGGACCCCTACACTACACAAACACCACTGCACTACCCTAAACCCTAAAACACTACCCCCAGCATGACCCCCTACACTACCCAAACACCACTGCACTACCCTAAAACCTAAAACACTACCCCCAGCACACGACCCCATATACTACACAAACAGGACTGCACTACCCTAAACCCTAAAACACTACCCCCAGCACGACCCCCTACACTACACAAACACCACTGCACTACCATAAAACCTAAAACACTACCCCTAGCACGACCCCCTAAACTACCCAAACACCACTGCACTACCCTAAACGCTAAAACACTACCCCCAGCATGACCCCCTACACTTCACAACCCCCTACACTACCCAAACACCATTGCACTACCCTAAACCCTAAAACACTACCCCCAGCAAGACCCCCTATACTACACAAACACCACTGCACTACCCTAAACCCTAAATTACTACCCCCAGCATGACCCCTACACTACCCAAACACCACAGCACTACCATAAACCCTAAAACACGACCCCCTACACTACACAAACACCACTGCACTACCTTAAACCTAAAACACTACCCCCAGCACGACCACCTACAATACACAAACACCACTGCACTACCCTAAACCCTAAAACACTACCCCCAGCACGACCCCCTACACTACACAAACACCACTGCACTACCCTAAACCCTAAATCTACCCCCAGCACGACCCCCTACACTACCCGAACACCACTGCACTGCCCTAAACCCTAAAACACTACCCCAGCACGACCCCCTACACTACCCAAACAACACTGCACTACCCTAAACCCTAAAACACTACCCCCAGCATGACCCCCTACACTACACAAACACCACTGCACTACCCTAAACCCTAAAACACTACCCCCAGCACGACCGCCTACACTACCCAAACACCACTGCACTACCCTAAACCCTAAAACACTACTACTACTATCTTATCGTTTTTTCACTTACCCGGTGAGGCGGGGGGCGATCCCCGTGGGGCTCTCGCTTCTGGCTCCAGGCGCCCGGCGCCCGCCGGCGCTAACCAGCCTCCGGGGACAGTGGCAGGTGGGGAGTTTGACTGGGGCGGTACACCTGTCAAACGATAACACAGGTGTCCTAAGGCGAGCTCAGGAGGACAGAAACCTCCCCGCGGAGCAGAAGGGCAAAAGCTCGCTTGATCTCGATTTCCAGTATGAATACAGACCGTGAAAGCGGGGCCTCACGATCCTTCTGACTTTTTGGGTTTCAAGCAGGAGGTGTCAGAAAAGTTACCACAGGGATAACTGGCTTGTGGCAGCCAAGCGTTCATAGCGACGTGGCTTTTTGATCCTTCGATGTCGGCTCTTCCTATCATTGTGAAGCAGAATTCACCAAGCGTTGGATTGTTCACCCACTAATAGGGAACGTGAGCTGGGATTAGACCGTCGTGAGACAGGTTAGTTTTACCCTACTGATGATGAGTTGTTGCAATAGTAATCCTGCTCAGTACGAGAGGAACCGCAGGTTCAGACACCCTTTACTACACCCCCTATACTACACAAACACCACTGCACTACCCTAAACCCTAAAACACTACCCCCAGCACGACCCCCTACACTACCCAAACACCACTGCACTACCCTAATTCCTAAAACACTACCCCCAGCATGACCCCCTACACTACCCAAACACCACTGCACTACCCTAAAACACGACCCCCTACACTACACAAACACCACTGCACTACCCTAAATCCTAAAACACTACCCCCAGCACGACCCCCTACACTACTCACACACCACTGCACTACCCTAAACCCTATAACACTACCCCCAGCACGATCCCCTACACTACCTAAACACCACTGCATTACCCTAAACCCTAAAACACTACCCGCAGTGCGACCCCCTACACTAAACAAACACCACTGCACTACCCTAAACCCTAAATCTACCCCCAGCACGACCCCTACACTACCCAAACACCACTGCACTACCCTAAACCCTAAAACACTACCCCATCAAGAACCCTTACACTACCCAAACACCACTGCACTACCCTAAACCCTAAAACACTATCCCCAGCATGACCCCCTACACTACCCAAACACCACTGCACTACCCTAAACCCTAAAACACTACCCCCAGCATGATCCCCTACACTACCCAAACACCACTGCACTACCCTAAACCCTAAAATACTACCCCCAGCACGACCACCTACACTACACAAAAACCACTGCACTACCCTAAAACACGACCCCCAGCATGACCCCCTACACTACCCAAACACCACTGCACTACCCTAAACCCTAAAACACTACCCCCAGCACTACCCCTATACTACCCAAACACCACTGCACTACCCTAAACCCTAAAACACTACCCCCAGCATGACCCCTACACTACCCAAACACCACTGCACTACCCTAAACCCTAAAACACTACCCCCAGCACTACCCCCTACACTACCCAAACACCACTGCACTACCTTAAACACTAAAACACTACCCCCAGCATGAACCCCTACACTACACAAACACCACTGCACTACCCTAAACCCTAAAACACTACCCCCAGGAAAACCCCCTACACTACCCAAACACCACTGCACTACCCTAAACCTTAAAACACGACCCCCTACACTACACAAACACCACTGCACTACCCTAAACCCTAAAACAGTATCCCCAGCACGACCCCCTATACTACCCAAACACCACTGCACTACCCTAAACCCTTAAACACTACCCCAGCACAACGCCCTACACTACCCAAACACCACTGCACTACCCTAAACCCTAAAACACTACCCCCAGCATGACCCCCTACACTACCCAAACACCACTCCACTACCCTAAACCCTAAAACACTACCCCCAGCACGACCCCCTACACTACACAAACACCACTACACTACCCTAAACCCTAAAACACTACCCCCAGCACGACCCCATACGCTACCCAAACACCACTGCACTACCCTAAACCCTAAAACACTACACCTAGCATGACCCCCTACACTACCCAAACACCACTCCACAACCCTAAACCCTAAAACACTACCCCCAGCAAGTCCCCCTAAACTGCACAAACTCCACTGCACTACCCTAAACCCTAAAACACTACCCCCAGCACGACCCCCTACACTACCCAAACACCACTGCACTACCCTAAACCCTAAAACACTACGCCCTACACTACACAAACACCACTGCACTACCCTAAACCCTAAAACAGTATCCCCAGCACGACCCCCTACACTACCCAAACACCACTGCACTACCCTAAACCCTTAAACACTACCCCCAGCACAACGCCCTACACTACCCAAACACCACTGCACTACCCTAAACCCTAAAACACTACCCCCAGCACGACCCCGTACACTACCCAAACACCACTCCACTAACCTAAACCCTAAAACACTACTCCCAGCATGACCCCCTACACTACACAAACACCACTATACTACCCTAAACCCTAAAACACTACCCCCAGCACAACCCCATACACTACACAAACACCACTGCACTACCCTAAACCCTAAAATACTACCCCCAGCACGACCCCCTATACTACCCAAACACCACTGCACTACCATAAACCCTAAAACACTACCCCCAGCAAGACCCTCTAAACTGCACAAACTCAACTGCACTACCCTAAACCCTAAAACACTACCCCCAGCAATACCCCCTACACTACCCAAACACCACTGCACTACCCTAAACCCTAAAACACTACCCCCTACACTACACAAACACCACTGCACTACCCTAAAACCTAAAACACTACCCCCAGCACGACCCCCTTCACTACACAAATACCACTGCACTACCCTAAACCCTAAAACACTACCCCCAGCACGACCCCCTACACTACACAAACACCACTGCACTACCCTAAACCCTAAATCTACCCCCAGCATGAACCCCTACACTACCCAAACACCACTGCACTACCCTAAACCCTAAAACACTACCCAGCATGACCCCCTACACTACCCAAACACCACTGCACTACCCTAAACCCTAACATACTACCCCCAGCACGACCCCCTACACTACCCAAACACCACTGCACTCACCTAAACCCTAAATCAACCCCCAGCATGACCCCCTATACTACACAAACACCACTGCACTACCCTAAACCCTAAAACACTATCCCCAGCCCGACTCCCTACACTACCCAAACACCACTGCACTACCCTAAACCCTAAATCTACCCCCAGCATGACCCCCTACACTACACGAACACCACTGCACTACACTAATTCCTAAAACACTACCCCCAGCACGACCCCCTACACTACTCACACACCACTGCACTACCCTAAACCCTATAACACTACCCCCAGCACGACCCCCTACACTACCCAAACACCACTGCATTACCCTAAACCCTAAAACATTACCCCCAGTGCGACCCCCTACACTACACAAACACCACTGCACTACCCTAAACCCTAAACCTACCCCCAGCACGACCCCCTACACTACCCAAACACCACTGCACTACCCTAAACCCTAAAACACTACCCCCAGCACGACCCCCTACACTACACAAACACCACTGCACTACCCTAAATCTACCCCCAGCATGACCCCCTACACTACCCAAACACCACTGAACTACCCTAAACCCTAAAACACTATACCAGCACGACCCCCTACACTACCCAAACACCACTGCACTACCCTAAACCCTAACATACTACCCCCAGCACGACCCCCTACACTACCCAAACACCACTGCACTCACCTAAACCATAAATCAACCCCCAGCATGACCCCCTATACTACACAAACACCACTGCACTACCCTCAACCCTAAAACACTATCCCCAGCACGACTCCCTACACTACCCAAACACCACAGCACTACCCTATACTCTAAAACACAACCCCCTACACTACACAAACACCACTGCATTACCTTAAACCTAAAACACTACCCCCAGCACGACCACCTACACTACACAAACACCACTGCACTACCCTAAACCCTAAACCCTAAAACACTACCCCAGCAAGACCCCCTACATTACACAAACACCACTGCACTACCGTAAACCATAAAACACGACCCCCAGCACGACCCCCTTTACTACACAAACACCACTGCACTACCCTAAACCCTAAAACAGTATCCCCAGCATGACCCCCTACACTACCCAGACACCACTGCACTACCCTAAACCCTAAAACACTACCCCCAGCATGACCCCCTACACTACCCAAACACCACTGCACTACCCTAAACCCTAAAACACTACTCCCAGCATGACCCCTACACTACCGAAACACCACTGCACTACCCTAAACCCTAAAACACTACTACCAGCACGACCCCCTACACTACACAAACACCACTGCACTACCCTAAACCCTAAAACACTACCCCCAGCACGACCCCCTACACTACACAACCCCCTACACTACCCAAACACCACTGCACTACCCTAAACCCTAAAACACTACCCCCAGCAATACCCCCTACACTACACAAACACCACTGCACTACCCTAAACACTAAAACACTACCCCCAGCACGACCCCCTACACTACCCAAACACTACAGCACTACCCTAAACCCTAAAACACGACCCCCTACACTACACAAACACCACTGCACTACCTTAAACCTAAAACACTACCCCCAGCACGGACCACCTACACTACACAAACACCACTGCACTACCCTAAACCCTAAAACACTACCCCAGCAAGACCCCCTACATTACACAAACACCACTGCACTACCGTAAACCATAAAACACGACCCCCAGCACGACCCCCCTACACTTCCCAAACAGCACTGCACTACCCTAAACCCTAAAACACTACTCCCAGCATGACCCCTACACTACCCAAACACCACTGCACTACCCTAAACCCTAAAAACTACCCCAGCATGACCCCTACACTACACAAACACCACTGCACTGCCCTAAACCCTAAAACACTACCACCAGCACGACTCCCTACACTACACAAACACCACTGCACTACCCTAAACCCTAAAACACTACCCCCAGCACGACCCCCTACACTACACAAACACCACTGCCCTACCCTAAACCCTAGAAACACTACCCCAGCATGACCCCTACACTACACAAACACCACTGCACTACCCTAAACCCCAAAATACTATCCCCAGCACGACCCCCTACCATACCCAAACACCACTGCACTACTCCTAAACCCTAAAACACTACCCCCAGCACAACCCCCTACACTACCCAAACACCACTGCACTACCCTAAACTCTAAAACACGACCCCCTACACTACCCAAACACCACTGCACTACCCTAAACCCTAAAACACTACCCCCAGCATGACCCCCTATACTACCCAAACACCACTGCACTACCCTAAAACACGACCCCCTATACTACACAAACACAACTGCACTACCCTAAACCCTAAAACACTACCCCCTACACTACCCAAACACCACTGCGCTACCCTAAACCCTAAAACACTTCCCCAGCACGACCCCCTACACTACCCAAACACCACTGCACTACCCTAAACCCTAAAACACTATCCCCGGCATGACCCCCTACACTTCACAAACACCACTGCGCTACCCTAAACCCTAAAACACTACCCCCACCTTACACTATCCAAACACCACTGCGCTACCCTAACCCCTAAAACACTGCCCCCAGCACGACCCCCTACACTACCCAAACACCACTGCACTACCCTAAAACACTCCCCCCAGCACGACCCCCTATACTACACAAACACCACTGCACTACCTAAACCCTAAAATACTACCCCAGCACGACCCCCTACACTACACAAACACCACTGCACTACCCTAAACCCTAAAAACACTACCCCCAGCACGACCCCCTACACTACACAAACACCACTGCACTACCCTAAAACCTAAAACACTACCCCCAGCACGACCCCCTAAACTACCCAAACAACACTGCACTACCCTAAACCCTTAAAACACTACCCCCAGCACGACCCCCTACACTACACAACCCCTACACTACCCAAACACCACGGCACTACCCTAAACCCTAAAACACTACCCCCAGCAAGACCCCCTACACTACACAAACACCACTGCACTACCCTAAACCCTAAAACACTACCTGCAGCACGACCCCCTACACTACCCAAACACCACAGCACTACCCTAAACCCTAAAACACGATCCCCTACACTACACAAACACCACTGCACTACCTTAAACCTAAAACACTACCCCCAGCACGACCATCTACACTACACAAACACCACTGCACTACCCTAAACCCTAAAACACTACCCCAGCACGACCCCCTACATTACACAATCACCACTGCACTACCGTAAACCATAAAACATGACCCCCAGCACGACCCTCTACACTCCACAAACACCACTGCACTACCCTAAACCCTAAAACACTACCCCCAGCATGACCCCCTACACTACCCAAACACCACTGCACTACCCTAAACCCTAAAACACTACCCCCAGCATGACCCCTACACTACCCAAACACCACTGCACTACCCTAAACCCTAAAACACTACCACCAGCATGACCCCCTACACTACACAAACACCACTGCACTACCCTAAACCCTAAACCACTACCCCCAGCATGACCCCCTACACTACACAAACACCACTGCCCTACCCTAAACCCTAAAACACTACACCAGCACCCGACCCCTACACTACACAAACACTACTGCACTACCCTAAACCCTAAAATACTACCCCAGCACGACCCCCTACAATACCCAAACACCACTGCACTACCCTAAACCCTAAAACACTACCCCCAGCAAGGACCCCTACACTACACAAACACCACTGCACTACCCTAAACCCTAAAACACTACCCCCAGCATGACCCCCTACACTACACAAACACCACTGCACTACCCTAAACCCTAAAATACTATCCCCAGCACGACCCCCTACAAGTCCCAAACACCACTGCACTACCCTAAACCCTAGAACACTACCCCCAGCAAGGAACCCTACACTACCCAAACACCACTGCACTACCCTAAACCCTAAAACACTACCCCCAGCATGACCCCCTACACTACCCCCAGCAAGGACCCCTACACTACACAAACACCACTGCACTACCCTACACCCCTAAAACACTTCCCCCAGCATGACCCCCTACACTACACAAACACCACTGCACTACCCTAAACCCTAAAATACTATCCCCAGCACGACCCCCTACAATACCCAAACACCACTGCACTACCCTAAACCCTAAAACACTACCCCCAGCATGACCCCCTACACTCACCCAAACACCACTGCACTACCCTAAACCCTAAAACACTACCCCAGCATGACCCCTACACTACCCAAACACCACTGCGCTACCCTAAACCCTAAAACACTTACCCAGCACGACCCCCTACACTACCCAAACACCACTGCACTACCCTAAAACACTCCCCCCAGCACAACCCCCTATATTACACAAACACCACTGCACTACCTAAACCCTAAAATACTACCCCAGCATGACCCCCTACACTACACAAACACCACTGCACTACCCTAAACCCTAAAACACTACCCCCAGCACGACCCCCTACACTACACAAACACCACTGCACTACCCTAAAACCTAAAACACTACCCCCAGCACGACCCCCTAAACTACCCAAACAACACTGCACTACCCTAAACCCTAAAACACTACTCCCAGCACGACCCCCTACACTACACAACCCCCTACACTACCCAAAGACCACAGCACTACCCTAAACCCTAAAACACTACCCCCTACACTACACAAACACCACTGCACTACCTTAAACCTAAAACACTACCCCCAGCACGACCACCTACACTACACAAACACCACTGCACTACCCTAAACCCTAAAACACTACCCCAGCAATGACCCCCTACATTACACAATCACCACTGCACTACCATAAACCATAAAACATGACCCCAGCACGACCCCTACACTACACAAACACCACTGCACTACCCTAAACCCTAAAACACTACCCCCAGCATGACCCCCTACACTACCCAAACACCACTGCACTACCCTAAACCCTAAAACACTACCCCCAGCATGACCCCCTACACTACCCAAACACCACTGCACTACCCTAAACCCTAAAACACTACCCCCAGCACGACCCCCTACACTACACAAACACCACTGCACTACCCTAAACCCTAAAACACTACCCCCAGCATGACCCCCTACACTACCCAAACACCACTGCACTACCCTTAAACCCTAAAACACTACCCCCAGCATGACCCCCTACACTACCCAAACACCACTGCACTACCCTAAACCCTAAAACACTACCACCAGCATGACCCCTACACTACACAAACACCACTGCCCTACCCTAAACCCTAAAACACTACACCAGCACGAACCCCTACACTACACAAACACCACTGCACTACCCGAAACCCTAAAATACTACCCCCAGCATGACCCCCTACAATACCCAAACACCACTGCACTACCCTAAACCCTAAAACACTACCCCCAGCAAGGACCCCTACACTACACAAACACCACTGCACTACCCTAAACCCTAAAACACTACCCCCAGCATGACCCCCTACACTACCCAAACACCACTGCACTACCCTAAACTCTAAAACACGACACCCCTACACTACACCAAACACCACTGCACTACCCTAAAACCTAAAACACTTCCCCCAGCACGACGCCCCATATACAACACAAACAGGACTGCACTCACCCTAAACCCTAAAACACTACCCCCAGCACGACCCCCTACACTACCACAAACACCACTGCACTACCATAAAACCTAAAACACTACCCCTAGCACGACCCCCTAAACTACCCCAAACACCACTGCACTACCCTAAACGCTAAAACACTACCCCCAGCATGACCCCCTACACTACACAACCCCTACACTACCCAAACACCACTGCACTACTCCTAAACCCTAAAACACTACCCCCAGCAAGACCCCTATACTACACAAACACCACTGCACTACCCTAAACCCTAAAACACTACCCCCAGCATGACCCCTACACTACCCAAACACCACAGCACTACCATAAACCCTAAAACACGACCCCCTACACTACACAAACACCACTGCACTACTTTAAACCTAAAACACTACCCCCAGCACGACCACCTACAATACACAAACACCACTGCACTACCCTAAACCCTAAAACACTACCCCCAGCGCGACCCCCTACATTACACAAACACCACTGCACTACCCTAAACCCTAAATCTACCCCAGCACGACCCCTTACACTGCCCGAACACCACTGCACTGCCCTAAACCCTAAAACACCACCCCCAGCACGACACCCTACACTACCCAAACAACACTGCACTACTCTAAACCCTAAAACACTACCCCCAGCATGACCCCCTACACTACCCAAACACCACTGCACTACACTAAACCCTAAAACACTACCCCCAGCACGACCCCCTACACTACCCAAACACCACTGCAGTCACCTAAACCCTAAATCAACCCCCAACATGACCCCCTATACTACACAAACACCACTGCACTACCCTAAACCCTAAAACACTATCCCCAGCCCGACTCCCTACACTACCCAAACACCACTGCACTACCCTAAACCCTGAAACACTACGCCCAGCATGACCCCCTACACTGCACGAACACCACTGCACTGCCCTAAACCCTGAAACACCACCCCCAGCATGACCCCCTACACTGCCCGAACACCACTGCACTGCCTAAACCCTGAAACACCACCCCTGCACGACCCTACACTGCCCGAACACCACTGCACTGCCCTAAACCCTGAAACACCACCCCCAGCACGACCCCCTACACTGCCCGACACACCACTGCACTGCCCTAAACCCTATAACACTACCCCTAGCACGACCCCCTACACTGCCCGAACACCACTGCACTACCCTAAACCCTAAAACACCACCCCAGCACGACCCCCTACACTGCCCGAACACCACTGCACTACCCTAAATCCTGAAACACCACCCCCAGCACGACCCCCTACACTACCCGAACACCACTGCACTGCCTAAACCCTGAAACACCCCCCAGCACGACCCCCTACACTGCCCGAACACCACTGCACTGCCCTAAACCCTAAAACACCAGCCCCAGCACGACCCCCTACACTGCCCGAACACCACTGCACTGCCCTAAACCCTGTAACACCACCCCAGCGGACCCCCTACACTGCCCGAACACCACTGCACTGCCCTAAACCCTGAAACACCACCCCCAGCACGACCCCCTACACTGCCCGAACACCACTGCACTGCCCTAAACCCTGAAACACCACCCCCAGCACGACCCCCTACACTGCCCGAACACCACTGCACTGCCCTAAACCCTGAAACACCACCCCCAGCACGACCCCCTACACTGCCCGAACACCACTGCACTGCCCTAAACCCTGAAACACCACCCCCAGCACGACCCCCTACACTGCCCGAACACCACTGCACTGCCCTAAACCCTGAAACACTACCCCCAGCACGACCCCTACACTGCCCGAACACCACTGCACTGCCTAAACCCTGAAACACCACCCCCAGCACGACCCCCTACACTGCCCGAACACCACTGCACTGCCCTAAACCCTGAAACACCACCCCCAGCATGACCCCCTACACTGCCCGAACACCACTGCACTGCCCTAAACCCTGAAACACCACCCCCAGCACGACCCCCTACACTGCCCGAACACCACTGCACTGCCCTAAACCCTGAAACACCACCCCCAGCACGACCCCCTACACTGCCCGAACACCACTGCACTGCCCTAAACCCTGAAACACCACCCCCAGCACGACCCCCTACACTGCCCGAACACCACTGCACTGCCCTAAACCCTGAAACACCACCCCCAGCACGACCCCCTACACTGCCCGAACACCACTGCACTGCCTAAACCCTGAAACACCACCCCCAGCACGACCCCCTACACTGCCCGAACACCACTGCACTGCCCTAAACCCTGAAACACCAGCCCCAGCACGACCCCTACACTGCCCGAACACCACTGCACTGCCCTAAACCCTGAAACACCACCCCCAGCACGACCCCCTACACTGCCCAGAACACCACTGCACTGCCCTAAACCCTGAAACACCACCCCCAGCACGACGCCCTACACTGCCCGAACACCACTGCACTGCCCTAAACCCTGAAACACTAGCCCCAGCAAGACCCCCTACACTGCCCGAACACCACTGCACTGCCCTAAACCCTGAAACACCAGCCCCAGCATGACCCCCTACACTGCCCAAACACCACTGCACTGCCCTAAACCCTGAAACACCACCCCCAGCACGACCCCCTACACTGCCCGAACACCACTGCACTGCCCTAAACCCTGAAACACCAGCCCCAGCACGACCCCCTACACTGCCCGAACACCACTGCACTGCCCTAAACCCTGAAACACCACCCCCAGCACGACCCCCTACACTGCCCGAACACCACTGCACTGCCCTAAACCCTGAAACACCACCCCCAGCAAGACCCCTACACTGCCCGAACACCACTGCACTGCCCTAAACCCTGAAACACCAGCCTCCAGCACGACTCCCTACACTGCCCGAACACCACTGCACTGCCCTAAACCCTGAAACACCACCCCCAGCACGACCCCCTCACTACACGAACACCACTGCACTGCCCTAAACCCTGAAACACCACCCCCAGCACGACCCCCTACACTGCCCGAACACCACTGCACTGCCCTAAACCCTGAAACACCACCCCCAGCACGACCCCTACACTGCCCAGAACACCACTGCACTGCCCTAAACCCTGAAACACCAACCCCAGCACGACCCCCTACACTGCCCGAACACCACTGCACTGCCCTAAACCCTGAAACACCACCCCCAGCACGACCCCTACACTGCCCGAACACCACTGCACTGCCCTAAACCCTGAAACACCACCCCCAGCACGACCCCCTACACTGCCCGAACACCACTGCACTACCCTAAACCCTGAAACACCACCCCCAGCATGACCTCCTACACTGCCCGAACACCACTGCACTGCCCTAAACCCTGAAACACCTAGCCCCAGCACGACCCCCTACACTGCCCGAACACCACTGCACTGCCCAAAACCCTGAAACACTAGCCCCAGCATGACCCCCTACACTGCCCGAACACCACTGCACTGCCCTAAACCCTGAAACACCAGCCCCAGCACGAACCCCTACACTGCCCGAACACCACTGCACTGCCCTAAACCCTGAAACACCAGCCCCAGCACGACCCCCTACACTGCCCGAACACCACTGCACTGCCCTAAACCCTGAAACACCAGCCCCAGCACGACCCCCTACACTGCCCGAACACCACTGCACTGCCCTAAACCCTGAAACACCAGCCCCAGCACGACCCCTACACTGCCCGAACACCACTGCACTGCCCTAAACCCTGAAACACCAGCCCCCAGCACGACCCCCTACACTGCCCGAACACCACTGCACTGCCCTAAACCCTGAAACACCACCCCCAGCATGACCCCCTACACTGCCCGAACACCACTGCACTGCCCTAAACCCTGAAACACCACCCCCAGCATGACCCCCTACACTGCCCAAACACCACTGCACTGCCCTAAACCCTGAAACACCACCCCCAGCACGACCCCCTACACTGCCCAGAACACCACTGCACTGCCTAAACCCTGAAACACCAGCCCCAGCACGACCCCCTACACTGCCCGAACACCACTGCACTGCCCTAAACCCTGAAACACCAGCCCCAGCAAGACCCCCTACACTGCCCAAACACCACTGCACTGCCCTAAACCCTGAAACACCAGCCCCCAGCACGACCCCCTACACTGCCCGAACACCACTGCACTGCCTAAACCCTGAAACACCACCCCCAGCATGACCCCTACACTGCCCGAACACCACTGCACTGCCCTAAACCCTGAAACACCAGCCCCAGCACGACCCCTACACTGCCCGAACACCACTGCACTGCCCTAAACCCTGAAACACCAGCCCCAGCACGACCCCCTACACTGCCCGAACACCACTGCACTGCCCTAAACCCTGAAACACCACCCCCAGCATGACCCCCTACACTGCCCGAACACCACTGCACTGCCCTAAACCCTGAAACACCACCCCCAGCACGACCCCCTACACTGCCCGAACACCACTGCACTGCCCTAAACCCTGAAACACCACCCCCAGCACGACCCCCTACACTGCCCGAACACCACTGCACTGCCCTAAACCCTGAAACACCACCCCCAGCACGACCCCCTACACTGCCCGAACACCACTGCACTGCCCTAAACCCTAAAACACCACCCCCAGCACGACCCCCTACACTGCCCAAACACCACTGCACTGCCCTAAACCCTGAAACACTACCCCCAGCACGACTCCCTACACTGCCCGAACACCACTGCACTGCCCTAAACCCTGAAACACCAGCCCCAGCACGACCCCCTACACTGCCCAAACACCACTGCACTGCCCTAAACCCTGAAACACCAGCCCCAGCACGACCCCCTACACTGCCCGAACACCACTGCACTGCCCTAAACCCTGAAACACCACCCCCAGCACGACCCCCTACACTGCCCGAACACCACTGCACTGCCCTAAACCCTGAAACACCACCCCCAGCACGACCCCCTACACTGCCCAAACACCACTGCACTGCCCTAAACCCTGAAACACCACCCCCAGCACGACCCCCTACACTGCCCGAACACCACTGCACTGCCCTAAACCCTGAAACACCACCCCCAGCACGACCCCCTACACTGCCCGAACACCACTGCACTGCCCTAAACCCTGAAACACCACCCCCAGCACGACCCCCTACACTGCCCGAACACCACTGCACTGCCCTAAACCCTGAAACACCACCCCCAGCACGACCCCTACACTGCCCGAACACCACTGCACTGCCCTAAACCCTGAAACACCACCCCCAGCACGACCCCCTACACTGCCCGAACACCACTGCACTGCCCTAAACCCTGAAACACCACCCCCAGCACGACCCCCTACACTGCCCGAACACCACTGCACTGCCCTAAACCCTGAAACACCACCCCCAGCACGACCCCCTACACTGCCCGAACACCACTGCACTGCCCTAAACCCTGAAACACCACCCCCAGCACGACCCCCTACACTGCCCGAACACCACTGCACTGCCCTAAACCCTGAAACACCAGCCCCAGCACGACCCCCTACACTGCCCGAACACCACTGCACTGCCCTAAACCCTGAAACACCACCCCCAGCACGACCCCCTACACTGCCCGAACACCACTGCACTGCCCTAAACCCTGAAACACCACCCCCAGCACGACCCCCTACACTGCCCGAACACCACTGCACTGCCCTAAACCCTGAAACACCAGCCCCAGCACGACCCCCTACACTGCCCGAACACCACTGCACTGCCCTAAACCCTGAAACACCAGCCCCAGCACGACCCCCTACACTGCCCGAACACCACTGCACTGCCCTAAACCCTGAAACACCACCCCCAGCACGACCCCCTACACTGCCCGAACACCACTGCACTGCCCTAAACCCTGAAACACCACCCCCAGCACGACCCCCTACACTGCCCGAACACCACTGCACTGCCCTAAACCCTGAAACACCACCCCCAGCACGACCCCCTACACTGCCCGAACACCACTGCACTGCCCTAAACCCTGAAACACCACCCCCAGCACGACCCCCTACACTGCCCGAACACCACTGCACTGCCCTAAACCCTGAAACACCACCCCCAGCACGACCCCCTACACTGCCCGAACACCACTGCACTGCCCTAAACCCTGAAACACCACCCCCAGCACGACCCCCTACACTGCCCGAACACCACTGCACTGCCCTAAACCCTGAAACACCACCCCCAGCACGACCCCCTACACTGCCCGAACACCACTGCACTGCCCTAAACCCTGAAACACCACCCCCAGCACGACCCCCTACACTGCCCGAACACCACTGCACTGCCCTAAACCCTGAAACACCACCCCCAGCACGACCCCCTACACTGCCCGAACACCACTGCACTGCCCTAAACCCTGAAACACCACCCCCAGCACGACCCCCTACACTGCCCGAACACCACTGCACTGCCCTAAACCCTGAAACACCACCCCCAGCACGACCCCCTACACTGCCCGAACACCACTGCACTGCCCTAAACCCTGAAACACCACCCCCAGCACGACCCCCTACACTGCCCGAACACCACTGCACTGCCCTAAACCCTGAAACACCACCCCCAGCACGACCCCCTACACTGCCCGAACACCACTGCACTGCCCTAAACCCTGAAACACCACCCCCAGCACGACCCCCTACACTGCCCGAACACCACTGCACTGCCCTAAACCCTGAAACACCAGCCCCAGCACGACCCCCTACACTGCCCGAACACCACTGCACTGCCCTAAACCCTGAAACACCAGCCCCAGCACGACCCCCTACACTGCCCGAACACCACTGCACTGCCCTAAACCCTGAAACACCACCCCCAGCACGACCCCCTACACTGCCCGAACACCACTGCACTGCCCTAAACCCTGAAACACCAGCCCCAGCACGACCCCCTACACTGCCCGAACACCACTGCACTGCCCTAAACCCTGAAACACCAGCCCCAGCACGACCCCCTACACTGCCCGAACACCACTGCACTGCCCTAAACCCTGAAACACCAGCCCCAGCACGACCCCCTACACTGCCCGAACACCACTGCACTGCCCTAAACCCTGAAACACCACCCCAGCACGACCCCTACACTGCCCGAACACCACTGCACTGCCCTAAACCCTGAAACACCACCCCCAGCACGACCCCCTACACTGCCCGAACACCACTGCACTGCCCTAAACCCTGAAACACCACCCCCAGCACGACCCCCTACACTGCCCGAACACCACTGCACTGCCCTAAACCCTGAAACACCACCCCCAGCACGACCCCCTACACTGCCCGAACACCACTGCACTGCCCTAAACCCTGAAACACCACCCCCAGCACGACCCCCTACACTGCCCGAACACCACTGCACTGCCCTAAACCCTGAAACACCAGCCCCAGCACGACCCCCTACACTGCCCGAACACCACTGCACTGCCCTAAACCCTGAAACACCACCCCCAGCACGACCCCCTACACTGCCCGAACACCACTGCACTGCCCTAAACCCTGAAACACCACCCCCAGCACGACCCCCTACACTGCCCGAACACCACTGCACTGCCCTAAACCCTGAAACACCACCCCCAGCACGACCCCCTACACTGCCCGAACACCACTGCACTGCCCTAAACCCTGAAACACCACCCCCAGCACGACCCCCTACACTGCCCGAACACCACTGCACTGCCCTAAACCCTGAAACACCACCCCCAGCAAGACCCCCTACACTGCCCGAACACCACTGCACTGCCCTAAACCCTGAAACACCACCCCCAGCACGACCCCCTACACTGCCCGAACACCACTGCACTGCCCTAAACCCTGAAACACCACCCCCAGCACGACCCCCTACACTGCCCGAACACCACTGCACTGCCCTAAACCCTGAAACACCACCCCCAGCACGACCCCCTACACTGCCCGAACACCACTGCACTGCCCTAAACCCTGAAACACCAGCCCCAGCACGACCCCCTACACTGCCCGAACACCACTGCACTGCCCTAAACCCTGAAACACCACCCCCAGCACGACCCCCTACACTGCCCGAACACCACTGCACTGCCCTAAACCCTGAAACACCACCCCCAGCACGACCCCCTACACTGCCCGAACACCACTGCACTGCCCTAAACCCTGAAACACCACCCCCAGCACGACCCCCTACACTGCCCGAACACCACTGCACTGCCCTAAACCCTGAAACACCACCCCCAGCACGACCCCCTACACTGCCCGAACACCACTGCACTGCCCTAAACCCTGAAACACCACCCCCAGCACGACCCCCTACACTGCCCGAACACCACTGCACTGCCCTAAACCCTGAAACACCACCCCCAGCACGACCCCCTACACTGCCCGAACACCACTGCACTGCCCTAAACCCTGAAACACCACCCCCAGCACGACCCCCTACACTGCCCGAACACCACTGCACTGCCCTAAACCCTGAAACACCAGCCCCAGCACGACCCCCTACACTGCCCGAACACCACTGCACTGCCCTAAACCCTGAAACACCACCCCCAGCACGACCCCCTACACTGCCCGAACACCACTGCACTGCCCTAAACCCTGAAACACCAGCCCCAGCACGACCCCCTACACTGCCCGAACACCACTGCACTGCCCTAAACCCTGAAACACCAGCCCCAGCACGACCCCCTACACTGCCCGAACACCACTGCACTGCCCTAAACCCTGAAACACCAGCCCCAGCACGACCCCCTACACTGCCCGAACACCACTGCACTGCCCTAAACCCTGAAACACCACCCCCAGCACGACCCCCTACACTGCCCGAACACCACTGCACTGCCCTAAACCCTGAAACACCACCCCCAGCACGACCCCCTACACTGCCCGAACACCACTGCACTGCCCTAAACCCTGAAACACCACCCCCAGCACGACCCCCTACACTGCCCGAACACCACTGCACTGCCCTAAACCCTGAAACACCACCCCCAGCACGACCCCCTACACTGCCCGAACACCACTGCACTGCCCTAAACCCTGAAACACCAGCCCCAGCACGACCCCCTACACTGCCCGAACACCACTGCACTGCCCTAAACCCTGAAACACCACCCCCAGCACGACCCCCTACACTGCCCGAACACCACTGCACTGCCCTAAACCCTGAAACACCACCCCCAGCACGACCCCCTACACTGCCCGAACACCACTGCACTGCCCTAAACCCTGAAACACCACCCCCAGCAAGACCCCCTACACTGCCCGAACACCACTGCACTGCCCTAAACCCTGAAACACCACCCCCAGCACGACCCCCTACACTGCCCGAACACCACTGCACTGCCCTAAACCCTG
The DNA here is from genome assembly GCA_963921515.1 of Calotriton arnoldi. Classification (NCBI taxonomy): domain Eukaryota; kingdom Metazoa; phylum Chordata; class Amphibia; order Caudata; family Salamandridae; genus Calotriton; species Calotriton arnoldi. The sequence goes on along the minus strand of CAWUFW010008837.1, from coordinate 680,119 downwards.
AAACACCAGCCCCAGCACGACCCCCTACACTGCCCGAACACCACTGCACTGCCCTAAACCCTGAAACACCACCCCCAGCACGACCCCCTACACTGCCCGAACACCACTGCACTGCCCTAAACCCTGAAACACCACCCCCAGCACGACCCCCTACACTGCCCGAACACCACTGCACTGCCCTAAACCCTGAAACACCAGCCCCAGCACGACCCCCTACACTGCCCGAACACCACTGCACTGCCCTAAACCCTGAAACACCAGCCCCAGCACGACCCCCTACACTGCCCGAACACCACTGCACTGCCTAAACCCTGAAACACCAGCCCCAGCACGACCCCCTACACTGCCCGAACACCACTGCACTGCCCTAAACCCTGAAACACCACCCCCAGCACGACCCCCTACACTGCCCGAACACCACTGCACTGCCCTAAACCCTGAAACACCACCCCCAGCACGACCCCCTACACTGCCCGAACACCACTGCACTGCCCTAAACCCTGAAACACCACCCCCAGCACGACCCCCTACACTGCCCGAACACCACTGCACTGCCCTAAACCCTGAAACACCACCCCCAGCACGACCCCCTACACTGCCCGAACACCACTGCACTGCCCTAAACCCTGAAACACCACCCCCAGCACGACCCCCTACACTGCCCGAACACCACTGCACTGCCCTAAACCCTGAAACACCACCCCCAGCACGACCCCCTACACTGCCCGAACACCACTGCACTGCCCTAAACCCTGAAACACCACCCCCAGCACGACCCCCTACACTGCCCGAACACCACTGCACTGCCCTAAACCCTGAAACACCACCCCCAGCACGACCCCCTACACTGCCCGAACACCACTGCACTGCCCTAAACCCTGAAACACCACCCCCAGCACGACCCCCTACACTGCCCGAACACCACTGCACTGCCCTAAACCCTGAAACACCACCCCCAGCACGACCCCCTACACTGCCCGAACACCACTGCACTGCCCTAAACCCTGAAACACCACCCCCAGCACGACCCCCTACACTGCCCGAACACCACTGCACTGCCCTAAACCCTGAAACACCACCCCCAGCACGACCCCCTACACTGCCCGAACACCACTGCACTGCCCTAAACCCTGAAACACCAGCCCCAGCACGACCCCCTACACTGCCCGAACACCACTGCACTGCCCTAAACCCTGAAACACCAGCCCCAGCACGACCCCCTACACTGCCCGAACACCACTGCACTGCCCTAAACCCTGAAACACCACCCCCAGCACGACCCCCTACACTGCCCGAACACCACTGCACTGCCCTAAACCCTGAAACACCACCCCCAGCACGACCCCCTACACTGCCCGAACACCACTGCACTGCCCTAAACCCTGAAACACCACCCCCAGCACGACCCCCTACACTGCCCGAACACCACTGCACTGCCCTAAACCCTGAAACACCACCCCCAGCACGACCCCCTACACTGCCCGAACACCACTGCACTGCCCTAAACCCTGAAACACCACCCCCAGCACGACCCCCTACACTGCCCGAACACCACTGCACTGCCCTAAACCCTGAAACACCAGCCCCAGCACGACCCCCTACACTGCCCGAACACCACTGCACTGCCCTAAACCCTGAAACACCACCCCCAGCACGACCCCCTACACTGCCCGAACACCACTGCACTGCCCTAAACCCTGAAACACCAGCCCCAGCACGACCCCCTACACTGCCCGAACACCACTGCACTGCCCTAAACCCTGAAACACCAGCCCCAGCACGACCCCCTACACTGCCCGAACACCACTGCACTGCCCTAAACCCTGAAACACCACCCCCAGCACGACCCCCTACACTGCCCGAACACCACTGCACTGCCCTAAACCCTGAAACACCACCCCCAGCAAGACCCCCTACACTGCCCGAACACCACTGCACTGCCCTAAACCCTGAAACACCACCCCCAGCACGACCCCCTACACTGCCCGAACACCACTGCACTGCCCTAAACCCTGAAACACTACCCCCAGCACGACCCCCTACACTGCCCAAACACCACTGCACTGCCCTAAACCCTGAAACACCACCCCCAGCACGACCCCCTACACTGCCCGAACACCACTGCACTGCCTAAACCCTGAAACACCACCCCCAGCACGACCCCCTACACTGCCCGAACACCACTGCACTGCCCTAAACCCTGAAACACCACCCCCAGCACGACCCCCTACACTGCCCGAACACCACTGCACTGCCCTAAACCCTGAAACACCACCCCCAGCACGACCCCCTACACTGCCCGAACACCACTGCACTGCCCTAAACCCTGAAACACTACCCCCAGCACGACCCCCTACACTGCCCGAACACCACTGCACTGCCCTAAACCCTGAAACACCACCCCAGCACGACCCCCTACACTGCCCGAACACCACTGCACTGCCCTAAACCCTGAAACACTAGCCCCAGCACGACCCCCTACACTGCCCGAACACCACTGCACTGCCCTAAACCCTGAAACACCACCCCCAGCACGACCCCCTACACTGCCCGAACACCACTGCACTGCCCTAAACCCTGAAACACCAGCCCCAGCACGACCCCCTACACTGCCCGAACACCACTGCACTGCCCTAAACCCTGAAACACCAGCCCCAGCACGACCCCCTACACTGCCCGAACACCACTGCACTGCCCTAAACCCTGAAACACCACCCCCAGCACGACCCCCTACACTGCCCGAACACCACTGCACTGCCCTAAACCCTGAAACACCACCCCCAGCACGACCCCCTACACTGCCCGAACACCACTGCACTGCCCTAAACCCTGAAACACCACCCCCAGCACGACCCCCTACACTGCCCGAACACCACTGCACTGCCCTAAACCCTGAAACACCACCCCCAGCACGACCCCTACACTGCCCGAACACCACTGCACTGCCCTAAACCCTGAAACACCACCCCCAGCACGACCCCCTACACTGCCCGAACACCACTGCACTGCCCTAAACCCTGAAACACCACCCCCAGCACGACCCCTACACTGCCCGAACACCACTGCACTGCCCTAAACCCTGAAACACCACCCCCAGCAAGACCCCCTACACTGCCCGAACACCACTGCACTGCCCTAAACCCTGAAACACCACCCCAGCACGACCCCCTACACTGCCCAAACACCACTGCACTGCCCTAAACCCTGAAACACCACCCCCAGCACGACCCCTACACTGCCCGAACACCACTGCACTGCCCTAAACCCTGAAACACTACCCCCAGCACGACCCCCTACACTGCCCGAACACCACTGCACTGCCCTAAACCCTGAAACACCACCCCCAGCACGACCCCCTACACTGCCCGAACACCACTGCACTGCCCTAAACCCTGAAACACCACCCCCAGCACGACCCCCTACACTGCCCGAACACCACTGCACTGCCCTAAACCCTGAAACACTACCCCCAGCATGACCCCTACACTGCCCGAACACCACTGCACTGCCCTAAACCCTGAAACACCACCCCCAGCACGACCCCCTACACTGCCCGAACACCACTGCACTGCCCTAAACCCTGAAACACTACCCCCAGCACGACCCCTACACTGCCCGAACACCACTGCACTGCCCTAAACCCTGAAACACCAGCCCCAGCACGACCCCTACACTGCCCGAACACCACTGCACTGCCCTAAACCCTGAAACACCAGCCCCAGCACGACCCCCTACACTGCCCGAACACCACTGCACTGCCTAAACCCTGAAACACCAGCCCCAGCACGACCCCCTACACTGCCCGAACACCACTGCACTGCCCTAAACCCTGAAACACCAGCCCCAGCACGACCCCCTACACTGCCCGAACACCACTGCACTGCCTAAACCCTGAAACACCAGCCCCAGCACGACCCCCTACACTGCCCGAACACCACTGCACTGCCTAAACCCTGAAACACCACCCCCAGCAGACCCCCTACACTGCCCGAACACCACTGCACTGCCCTAAACCCTGAAACACCACCCCCAGCACGACCCCCTACACTGCCCAGAACACCACTGCACTGCCTAAACCCTGAAACACCACCCCCAGCACGACCCCCTACACTGCCCGAACACCACTGCACTGCCCTAAACCCTAAAACACCACCCCCAGCACGACCCCCTACACTGCCCAAACACCACTGCACTGCCTAAACCCTAAAACACTACCCCCAGCACGACCCCCTACACTGCCCAAACACCACTGCACTACCCTAAACCCTAAAACACTACCCCCAGCACGACCCCCTACACTACCAGACACCACTGCACTGCCCCTAAACCTAAAACACTACCCCCCAGCACGACCCCTACACTACACAAACACCACTGCACTGCCCTAAACCCTGAAACACTACCCCAGCAACGACCCCCTACACTGCCCAAACACCACTACTACCTAAACCCTAAACACTACCCAGCACGACCCTACACTGCACAAACACCACTGCACTACCCTAAACCCTAAAACACTACCCCCAGCACGACCCCCTACACTGCCCGAACACCACTGCACTGCCCTAAACCCTGAACACTAGCCCCTAGCATGACCCCCTACACTGCCCGAACACCACTGCACTGCCTAAACCCTGAAACACTACCCCAGCACGACCCCCTACACTACCAGAACACCACTGCCCTAAACCCTGAAACACCACCCCTGCATGACCCCTACACTGCCCAAACACCACTGCACTGCCCTAAACCCTAAAACACTACCCCCAGCACGACCCCCTACACTGCCCAAACACCACTGCACTACCCTAAACCCTAAAACACTACCCCCAGCACGACCCCCTACACTACCCAAACACCACTGCACTGCCCTAAACCCTAGAAACATCTACCCCCAGCACGACCCCCTACACTACCGAAACACCACTGCACTGCCCTAAACCCTGAAACACTACCCCCAGCACGACCCCCTACACTGCCCAAACACCACTGCACTGCCCTAAACCCTAAACACTACCCCAGCAAGACCCCCTACACTACCCAAACACCACTGCACTACCCTAAACCTAAAACACTCACCCCCAGCACGACCCCCTACACTGCCCGAACACCACTGCACTACCTAAGCCCTAAAACACCACCCCCAGCATGACCCCCTACACTACCCAAACACCACTGCACTACCCTAAACCCTAAAACACTACCCCCAGCACGACCCCCTACACTGCCCAAACACCACTGCACTGCCTAAACCCTAAAACACTATCCCCAGCACGACCCCTACACTACCCAAACACCACTGCACTGCCCTAAACCCTAAAACACTACCCCAGCACGACCCCCTACACTACCCAAACACCACTGCACTACCCTAAACCCTGAAACACTACCCCCAGCACGACCCCTACACTACACAAACACCACTGCACTGCCTAAACCCTACAACACACTACCCCCAGCACAGACCCCCTACACATACCCAAACACTCACTGCACTACCCTAAACCCTAAAACACTGCACCCACAGCACACGACCCCACTACACTGCCACACAAACACCACTGCACTACCCTAAACCCTGAAACACTACCCCCAGCATGACCCCCTACACTACCCAAACACCACTGCACTACCCTAAACCCTGAAACACTACCCCCAGCACGACCCCTACACTACACAAACACCACTGCACCTACCCCTAAACCCTGAAAACACTACCCCCCTATACTACACAAACACCACTGCACTACCCTAAACCCTAAAACACTACCCCCAGCACGACCCCTACACTACCCAAACACCACTGCACTACCCTAAACCCTAAAACACTACCCCAGCCCAACGCCCTACACTACCCAAACACCACTGCACTACCCTAAACCCTAAAACACTACCCCACAGCACGACCCCCTACACTGCCCAAACACACACTCCACTACCCTAAACCCTAAAACACTACCCCCAGCACGACCCCCTACACTACCCAAACACCACTGCACTACTCCTAAACCCTAAAACACTACCCCCAGCACGACCCCCTACACTACACAAACACCACTGCACTACCTTAAACCCTAAAATACTACCCCAGCATGACCCCTACACTACCCAAACACCACTGCACTACCCTAAACCCAAAACACTACCCCCAGCAAGACCCCTACACTGCACAAACACCACTGCACTACCCTAAACCCTAAAACACTACCCCAGCAATGACCCCCTACACTACCCAAACACCACTGCACTACCCTAAACCCTGAAACACTACCCCCAGCACGACCCCCTACACTACCCAAACACCGCTGCACTACCCTAAACCCTAAAACACTACCCCCAGCACGACCCCCCTACACTACAAAAACACCGCTGCACTACCCTAAACCCTAAAACACTACCCCCAGCACGACCCCCTACACTACCACAAACACCACTGCACTACCCTAAACCCTAAATCTACCCCCCAGCACGACCCCCTACACTACCCAAACACCACTGCACTACCCTAAACCCTAAAACACTACACCCAGCACGACCCCCTACACTACCCAAACACCACTGCACTACCCTAAACCCTGAAACACCACCCACAGCACGACCCCCTCACACTACCCAAACACCACTGCACTACCTAAACCCTAAAACACTACCCCCAGCACGACCCCCTACACTACACAAACACCACTGCACTACCTAAACCCTAAAACACTACCCCCAGCACGACCCCCTACACTACCCAAACACCACTGCACTACCCTAAACCCTAAATCTACCCCCAGCACGACCCCCTACACTACACAAACACCACTGCACTACCTAAACCCTAAAACACTATCCCCAGCACGACCCCCTACACTACACAAACACCACTGCACTACCCTAAACCCTAAAACACTACCCCCAGCACGACCCCCTACACTACCCAAACACCACTGCACTACCTAAACCCTAAAACACTACCCCAGCACGACCCCCTACACTACCCAAACACCCTGCACACCTAACCCTAAAACACTACCCCCAGCACGACCCCCTACACTACCCAAACACCACTGCACTACCCTAAACCCTAAAACACTACCCCCAGCACGACCCCTACACTACACAAACACCACTGCACTACCTAAACCCTAAAACACTACCCCAGCACTGACCCCCTACACTACACAAACACCACTGCACTACCCTAAACCCTAAAACACTACCCCCAGCACGACCCCTACACTACCCAAACACCACTGCACTACCCTAAACCCTAAAACACTACCCCAGCACGACCCCCTACACTACCACAAACACCACTGCACTACCCTAAACCCTAAAACACTACCCCCAGCACGACCCCCTACACTACCCAAACACCACTGCACTACCCTAAACCCTAAACACTACCCACAGCACGACCCCCTACACTACACAAACACCACTGCACTACCCTAAACCCTAAAACACTACCCCGCACGACCCCTACACTACCCAAACACCACTGCACTACCCTAAACCCTAAAACACTACCCCCAGCACGACCCCCTACACTATGCAAACACCACTGCACTACCCTAAACCCTAAAACACTACCCACAGCACTACCCCCTACACTACCCAAACACCACTGCACTACCCTAAACCCTAAAACACTACCCCAGCACGACTCCCTACACTACCCAAACACCACTGCACTACCCTAAACCCTAAAACACTACCCCAGCACGACCCCCTACACTACACAAACACCACTGCACTACCCTAAACCCTAAAACACTACCCCCAGCACGACCCCTACACTACCCAAACACCACTGCACTACCCTAAACCCTAAAACACTACCCCCAGCACGACCCCCTACACTACCCAAACACCACTGCACTACCCTAAACCCTAAAACACTACCCCCAGCACGACCCCCTACACTACCCAAACACCACTGCACTACCCTAAACCCTAAAACACTACCCCCAGCACGACCCCCTACACTACCCAAACACCACTGCACTACCCTAAACCCTAAAACACTACCCCCAGCACGACCCCTACACTACCCAAACACCACTGCACTACCCTAAACCCTAAAACACTACCCCCAGCACGACCCCCTACACTACACAAACACCACTGCACTACCCTAAACCCTAAAACACTACCCCCAGCACGACCCCCTACACTACACAAACACCACTGCACTACCCTAAACCCTAAAACACTACCCCCAGCACGACCCCCTACACTACCCAAACACCACTGCACTACCCTAAACCCTAAAACACTACCCCCAGCACGACCCCCTACACTACCCAAACACCACTGCACTACCCTAAACCCTAAACACTACCCCCAGCACGACCCCCTACACTACCCAAACACCACTGCACTACCCTAAACCCTAAAACACTACCCCAGCACGACCCCCTACACTACCCAAACACCACTGCACTACCCTAAACCCTAAAACACTACCCCCAGCATGACCCCCTACACTACCCAAACACCACTGCACTACCCTAAACCCTAAAACACTACCCCCAGCACGACCCCCTACACTACCCAAACACCACTGCACTACCCTAAACCCTAAAACACTACCCCCAGCACGACCCCCTACACTACCCAAACACCACTGCACTACCCTAAACCCTAAAACACTACCCCCAGCACGACCCCCTACACTACCCAAACACCACTGCACTACCCTAAACCCTAAAACACTACCCCCAGCCCGACCCCCTACACTACCCAAACACCACTGCACTACCCTAAACCCTAAAACACTACCCCCAGCATGACCCCCTACACTACCCAAACACCACTGCACTACCCTAAATCCTAAAACACTACCCCCAGCATGACCCCCTACACTACCCAAACACCACTGCACTACCCTAAAACACTACCCCGCAGACCCCTACACTACCCAAACACCACTGCACTACCCTAAATCCTAAAACACTACCCCCAGCACGACCCCTACACTACCCAAACACCAATGCCCTACCCTAAACCCTAAAACACTACCCCCAGCACGACCCCCTACACTACCCAAACACCACTGCACTACCCTAAACCCTAAAACACTACCCCCAGCACGACCCCCTACACTACCCAAACACCACTGCACTACCTAAACCTAAAACACTATCCCCAGCATGACCCCCTACACTACCCAAACACCACTGCACTACCCTAAACCCTAAAACACTACCCCCAGCATGACCCCTACACTACCCAAACACCACTGCACTACCCTAAACCCTAAAACACTACCCCCAGCACGACCCCCTACACTACACAAACACCACTGCACTACCCTAAACCCTAAAACACTACCCTCAGCACGACCCCCTACACTACACAAACACCACTGCACTACCCTAAACCCTAAAACACTACCCCCAGCACGACCCCTACACTACCCAAACACCACTGCTCTACCCTAAACCCTAAAACACTACCCCAGCATGACCCCTACACTACACAAACACCACTGCACTACCCTAAACCCTAAAACACTACCCCCAGCACGACCCCCTACACTACCCAAACACCACTGCACTACCCTAAACCCTAAAACACTACCCCCAGCATGACGCCCTACACTACCCAAACACCACTGCACTACCCTAAACCCTAAAACACTACCCCAGCATGACCCCCTACACTACACAAACACCACTGCACTACCCTAAACCCTAAAACACTATCCCCAGCACGACCCCCTACACTACCCAAACACCACTGCACTACCCTAAACCCTAAAACACTACCCCCAGCACGACGCCCTACACTACACCAAACACCACTGCACTACCCTAAACCCTAAAACACTACCCCCAGCACGACCCCATACACTACCCAAACACCACTGCACTACCCTAAACCTAAAACACTACCCCCAGCATGACCCCCTACACTACACAAACACCACTGCACTACCCTAAACCCTAAAACACTACCCCCAGCACGACCCCCTACACTACCCAAACACCACTGCACTACCCTAAACCCTAAAACACTACCCACGACCCCTACACTACACAAACACCACTGCACTAACCTAAACCCTAAAACAGTATCCCCAGCACGACCCCCTACACTACCCAAACACCACTGCACTACCCTAAACCCTAAAACACTACCCCCAGCACAATACCCTACACTACCCAAACACCACTGCACTACCCTAAACCCTAAAACACTACCCCCAGCACGACCCCCTACACTACACAAACACCACTGCACTACCCTAAACCCTAAAACACTACCCCAGCACGACCCCAACACTACACAAACACCACTGCACTACCCTAAACCCTAAAACACTACCCCAGCACGACCCCATACACTACACAAACACCACTGCACTACCCTAAACCCTAAAACACTACCCCCAGCACGACCCCCTACACTACCCAAACACCACTGCACTACCCTAAACCCTAAAACACTACCCCCAGCATGACCCCCTACACTACCCAAACACCACTGCACTACCATAAACCCTAAAACACTACCCCAGCATGACCCCCTACACTACCCAAACACCACTGCACTACCCTAAACCCTAAAACACTACCCCCAGCACGACCCCCTACACTACCCAAACACCACTGCACTACCCTAAACCCTAAAACACTACCCCAGCATACCCCCTACACTACACAAACACCACTGCACTACCCTAAACCCTAAAACACTACCCCCAGCACGACCCCCTACACTACACAAACACCACTGCACTACCCTAAACCCTAAAACACTACCCCCAGCACGACCCCCTACACTACACAAACACCACTGCACTACCCTAAACCTAAAACACTACCCCCAGCACGACCCCCTACACTACACAAACACCACTGCACTACCCTAAACCCTAAAACACTACCCCAGCACGACCCCCTACACTACCCAAACACCACTGCACTACCCTAAACCCTAAATCTACCCCCAGCATGCCCCCCTACACTACACAAACACCACTGCACTACCCTAAACCCTAAAACACTATCCCCAGCACGACACCCTACACTACCCAAACACCACTGCACTACCCTAAACCCTAAAACACTACCCCAGCATGACCCCCTACACTACACAAACACCACTGCACTACCCTAAACCCTAAAACACTACCCCCAGCACGACCCCCTACACTACACAAACACCACTGCACTACCCTAAACCCTAAAACACTACCCCCAGCACGACCCCCTACACTACCCAAACACCACTGCACTACCTAACCCTAAAACACTACCCCAGCACGACCCCTACACTACCCAAACACCACTGCACTACCCTAAACCCTAAAACACTACCCCCAGCACGACCCCCTACACTACACAAACACCACTGCACTACCCTAAACCCTAAAACACTACCCCCAGCACGACCCCCTACACTACCCAAACACCACTGCACTACCCTAAACCCTAAAACACTACCCCCAGCACGACCCCCTACACTACACAAACACCACTGCACTACCCTAAACCCTAAAACACTACCCCCAGCACGACCCCCTACACTACACAAACACCACTGCACTACCCTAAACCCTAAAACACTACCCCCAGCACGACCCCCTACACTACCCAAACACCACTGCACTACCCTAAACCCTAAAACACTACCCCCAGCACGACCCCTACACTACCCAAACACCACTGCACTACCCTAAACCCTAAAACACTACCCCCAGCATGACCCCCTACACTACCCAAACACCACTGCACTACCCTAAACCCTAAAACACTACCCCCAGCACGACCCCCTACACTACACAAACACCACTGCACTACCCTAAACCTAAAACACTACCCCCAGCACGACCCCCTACACTACCCAAACACCACTGCACTACCCTAAACCTAAAACACAATCCCCAGCACGACCCCTACACTACCCAAACACCACTGCACTACCCTAAACCCTAAAACACTACCCCCAGCACGACCCCCTACACTACACCAAACACCACTGCACTACCCTAAACCCTAAAACACTACCCCCAGCACGACCCCCTACACTACACAAACACCACTGCACTACCTAAACCCTAAAACACTACCCCCAGCACGACCCCCTACACTACACAAACACCACTGCACTACCCTAAACCCTAAAACACTACCCCCAGCACGACCCCCTACACTACACAAACACCACTGCACTACCCTAAACCCTAAAACACTACCCCCAGCACGACCCCCTACACTACCCAAACACCACTGCACTACCCTAAACCCTAAAACACTACCCCCAGCACGACCCCCTACACTACCCAAACACCACTGCACTACCCTAAACCCTAAAACACTACCCCCAGCACGACCCCCTACACTACACAAACACCACTGCACTACCCTAAACCTAAAACACTACCCCCAGCACGACCCCCTACACTACCCAAACACCACTGCACTACCCTAAACCCTAAAACACTACCCCAGCACGACCCCTACACTACACAAACACCACTGCACTACCCTAAACCCTAAAACACTACCCCCAGCACGACCCCCTACACTACACAAACACCACTGCACTACCCTAAACCCTAAAACACTACCCCCAGCACGACCCCCTACACTACACAAACACCACTGCACTACCCTAAACCCTAAAACACTACCCCCAGCACGACCCCCTACACTACCCAAACACCACTGCACTACCCTAAACCCTACAACACTACCCCCAGCACGACCCCCTACACTACCCAAACACCACTGCACTACCCTAAACCCTAAAACACTACCCCCAGCATGACCCCCTACACTACCCAAACACCACTGCACTACCCTAAATCCTAAAACACTACCCCCAGCATGACCCCCTACACTACCCAAACACCACTGCACTACCCTAAACCTAAAACATGACCCCCTACACTACACAAACACCACTGCACTACCCTAAACCCTAAACACTACCCCCAGCACGACCCCCTACACTACACAAAACACCACTGCACTACCCTAAACCCTAAATCTACCCCCAGCAAGACCCCCTACACTACCCAAACACCACTGCACTACCCTAAACCCTGAAACACTACCCCAGCACGACCCCCTACACTACACAAACACCACTGCACTACCCTAAACCCTAAAATACTACCCCCAGCACGACCCCCTACACTACCCAAACACCACTGCACTACCCTAAACCCTAAAACACTACCCCTAGCAAGACCCCCTAAACTGCACAAACACCACTGCACTACCCTAAACCCTAAAACACTACCCCCAGCACGACCCCCTACACTACCCAAACACCACTGCACTACCCTAAACCCTAAAACACTACCCCCTACACTACACAAACACCACTGCACTACCCTAAAACACTACCCCCAGCACAACCCCCTACACTACACAAATACCACTGCACTACCCTAAACCCTAAAACACTACCCCCAGCACGACCCCCTACACTACACAAACACCACTGCACTACCCTAAACCCTAAATCTACCCCCAGCAAGACCCCTACACTACCCAAACACCACTGCACTACCCTAAACCCTAAATCTACCCCCAGCACGACCCCCTACACTACCCAAACACCACTGCACTACCCTAAACCCTAAAACACTACCCCAGCACAACCCCCTACATTACACAAACACCACTGCACTACCATAAACCCTAAAACACTACACCCAGCATGACCCCCTATACTACCCAAACACCACTGCACTACCCTAAACCCTAAAACACTACCCCCAGCATGACCCCCTACACTACCCAAACACCACTGCACTACCCTAAACCCTAAAACCCTACCCCCAGCACGACCCCCTAAACTACCCAAACACCACTGCACTACCCTAAACCCTAAAACACTACCTCCAGCACGACCCCCTACACTACACAAACACCACTGCACTACCCTAAACCCTAGAAAAGTAACCCCCACCCCATGCCCAATCCCCCTTACCTCTCACTCCTCGTGATTCCTCTCTCCTCGTGGTTCCTGCTTCACGTCGTCTCTGAGGGACGGTGCACGGGGCATTTGATACGGTCAACCATGGCCTACTCTTGTCGCGGATGGGGAACTAGGAGTTCAGGGGGTAGCACTCCAATGGCTCACTTCCTACTTATCAGACCGATCGCAAAGGATCCAACTTGCTGTCCAGGTTTCTGATTCTGGTGGGCTGACGTGCGGCGCCCTCAGGGATCGGCACTGTCTCCCCTCCTCTTTAACGCCTACCTCTACCCCTGGTGGCGGCTTTATCTGGCATGGAGTGCCAAGTCTTTAACTACGCAGATGACACCCAAATCATCATCCAGATTGCTAACTCCCCTCGGCCCATGTTCGAATACAGAACATCCTGAAGTTCACAATAAAGTGGATGACAGCCAACTTCCTCAAAATTAACCCCGATAAAACTGAGGTTTTGGCTGTCACCACAGATACTAACCCCTGGAGTGACCAATTCTGGCCTCAAGAGGTGGGCCCTACTCCAAAGCCAGCCCCAGTTGTAAAGAGTCTGGGGATAAAATTGGATGCCAAACTCTCCATGTCCCACCAAGTTTCTGCCGTGGTGGGAACATGTGTGGGCTGCTAAGATTGTTACGCAAACTTGCCCCCTTCTGTCGTTCACCGCACTTCGCATGGCAGTGACTGCACTGATTATCTCTCGTTTAGACTACGGGAATTCACTGTATGTTGGCCTTCCAGAGAAGGAGCTAACAAAACTTCAGGTAGTCATGAACGACGCTGCCAGACTGATTTTCAGGCTTCCTAGGAGGGCACATGCTACCGCGCTACTACAGCAGCTACACTGGCTTCCAGTGAAGCAGAGAACCAGATTCAAGGGGCTATGTATAGCCCATAAAGCAATCCATGGACAGGCCCCAGCATATATTAAAGAACGCTTGGTAACTTATGTACCAGGACGCTCCCTTCGGTCTTCAGATGCTGGGTTACTATCCTGCGCTGCTTCCTGAGCTCCTCCAAGGGGGGCAGAGCTTTCTCTACATTGATTCCCCAGCTCTGGAATAAGTTGCCGGAAGGCCTCCGCAAAGAACCAGCACTTCTCCCTTTTAGGAAAAAATTAAAAACCATCCTTTTCATAGAAGCCTGGGGCACAATCTTGGCCTAGTTAGGGCGCACTACTCAGTAGAGCTGCTATGGTGCCTTCTCCCACAGCGCTTAGAGACCAGTTGGTGATATGCGCTTTAGAAGCTCCAATTAACATAACATAACACGTCGTTGTGAGGAAACGGAACAGCCTCTGTTTCCTTACAACGACGTGGAACGTCTACATTTTTTTAGAACGCATGGTCATTTACCATACATACCTTTATAACGAAATTCATTGTAAAGGCATGTGTGGTAAATGACCATGGGTTCTAAAAAAATGCGTAGTAATGACTTTGCGATGTACAACACATCCGTTGTAATGGATGCTTTGTAAAGGTATCACGAAGTAAAAAAGTTGTTGTAACGGCTGTTTACCGATCGAAGCTGGCCCCTGTTCTTCAGTGAGTCGTTTATTTGATAAATTAGGAGGAAGGATTGTGTTTTTTTTACCAAAACATGCATTCCCGGCTGTTGTATTGTGAAAAAGTCCGCGTGGCCTGGTTTCACTTCTGGTGAGAGAGTGGAAGAGTCTGTTTGGATCTAAAGGAGTTCTGTTGTTGGACGGGGCCGGCGCGAGACGTCATCAGAAAACACAGCTAATGGAAAGCGTTCTCCCCGAAGTGTGGAGCAGTGCCATGAGAGGTCAACGAGTGTGCGTCCCACCGCAGTATGACCGTACCGCGTGACCCATGTGCCGCCTCCAGGGTACGGGAGGCAGAAGCGGCATCCATCGCAGGTCCTCTTGAAGACCATTGTAGCACTAATTCTACATTTTGGAACTAGGGCATTTTAACCTCGTTGTTCCTGCCAGATACAAAGAGAAGATCCTGTGTTATTCAGTGCCCTCGTTACCTTTTTTGTGGGTAGTGGTGCTTGTCACTTCGCTGCCCCGCCGGTGCACACGACTGGGCTCCCCACCTCATGTGCCATCTGCAGGGCCTCTGCCCTCGGATCACTGGTTTCGGTTTCTGGAGTGGCAACATAAACAGTTGCTCCCAAAGGACTAGCCTGAACACTTAGGTGAATATCCCCTGCGGCAGCATTCCGCGGAAATTCTTTCCTAGCTCTCCCACGTCGACGAGGACGTCATAATAGCACGGCTCCGCTCGCGACACCGTATGACGTCATCGGAGCCATAAGAGGACCTCGTCGGTGTGCTGACGTCAGTTCCACCCATTTTTTCCGTGCCACCGAGGCAAACAGGCGGACCGACACATTTTCACATGTATACATAGTATACTAAATATATATATATATATATATATACAAATGCATAACCAATAAAGGCATAAAGAAATAGCAACAGATCAAGCATTTCTCACTATTAAAACATAAGCATGATTAAGACATATTAAAAACATTCATGCCAAACAGTAAAAGCATCTTTTTGGTAGAAACAGGTGGACAACGGGGAGGCGGGTGGGACAGTGAGGAATCCACAGGCAGATACTGTATCCACCAGAAAAAGCGTTACCGAAGGTAAGTAACTTGTTCTTCTGATGGATACTTCTGCCTGTGGATTCCTCACCTTTTGAATAGAATCCCCAAGCCGTACCTCACCCGGAGGAGGGTGTCCACCTGACTAGACCAAAAAATCTTGCAAAACAGATCGAGCAAAATGGCCATCCCTCCTAACCTCCGAATCCAATAATAATCGAATAATTTTTCGTCGAAATTATATTGAAAATAATACTTTAAAAATACTTTTATTAATAAATTTAGACAAACACTTAAAGGAAAACTTTTATTTATAATTAATTTAAAGATATTTCATACTTTACAAAATACGCCGAAGTCGGGGCCCCAGCGCAACTTTTCAAAATGGCTACCGGAATGCGCGCAGCCATCGTGTAGGGTGCGCGAAGGGTGCGCGACTTCTGTATAATATTTAAAAAAAAAGAATGAATATAGTTTTCCTAACTAAAAATTATTCACAATTTTTTTGAAATATATATATATGTATATATATATATAGAAAATAAAAAAAACATAGGATTGAGGTACAATAGACTTACAAATTTTCATTTAAATAACCTTTGAAATTCGCTGAAAAAACCATAGGTTTCAAGCACGTTATAGTTAGAAATTAGCATTTAAAAAACCATAGAAATTCACTGAAAAAACCATAGGTTTCAGGCACGTTATAGTTAGAAATTAGCATTTAAAAAACCATAGAAATTCACTGAAAAAACCATAGGTTTCAGGAACGTTATAGTTAGTTGGACATTTCACTCGTACAAAACCATAGAAATTCCGGCGTTATAGTTAGTTCAGCTAACTATAACTCGCGCCCCGCAATGCACTGCTGATGACGTCACATATTACATCATTCATGACATGGTCAGTGACATCACTGATGACATCACTGATGACATCTCAAATGACATCACTGATGACATCATCCACGTGAAAATCTGATGCACCTCCTCACACCTGAATATAACCTTTGATACACCCACTCTAAAATACAGACTACCATTTTCGAAAAAATAGACACATCAATACCAGTTACTAAATACGCACTGACTGATTCCTAGGTCTACACACACATCCACTCATTCACCCATACAGTCACTCATACATGCAGTCACTCATCAATACAACACTATCATATGCACTCATACACCTATACAGACACTCACACACTGCCACATATCCAGAGTTACTCACACACCTAGTCAGTCATGCAAAGAATCAATCATACTTCCATTTACTCACCTATACAGTTATACAGACACCACCTCACTTATTCATACAGATACTAACACATAATTACTCTCTTATAGAATCACTGATACAAATACACACTCATCCATGCAGCCACTCTCACAATTACTGACTCTCACATATAGTTATTTATATACACCATCACTCACATATACTGCCTTTTACATATGTAGTTACTTGCACATGTACCACTGAGACATCCATTCACTCACCAACACACCCATACACACACTCACCCACCCATACAGCTGTTTCCACATGCACTCTTGAACCCATACACCCAGTGAATCAACCACTCACACATCTATGCACAGAGTCACACACCTCCCACCCACCCACACACACACTCAGGCAGCCATACAAATACTCAGGCAAGCAATCAATAACCCATATAGACACTCATGCAGCTACTCACCAACCCATGCAGCAGCTTACACAACAACAGACAGACTGATACAGACTTTCACACAGTTTAGTCACTAACCCATGCATTCAGTAAGACACATTTAATCACTCACTTATACAGTCAGTCACGTACCTACTAAATCCTCCATACAGACACTTATACACCCACTCATTCTTCAATACAGCTTGGCATATATATAAAACAAATTTAAACTTTACAGAAACACACAGTCACTGGATGATGTCATCAGTGATGTCATTTGAGATGTCATCAGTGATGTCATCAGTGATGTCACTGACCATGTCATGAATGATGTAATATGTGACGTCATCAGCAGTGCATTGCGGGGCGCGAGTTATAGTTAGCTGAACTAACTATAACGCCGGAATTTCTATGGTTTTGTACGAGTGAAATGTCCAACTAACTATAACGTTCCTGAAACCTATGGTTTTTTCAGTGAATTTCTATGGTTTTTTAAATGCTAATTTCTAACTATAACGTGCCTGAAACCTATGGTTTTTTCAGTGAATATATATATAAACATATTCTCCATGACGGATAAGAAGGTGAGCAGCACTACGTATATTTGCTGTTTATAGATCTTTATTTCATGATTCGGTGAAGTAGCATGGCAGAACCTTATCAAAGGAAAACTTGCACCATACATTCAATCGCTGGTGTCCACAGCCTAATGTCCTAATTTAAATCTTGATCCTCCAATGGATAACTATTATGCTTGCATTCTGGGACATGTGGTCCAAGCCGGCTAGTGTTACTTTAATTCCCTCCAGTGGGCGGTGCTTTGGTTTGCTGCTTCCATAAGGCATGTGCTCATATAAGTATTCCACGAATATATATATCATAGTGAGCGGTGGTGCAGTGAGCGTCCACTAATAAAGAAACAACTTGCACCAGTATCGGGTCTGCTATTCGTCATCCTTTCCGGCTAGAAAGCACTTCATGGCGAAGCAAGCTATATATATATATATATATATATATATTATCTACTGGCGGTCGCCAGTA
The DNA here is from genome assembly GCA_963921515.1 of Calotriton arnoldi. Taxonomy (NCBI): domain Eukaryota; kingdom Metazoa; phylum Chordata; class Amphibia; order Caudata; family Salamandridae; genus Calotriton; species Calotriton arnoldi. The sequence continues at coordinate 660,876 of CAWUFW010008837.1, read as the reverse complement.
GATAGTTATAGTTAGGACCTATTATCCATAGGAAATCCGCAACATTCTATCTGAAATAACTCTTGCGTCGGTTGACGAATCTTCGCGAAATTTTCAAACTTGTGTGGCGCTCCGCTCCGCTCCTACGCTGAAAGTCTCGGGGTGATTCGTCAAGCGGGGCCGAGAAAAAGGGGGGTCCCAAAACGCATGTTTCTCCGTTTTCCATGTTAATTCCCATAGGAAACTTTAGCCACGGCTACAGCCTGAACTGATGAACGGAATTACACCAAATTTGGCAAAAAGGTAGCGCTTGGTTCAGAAAGCAACCTTTTTTTAAATGGTGTAAATCCGTTCAGTAGTTGCGGAGAAATTCAAAAAATAAGAGTGAAAAAATCGATTTCCCATAGGAAACTTTATGCAAGGCTACAGCAAAAACTGCTGAACGGAATTACACCAAATTTGGCAAAAAGGTAGTGCTTGGTTCAGAAAGCACCCTTTTAAAAATGGTGTAAATCTGTTCAATAGTTGCTGAGAAAATCCAAAATAAAAGTTTCGATATTTAGAGGCACGGAGGATCCGCGCACCCTCCCGACCACGAGCTGCATGGTAATTGGCTGTCAACACTCCAAACCAGGAAGTGTTGGCAGCCATCTTGTTCCTCGGTAGAACCGAGGGACAAGAAAAGACAAAAACAAGGGCGCAAACGAAAAAAGGGGCAGGGTAGAAACACCCTGACCCCTAGCCCTGCTCAGGGGTCCTACAAGGACCCCAGGGCAAAAACATTATTTTTTTTTTTAAATCGGCAGGATGCGCTCAGGGTGCTGAGAAAAAAAAAATATCGAAACGCGGTCTCCCGCGCCTCGATGCAAATTTGCCCCCGGGACTTGCGGGGGGTGGGTTTATTGTTTATGGGGGGCCTCTAAGGCCCCCAAGCCCCAGGGACCGCCACCGCCTGGGGCTTTCTATTAAAAATGATGGCGGGAGGGCTCTGTGCTCTCCCGCTGCCCTGGGGACCGCCACCCCCGGGGCTTCTTATTTATATTTTAAAAACCTGTGTGGGGGCTCCAGCCCCCACATGCCCCGGGGACCGCCACCTCCCCGGGGCACTAAAGATTTAAATATGGGGGTCTGTTACGGACCCCAGAGCCCCGGGGACCACCACCTCCCCGGGGCTTTGAACGAAGTTGGGAGGGGGCCGCGCGGTCCCCTCCTGGAGCCAGTGATGGCCCTGGGGACCACCACCCCCAGGGCCGGCTCCTGCAGTGTCCCGGGGTGCCTACCCCGGGACACTGTAGTTTGCTATGACAGGACGGAGCCTCGCGGCTCCGTCCTGTCATAGCAAACTTGCTTGCATTTTGAAGAGAGAGCAGGAAACCTGCTCTCTCTTCCAAAATGCAAAGCAATTGCTTTTCCACATGGGGAGCAGCATGTTAGCTGCTCCCCATGTGGAAAAGCAATGCCGGCTCCCGCAGGAGGCGGGAGCCGGCTGGGACTGTGGGGGATTGGGGACCCCCACAGTCCCCAACGAGGGCCAGGCCCCGGGGATGGGGTCCCCGGGGCCATAAGTGGCCCAGGAGGGGGGCCACGCAGCCCCCTCCCCAATTAAAAATAATTAAAAGAAGGCAAGGCCGGCCCCGGGGATGGGGTCCCCAGGGCCTTAAATGGCCTGAGGAGGGGGCCACGCAGCCCCCTCCAAATATTTATTTTTTTAAATTAAAAAAGAGGGCATGCCCCGGGGGATGGGGTCCCCGGGGCCAATAGAGGCCAAGGGAAGGGGGGCCACGCGGCCCCCTTCCCCTTTTTTTTTTTTTTAAAAAAATGCCTCAGGCCCCGGGGGATGGGGTCTCCGGGGCCAAAGTGGCCGAGGGAAGGGGGGCCACGCAGCCCCCCTCCCATAAAAAAAAAAGGAAAAAAAAAAAAAACGGCATCGTGCCGGAGGCCCCACCCTTCTCCCTGCAGCAGTCTGCAAACGCGCCCCCTGGCGCGTTTTAAGAAGGGAAGTAATTCCCCTTGAATACTGGGGTCCCTGGGGCCAACTAGCCCACCAGGAACCTCCAGTATGCGCTAGGGGCTGCGTTGCAGAGAGGTGTACAGAGGCCATGCCCCTTCTACACCTCTCTGCAACGCAGCTCTGTGGCGCTTTTGGAGGTACATGGTGGGCTAGTTGGACTCCAGGGACCCTCAGTATTCAAGGGGACTTAATCCCCCAACTTAAAACGCGCCACGGGGCGCGTTTGCACAGTGGTGAAGGGAGGGGCGGGGCTTCAGGTGACATGTGTGCAAACAGGCCCCGTGGCGTGTTTTAAGATGGGGAATTAAATCCCCTTCAATCCTGAGGGTCCCTGGGGCCAACTAGCCCATCAGGTACGTCCAGAAAGCGCCACAGAGCTGCGTTGCAGAGAGGTGTAAAGGGGCGTGGCCTCTGAACACCTCTCTGCAACGCAGCTCCCAGCGCATACTGGAGGTACAGGGTGGGCTAGTTGGACCTCAGGGACCCTCATGATTCGAGGGGACTTAATTCCCCAACTTAAAACGCGCCACAGGGCGTGTTTGCAGACATGTCACCTCAGGCCCCACCCCCTTCCTTCACCATTGCGCAAATAATTCCTCTAAAATCAGCCGAACTACGAATTCCGATTTACTCACCTGTTATCAGGAGAGACCTCAGTGCTGCATCTTTCAGCCCAGTACAGATCCTGAAAAGTAATTCTAACCGTACTTACCAGTAACTTGAATTTCCTTCCATAGGCTAACATTGGCTGGTTTCACTTGGAAATTCTTCTAAGTGTGGAGTTTTGGAACTTTATAATATTCCTCTAAAATCAGCCGAACTACGAATTCCGATTTACTCACCTGTTATCAGGAGAGAACCTCAGTGCTGCATCTTTTAGCCCAGCACTGACCCTGAAAAGTAATTCTAACCGTACTTACCAGTAACTTGAATTTCCTTCCATAGGCTAACATTGACTGGTTTCACTTAGAAATTCTTCTAAGTGTGGAGTTTTGGAACTTATATAATATTCCTCTAAAATCAGCTGAACTACGAATTCCAATTTACTCACCTGTTATCAGGAGAGACCTCAGTGCTGCATCTTTCAGCCCAGTACAGATCCTGAAAAGTAATTCTAACCGTACTTACCAATAACTTGAATTTCCTTCCATAGGCTAACATTGACTGGTTTCACTTGGAAATTCTTCTAAGTGTGGAGTTTTGGAACTTTATAATATTCCTCTAAAATCAGCCGAACTGCGAATTCCGATTTACTCACCTGTTATCAGGAGAGAACCCAGTGCTGCATCTTTTAGCCCAGCACTGACTCCTGAAAAGTAATTTTAACCGTACTTACCAGTAACTTGTATTTCCTTCCATAGGAATCCATTGTCTGGTTTTCAGCAGAAAAGTTTCAAAGTGTTGATTTTCACAAACTACAAATATTCCTTAAAAATCGACTTGTATGACTTAAACGCATTCTTTCAACTGTTTATCAGGAGATGCACCACTGCTGGATCCAGGATCCACCACTGAGTAAGAAAAAGTAACGATAACACTACTTACCTGCTAAGTGAATTTCCTCCCATAGGATAACATTGCTGATTCTATGTGAAAAGTTTCTAAGTGTCAACTTTTAAAATACAATAATATTCCTTAAAAATCAGTACTGTAACCAAAACGCTTTTACTCAACTGTTTACAGGAGATGTCCCAGGACTGAATCTAGGATCCAGTCCTGTGGTTAGAAAAGTAATCCATAAAGTAACTAATTGCATTTAACTAGAAATTCACATTGAGCTCAATGTTGCATTGTGTTTGAAATTGTGTTGCCCATTGCAACAACTGTAACTACTGTACTTAAAAGTCTATTGCCTATTTGCAAAGAATTTAAACTAAAGTAATTCATTCTGAGAAAGTATATTTTGTAATGTAATGTATAATGTAATTACAATGTAATTTAAAAAATAAATAGTTTAAAAAAATGTAGAAAATCAGTATCAAAATAATAAAGATAACAATTAATACATTTAAAAATTGTCATTTACAAAACCTTGAAATTCACTGAAAAAAACCATAGGTTTCAGACATGTTATAGTTAGGAATTAGCATTAAAAAACCTTTGAAATTCACTGAAAAAACCATAGGTTTCAGGCACGTTATAGTTAGAAATTAGCATTTAAAAAACCTTTGAAATTCACTGAAAAAACCATAGGTTTCAGACACGTTATAGTTAGAAATTAGCATTTAAAAACCTTTGAAATTCACTGAAAAAAACAGAGGTTTCAGGCACGTTATAGTTAGAAATTAGCATTTAAAAACCTTTGAAATTCACAGAAAAACCATAGGTTTCAGACACGTTATAGTTAGAAATTTGCATTTAAAAAACCTTTGAAAGTCACTGAAAAAACCATAGGTTTTAGGGACAGTTATAGTTAGTTGGACATTGCACTCGTACAAAACCCGTGATATTCCCCCGTTATAGTTAGTTCAGCTAACTATAACTCGCGCCCGCAATGCACTGCTGATGACGTCACATATTACATCACTCATGACATGGTCAGTGACATCACTGATGACATCACTGATGACATCTCAAATGACATCACTGATGACATCACTGATGACATCAACCACGTGATAATCTGATGCACCACCTCACACCCTAATATAACCTTTGATACACCCACTCTAAATTACAGACTGCCATTCGCAAAACCATAGACACTCCAACACCAATAACTACATACCCACTCACTGATTCTTAGGTCTACACACACATCCACTCACTCACCCGTACAGTCACTCATACTTACGTCACTCAGTACAGGACTAGCATATGCACTCATACTCCTATATAGACACTCAAACACTGCCACTCATCCATAGAGGTACTCACACACCTAGTCAGTCATGCAAATAATTAAACACACTGCCATTTACTCACCTATACAGTTATACACACACCAGCTCACTTACTCATACAAATACTAGCATATTCTTACACTCTTATACAATCACTGATACAAGGTCACACTCATCCATACAGCCACTCTCACAATCACACACTCTCACTTATAGCCATTTATATACTCCAACACACATATATACTGCCTTTCACATATGTAGTTACTCACACATGTACCACTGAGATATACATTCACTCACTAACACACCCATACACACACTCAACCACCCATACAGTCCATAACAGATGCACTCTTGAAACCATGCACCCAGTGAATCACCCACTCACACATCTATGCACAGAGTCACACACACCCCACCCACCCACACAAACACTCAGGCACCCATACAGATACTCAGACAACCAATCAATAACCCATGTAGACACTCATGTAGCTATTCGCAAACTCATGCAGCCGTTTACACACCAACTGACAGACTGATAGGCATTCACACAGTTTAGTCACTAACCCTAGCATTCAGTAAGATACGTTTAATCACTCACTTATAGAGTCAGTCACGCACCTACTAAATCCTTCATCCACACACTTATACACCCACTCATTCTTCAATACACCTTTCCCTATATATATTAAACATATTTAAACCTTTGCAGAAACACACAGTCACTGGATGATGTCATCAGTGATGTCATTTGAGATGTCATCAGTGATGTCATCAGTGATGTCACTGACCATGTCATGAGTGATGTAATATGTGACGTCATCAGCAGTGCATTGCGAGGCGCGAAGCTATAGTTAGCTAAACTAACTACAACAGGGGAATTTCTATGGTTTTGTACGAGTGAAATGTCCAACTAACTATAACTGTCCCTAAAACCTATGGTTTTTTCAGTGAATTTGTAAGGTTTTTTAAATGCTAATTTCTAACTATAACGTGCCTGAAACCTATGGTTTTTTCATAGTGATATATATATATATATAGCTATATATATATATCCATATCTATATGGCAAACATGAATGAGACAATTGGCACAGCTCCGGTAATGTAGCGTTGTTTATTTAATTTCAATATTTGTCATGCAGGATAAAAACTGACTGACGCGTTTCGGCCATAGCCTTCAACAGGGTCATATAGTTTGTGTGTATAAACTGTCCCTTTAAAGGGACCCCCACCATTTTCACACGTGCAATTTATTAGCAAATGGACAACTGGTCCTCTAACTTTACTTTCTAATGTCACAAATTTTAAATAAATTATATTTTCAATTATTTGTAGACTATAGTTTGGTTTCTAGATTTTTGTTCACTTTATTGTGAATGTTAAATTCTCATTATTGTAAACTCTATTTTTACATGAGACATTTCTTAACTTAGTTATTTTTATAGGATGATATTTTGGAATCAATATTTTTCTTATTTTATTTGTAAATGTCCGGTTGCCACTGCCATAGTTTTCTTATTTTGACATTGATTTTATAATAACTCTATATTGGAATAAAATTATGAGTGGCTAATTTACAATGATTTGAGCGATAGTTCGGCCTATTTTCCTCAAATTATACCTACTGCCTACAGAATGTGTGATCTGAGCTCAATACAGTGGCCTGTATGCTTTAATGTTTTTAATGTATTTATGTGGTTCTTATGTTTTTATCTTTTATGATTATGATGCATAATCGAATAAAGGTTTATTACCTACCTACCATAATAGCTCAATATTTTTGTAGTTGATATTCAGGTCTGCAGACTTACAGGCACATGCATCAACGTTTTTTGCGAGCGCAAACGGTGCGATTCGTAAAAATCGGCCGTTTGCGCCCGCAAAAAGGGCTATTGTGATGCATCAAGGTGTAAGGCATTTTTATAGCGATTCCTACATGCATAGGCTTTTGCGAGTCCTTAATTGCGATTCCTCAATAATCGCAATTAAGGACTCGCAAAATAATACCTTGATGCATGTGCCCCTTAATCCTGATGACATTTTGGAATCAATATTTTTCTTGTTTCAAGTTATAAGAGTTGGGTTGTCGATACTATGGTTGTCTTATTTTAACATTGATTTATATTATAGATCAATATTTTTGTAGTTGGTTTTCAGGTCTGCAGATTTAGGGGCCAATGACGAGTTTGGCTGTCTTCCTGAGGGACCGACGCAGCTGCGCTTCCAGGAAGACCACCATGTCGGTGGCATCTCAGCTGTCGCATTACAATTGCCCCACAGAGCTGCCGGGGTTGGGGCGGCGGTGTGAAGGCATGCTTCAGCTCATAGAAAAACATGGCACACAGTGTACGCACAACAGTGACTTTTGAGGGGGACACAAAATGAGCCCCCATGCACATTGGGCAATCTGCAGATTTGCCTTGGGGCCCCTTCTTTGCCTTTCCGTCTACCTTTTCATGGCAGGGTCCACGCCACGAAAAGGTAGGCGGAAATGTAACTTCTAATCAGGACGGAGTGCCGGCATCGGCACTGCCGCCATTGAGGCCCCCTTTCAATGCTGCTGCCACTGCGGTATCCAAGATCCTGGCGGTGGTGGTGGCCTTGCAGTGGTCTCACTGCCCTGATTATAATCAGGCAGTGGGACCGCCAGGATGGCGGTGGTCAAACTGCCATCCGACGGTACGGCGATCTTGCGACCGCCGGTATCATAATCAGTCCCTTAATCATCTGAAAAAATCAGTTGTGATAGAATTTCTTCCATAAATATACTTTTCGCTCCATGTTGTAAGATTAAACAATGTGAGTCTAGCAATGCAGTTGTGATTGATGTGGTACAGGATAGCCTGTAGAAAATTACACTTGTAGAAAAAAGTACCTTACCACAGCTTTTAAGAAGGCTATGTGTTATCCCAGTTCTTTAAAACATGCCTTTATTTGTTTCCTGAGCTTTTTTTCTACTGTCATAGACCTTTACATGTGCTTAAATATGACCGTTTTATAGGGCACCAACCTTAATATTCTTTTGAAGGGCCGAGAATAGTTTCTAATTTGAGTGATTGTTGCTAATTTTTAGCTCCTATTTGATTATGTATTTTGCTTAAAAGCCTGTTTTACATATACATCCAAATAGCTATGTGATGGTTCTGTGATAGCTTGACTACAGAATATCGAAGCCTTTACTCACTCTTCCACTTATAGAATGTGTGAGAAATCAAGTTCAGGATGACTTGGGTCAATTACTGGGTCCAAATTGTGACAATGGAGGCCTTTAACCTCTGGCGACCTGGGTCCTCTGTAATACGGATCTTCAAACTGGGGACTTTGTGCCTCTTTTAGCACTTGACATGGTAGCGAAAAAAAGCAGTCTAAGGATGACTCAAGTGTTACAAATCCAGAATCCATCAACGCACAAAATAACACTGAATTATTAACTGTTCAGTTAGTGCCTTTTCCTTTAGGAGGAACATGTTTGACTGCACACACAACATGAGGACACTGGCTCTGTGTTAGACCTGTCAGCCCTAGGGTGGTCTTACCCCGTTTTTTTTGCTCTTGCGCCTCATTTTTGCCACTACACTTTTGTTGGACCTAGGTCTCTGGGCGCCTTACCACTGCCAAACAGTGCTGAGGTGCAGGTGCTCTCTCCTAATAAGATGGCTGCCACAGGCCCCTGCTACTGCGGAGTGGCCATTGCGCACGCACATACTAGTAGTCAGGATCAGGCGGGGACATAATGATACAGTATCCATGCCGTTCCCGCCTCTGGGCCTCATAGCCAGACATGAGGGGAGCTTCTAGAACCTTCCAGCTAGGGGAGGAGTTATGTTTTGCCGCCTTCAGGAGGGTCACCTGACCTAGGGGTATAAGAGGTTTGGAGGGAAACCTTTCTAGTCAGTTGTGGCACCACTGGACCTGGGGGAACCTCCGTCGGAGTATAGGCTGTTGGGCCTAGGGGGGAGGCCTACACTACTGGTACTGACTGGGCTGAGGCACTGCTGTGCTAAGATAGCTGAGGAACACCTTCCACCCACTGACCTTGCCCAGCGTGAGGGGACCCAGGGAACCACCTCCAGTGTGCCTGCAGGGAACCATCCTGCTCTTGTGCCCACCAACTCAACCCCCCCTTTCCCCCAAGTAACTGTATTCAAGTAACAGCAACCAAGAAACTACAAGCCAGAAACTGCGTTAAAGGAACCACCACGAAGAAGCTACAACCTCCTGTGCTGGGGATCACCAGGTAAAGCGCTGTATGCTGTGCCCTGAAGAAGCGCTGTTCAACCCCAGCGCTGTGCTCTATAGAAGTGCTGGCGCTGACCCCCCAAGTACTGTGTTGCCTGCTGGAGCGCCGTGCCTGAGAAGCGCTCCAGCGCTAAATCAACCCCCTGGCCCCCAAGCGCCGCGTGCTCCCTGGCGCTACCTGGCCCACAACTGTGGTGGTTGAAAATCACCGCCGCAGCCCCTGTGCGCGTTGCCCAAGAAGCGCTGGGAGGGAAACTCACCGCCGCGGCCCCCGCGCTGCCTGGAGAAGAAGCGCTGGGCCCAGGATCACCGCCGCCGCCCGGGCGCTGAGGAGAAGCGAAGGCCGCGCTGGGCCTGAGAGGAGGGCGGGAGGCGCTGCCTAGCAATGAGAGCAACGGCCGCGTCAGAGGCCGCGCCCTCGAAAAGCCGCGACATCATTGGCCCCCGGCTCCGGAGGCCGACGGAGGCCCAGAGCCCGGAGCGGGACGACGTCCGGGGGCTGCCCTGCCTGCGGGAGCCCCTGCAGCTGGTCCACAGCCCCTCAGAGAGCACTGGGGCCCCGAGTGGAAGCGCCGCCTTCCCGGTCGAGGCCCCACGAGTAACGAGGAGCGGGCTGACCGGGGAGGAGGCGCCTGGCCCCACCGAGGCCCACACGCATAGCGGGACAACCAGGTGAGCCCGGGAGGCCCTGGGAGGGATTCTGAGCCGCCAGGAGAGCTCAGGGAAGAAGCGCTAACCCCGCCTACCGCCCAGAGTGGATTGAGAGGGACCGGGGCCCTCAGGCTGCCATGTTGACTGCCTCCCCTGCGCATGAGGCTGGGCCCGGTCGTAGTATTTAGGCCTGGCCTGCTCACCCCCTTACTCAGGATCGGCCCTGCCCACGAATCAGGTCCTTACCACACGGGCCTCAGAAACAGGGCCTGAATTGAATAGGAGCATAGGCCAAGCTGCTCGTATGACGTACATGCATTAAGTCCCTTAATGAGGGAAATGTTTACAATGTTGTGTGATTTATCTACATCAAGGCCTTTACTGAATTGAATAGGAGCCTAAGCAAAACTGATGTATGACATACATGCCTTATGTCTCCTAATGAGGGAGATGGTTTTAGTGTTGAGTGATTTACCTACGTTAGGCCCTTAATGAATGGAATATATCTACATGAATTGAGCCTGTGTTCACCTGCCAAGAGTTAAAGTGTTCCTATGTTTTAGGCCTACCTGCTTTGCGACACCCACTGTACTGAATGTGGTTGCGCCTAGGTTGGTACAGGTTCTTCCTCATCTACAGTGTAAGGTGCATCTAAATTCTTGCTAAGTGAATGTCGCTAAATGCATTTGAAGTCTATGTTTTGACCTGCAACCTATGACCTATCAGTGTTACCTACTTGTCAATGAGGTTAATGCTACTGCCTTTTAATGGCGTAACGTTTTACTGTTATAATGTGCTTGAATGAATTTACGCACTGGTTTTGAGAAGCTAAATGAATTGCAATGTTGCCTAAGATTATCTGCCTCATCTATTGCTGATCTAAAATTAGATAAAGGATCTTGTTTTTATACAAAAGCCTGGTGTGGTGTCTCCTTTATTGTGTGCGCATTACTGAGTCAGTGTGAGTGTGTGCTGCACAAGTGCTTAACACATTGCCTTCGGGTGCCTTCCTACCTCGCGCCAAGCTACCGTGTCAGAATCGGTGACCCCGCTTCTAACATTGGTGTTCAGCGGTGGGATAAGGACTTGTGCTTGTGCAGCACCCTACAGGGATTCAGTGTGCGCCGCAATTGGACACCTATTTATAAGCAAGCCTAACAATTCGCCCTTCATTGCCTGACTGTACATGACTCCTGTGTTAACCTGTTGCCTACGTCCTAGTAGCTTTTTCCCTTAAGTTGTCTGAGGCCCCACCTGTCAGGATGGAGTTCGAGCTGGTCAACCTTGAAATGTATACGGTGGCGCAGCTGAGGGAGTTCTGTCGGGGGATGGGGGTGCCCGTCAAGCGAGGCGCCAAAAGAGAGGAGCTTCTGAAAGTCTTGAGGGCATGGGTATTGGCCCACCCGGAAGGGAGAGTGGTCGAGGAACAGGGGGAGCTGGAGGCTCCAGGAGAGCTAGACCTACTGCACATAGACATCAGTGAGAATGTGTTGCCAGGGAGACGTTCCAGGGCAGGCAGTAGTGTGTCAGCGAGCAGTGTGTCTGTGGAGGAGTACGAGGACAGGAGGGAGGAGAGGCAATTGAGGCTAGAGCTTGCTAGGATGGACAAGGAGCGAGAACAGGCAAGGCTAGCCATGGAAGAGAAGAAGCTTGCGCATGAGCTTAGCCTGAAAGAGTTAGAGCTCCGAGCCTTGCAGATGGAAACACAGGGCAACTTGAATGGTGGCAGCGTACCCGCTGAGGTTCCACGAGAGCCTAAGTTTTACCTACCTAAGGAGGTGATGGCCAGTTTCAGTGTAGGGGATGACATTGATAAGTGGTTGGCGGCGTATGAGGTGTCTTTGGTAGCCCATGGGGTGCCTGAGAAGTACTGGGGGAGGCCTGTATAGGTACATACCTCCGTTGGCAAGGGACACACTCTTGACGTTAGACAAAGGTGATCAGACAAATTACCCTGTCATGAAAGAGGCACTGCTTAAAAAGTTTGGCCTCACCCCAGAAAAGTATCGCCAGAAGTTCTGCAACAGCCACAAGCTTCCCACACAGAACTGGGTGGATTTTTTTGATTATGCCCGTAAGGCATTGGAGGGTTGGGTGCGTGGCAGCGAAGTGAGTGATTATGAAGGGCTGTACAATCTATTTTTAAGAGAGCACCTTCTTGATAAGAGTTTTCCAGAGCTGCGCCAACACCTGGTGGACCGCAAGCTGACCGATCCTCGGGAACTTGCGGAGGAGGCGGATACCTGGGTTAGCACTCGGGTGTCCCACAAGGGATCCGGGGAGACCCCCGAAAGGTGGACAGAGTTTTCCCCAGAAGAGAGAGGGGGAGATAAAAAGAAGGAGTTCTTTAAAGGCCCCCAAAATAGACCGCATGGGAGAGGGGTAGGTTCCCCACCCCAATCTGGATTCCAGAAATCCACTTACCCTGACAAGAGTCAGCAGCCCAGAACTGTCCGGTGCTACGAGTGCAGGGAGGTTGGACACTACAAGGGGGATCCCCAGTGTCGCAAGAGGACCCCAGCCCCCACAGGAGGTAAGAGCCCCGGGGTGGCCAGTGTAGCGCTTGGGGAGGAGTTGTCCCTAGGTAGGGGAGGTGAGTGGACAGGCTTGACCTTAGTTTCCCTGGGGGATAGAGAGATGATCCCACGGGTTCAGGTACCCTCGAACACTGCCAAGTACCGGCAGAGGGTCCTGGTGAACGGGGAGGAGGTGGAGGCTCTGAGGGACACGGGTGCCAGCATGACGATGGTAAGACGTCAGCTGGTGTCCCCAGAGCAGGTGATTCCTGAAGTATTCCACCCGGTTGTTATGGCTGATAATAGCCTGGGTCATTACCCCGTGGCCCAAGTTCCCTTTGAGTGGGGAGGAGTCTCAGGCCTGTTGAGAGTTGCGGTGAGCCCTGCCATGCCAGTTGACTGTCTGCTTGGAAACGACTTGGAACATACCGCCTGGAAGGAGGTGGAGTTCAATGCCCACGCTGAGATGCTGGGATTACCAGGGTGGACTTGCGTAGTCACGTGGTCCATGGCTGCCCGGCAAGGAACTCAACCCGGGTTGGAGCCTGAAACAATGGCCCAGCCCACTGCTGGACAAGAAAACATCCTTGAGGATGCACCCCGCGGAGGTGACCCCGGAGTCCGCTGAGGTGGATGTTGTTCCCGTGGGGGACTTGCCGACCCCTGCAAAGTGGCAGGTGGAAGGAGGGCCTACCCGGGAGGAATTCTGTCGGGCACAGAGAGAGTGCCCAACGCTTGAAGGCCTGCGGCAGCAGGCCGAAGCCCAAGCAACTGGTAAAGAGACCGGTAATTACCATGTCTACTGGGAGGATGGTCTCCTCTACAGTGAGCCTAAGGCTCCGGTGCATGGGTCATCAAGGGCCTTAGTGGTCCCCCAATGCTACCGAGCCTTCCTGCTGGAATTGACACACGAGATACCCCTAGCAGGACACCTGGGCCAGGACAAGACATTTGCGCGATTGGTCCCACATTTTTATTGGCCCAGGATGAGAGTTACCTCTGACACCTTTTGTAAGACCTGTGTGACTTGTCAGGCGAGTGGCAAGACTGGGACTAAGTTGAAGGTCCCTCTGGAACCGCTCCCGGTTGTCGGTACCCCTTTTGAGCGGGTAGGAATTGACATTGTCGGGCCAATGGACCCGCCGACTTCTTCGGGACATAGGTTCATCTTGGTGTTGGTGGACCACGCCACCCGGTACCCGGAGGCAATCCCTCTGAGGACCATCACTGCACCTGTGGTGGCGCGGGCCTTGATGGGGATTTTTACCCGCGTGGGATTCCCCAAGGTCGTGGTGTCAGATAGGGGCACGAATTTCATGTCGGCCTACATGCAGGCCATGTGGAAGGAGTGCGGAGAGTGACCTACAGGTTCTCCACTCCTTACCACCCCCAGACTAACGGGCTCGTGGAGCGCTTCAATAAGACCCTGAAGGGGATGATCCGAAGCCTACCCGAGGACTTGAGAAGGAAGTGGGACGTCCTCTTACCCTGTCTGCTCTTCTCCTACCGAGAGGTGCCGCAGAAGGGGGTCGGGTTCAGCCCCTTTGAGCTGCTCTATGGACACCCCGTTAGGGGACCCCTCAGTCTCGTGAAGGAGGGGTGGGAGAAGTCTTCTAAGAAGCTCCCCCGTGATGTGGTCAGCTACATGCTGGCATTCCGCAGTCAAATAGCCAAGCTGTGGAAGGAAGCCTCAGACAATCTGGAGGCTAGTCAAGCCGTCATGAAGGAGTGGTACGACCGGAATGCTCGGACGGTGGAGTTGGATGCTGGACAGAAGGTGTGGGTCATGGAGCCCGGAGAGCTTAGCGCCCTCCAGGACCGGTGGACTGGACCGTATGAAATTTTGGAGAGAAGAGGCCAGACCACTTATGTAGTAGACCTCAAGACCCCCCGTCAACCCCACAGGGTGTTCCACATCAACCGCCTTAAGCCACACCAGGAGCGGTCAGAACTTACTCTCCTGATGGTGACGGATGGGAGTGAAGAGGAGGAGAGCGAGCCTCTTCCGGACCTTCTGGCGGCCAAAGAGAACGATGGATCGGTGGAAGGAGTGGTTCTCTCCCCATCCTTGACCCTTGAGCAACAGGGGGACTGCCGCCAGGTATTGGAGTGGTACTCCTCGTTGTTTTCCCTCACTCCTGGGATTACGCACCTGTGTACCCATGATGTGGACACAGGGGACAGCCCGCCTGTGAAAACCAAGTCTTACCGGCTGTCCGACAAAGTCAGAACCAGCATCCAGAGTGAGGTGGCCAAAATGTTGGAGCTGGGGGTGATTGAGCCTTCCAGCAGCCCTTGGGCTAGTCCGGTGGTGTTGGTGCCGAAAGCGGCCCCACCGGGCACCACACCAGAACTTCGGTTCTGTGTGGATTACCGTGGTCTGAATTCCGTGACCAAGACTGATGCTCACCCGATCCCTCGGGCGGATGAGCTCATTGGCCGACTGGGAGCAGCTCGGTATCTGAGTACCATCGACCTGACGTCAGGATATTGGCAGATTGCCATGGCGGACGGAGCGAAGGAGAAGACTGTGTTCTCCACCCCCGAGGGCCACTTTCAATTTCGGGTGATGCCCTTCGGGCTGAAAAATGCTCTGGCCACTTTCCAGCGGTTGGTTAACCAGGTACTGTCTGGCCTAGAGGCCTTCTCTGCTGCCTACCTGGATGACATAGCTGTCTTCAGCAGCAGCTGGGAGGACCATCTGGAGCATCTCCAGGAGGTGCTACAGGCTCTACAGCGGGCTGGCCTAACCATCAAGGCTAGCAAGTGCCAGATTGGACAGGGATCTGTCGTCTACCTGGGACACCTGGTGGGCGGGGGTAAGGTGCAACCCCTCCAGGCCAAAATCGAGACCATCTTGGCCTGGGAGCCCCCAAAACCCAAACGGAGGTCCGGGCTTTCCTTGGCCTCACGGGTTACTACCGCCAGTTTGTCAAGGGCTATGGGACCATCGTAGCCCCCCTGACTGAATTGACATCCAAGAAGCAGCCACGCAAAGTCATCTGGACGGCTGCCTGTCAAGAAGCGTTTGACACTCTGAAGCACGCGATGTGCACCGCTCCGGTGCTTAGGACTCCGGACTTTGGAAGAGAATTCATTGTGCTGACAGACGCCTCTGAGCATGGCATTGGAGCTGTGCTCTCTCAACTGAATGATAACGGCCAAGATCAGCCAGTGGCCTTTATTTCTCGAAGGCTACTCCCCCGGGAACAGCGGTGGAGTACGATAGAGCGAGAAGCCTTCGCTGTGGTTTGGGCTTTGAAGAAGTTGAGGCCATACCTCTTTGGCTCTCACTTCCTAATTCAAACCGACCACCGACCCCTTCGCTGGCTCATGCAGATGAGAGGCGAAAACCCCAAATTGTTGAGGTGGTCCATTTCCCTCCAGGGGATGGACTTTCGGGTGGAACATCGACCCGGAGTAGACCACGCCAACGCTGACGGTCTCTCCCGGTTTTTCCGCCTTAGCGATGAGAACTCCCTAGAGGTTGGGAAGCTCTCCCCACTTTCGGCTGGGGGGACGCATGTTAGACCTGTCAGCCCTAGGGTGGTCTTACCCCGTTTTTTTGCTCTTGCGCCTCATTTTTGCCACTACACTTTTGTTGGACCTAGGTCTCTGGGCGCCTTACCACTGCCAAACAGTGCTGAGGTGCAGGTGCTCTCTCCTAATAAGATGGCTGCCACAGGCCCCTGCTACTGCGGAGTGGCCATTGCGCACGCACATACTAGTAGTCAGGATCAGGCGGGGACATAATGATACAGTATCCATGCCGTTCCCGCCTCTGGGCCTCATAGCCAGACATGAGGGGAGCTTCTAGAACCTTCCAGCTAGGGGAGGAGTTATGTTTTGCCGCCTTCGGAAGGGTCACCTGACCTAGGGGTTTAAGAGGTTTGGAGGAAAACCTTTCTAGTCAGTTGGGGCACCACTGGACCTGGGGGAACCTCGGTCGGAGTATAGGCTGTCGGGCCTAGGGGGGAGGCCTACACTACTGGTACTGACTGGGCTGAGGCACTGCTGTGCTAAGATAGCTGAGGAACACCTTCCACCCACTGACCTTGCCCAGCGTGAGGGGACCCAGGGAACCACCTCCAGTGTGCCTGCAGGGAACCATCCTGCTCTTGTGCCCACCAACTCAACCCCCCCTTTCCCCCCAAGTAACTGTATTCAAGTAACAGCAACCAAGAAACTACAAGCCAGAAACTGCGTTAAAGGAACCACCACGAAGAAGCTACAACCTCCTGTGCTGGGGATCACCAGGTAAAGCGCTGTATGCTGTGCCCTGAAGAAGCGCTGTTCAACCCCAGCGCTGTGCTCTATAGAAGTGCTGGCGCTGACCACCCAAGTACTGTGTTGCCTGCTGGAGCGCTGTGCCTGAGAAGCGCTCCAGCGCTAAATCAACCCCTGGCCCCCAAGCGCCGCGTGCCTCCTGGCGCTACCTGGCCCACAACTGTGGTGGTTGAAAATCACCGCCGCAGCCCCTGTGCGCGTTGCCCAAGAAGCGCTGGGAGGGAAACTCACCGCCGCGGCCCCCGCGCTGCCTGGAGAAGAAGCGCTGGGCCCAGGATCACCGCCGCCGCCCGGGCGCTGAGGAGAAGCGAAGGCCGCGCTGGGCCTGAGAGGAGGGCGGGAGGCGTTGCCTAGCAACGAGAGCAACGGCCGCGTCAGAGGCCGCGCCCCGAAAAGCCGCGACATCATTGGCCCCCGGCTCCGGAGGCCGACGGAGGCCCGTGAGCCCGGAGCGGGACGACGTCCGGGGGCTGCCCTGCCTGCGGGAGCCCCTGCAGCTGGTCCACAGCCCCTCGAGAGAGCACTGGGGCCCCGAGTGGAAGCGCCGCCTTCCCCGGTCGAGGCCCCACGAGTAACGAGGAGCGGGCTGACCGGGAGGAGGCGCCTGGCCCCACCGAGGCCCACACGCATAGCGGGACAACCAGGTGAGCCCGGGAGGCCCTGGGAGGGATTCTGAGCCGCCAGGAGAGCTCAGGGAAGAAGCGCTAACCCCGCCTACCGCCCAGAGTGGATTGAGAGGGACCGGGGCCCTCAGGCTGCCATGTTGACTGCCTCCCCTGCGCATGAGGCTGGGCCCGGTCGTAGTATTTAGGCCTGGCCTGCTCACCCCTTACTCATGATCGGCCCTGCCCACGAATCAGGTCCTTACCACACGGGCCTCAGAAACAGGGCCTGAATTGAATAGGAGCATAGGCCAAGCTGCTCGTATGACTTACATGCATTAAGTCCCTTAATGAGGGAGATGTTTACAATGTTGTGTGATTTATCTACATCAAGGCCTTTACTGAATTGAATAGGAGCCTAAGCAAAACTGATGTATGACATACATGCCTTATGTCTCCTAATGAGGGAGATGGTTTTAGTGTTGAGTGATTTACCTACGTTAGGCCCTTAATGAATGGAATATATCTACATGAATTGAGCCTGTGTTCACCTGCCAAGAGTTAAAGTGTTCCTATGTTGTAGGCCTACCTGCTTTGCGACACCCACTGTACTGAATGTGGTTGCGCCTAGGTTGGTACAGGTTCTTCCTCATCTACAGTGTAATGTGCATCTAGATTCTTGCTAAGTGAATGTCGCTAAATGCATTTGAAGTCTATGTTTTGACCTGCAACCTATGACCTACAGTGTTACCTACTTGTCAATGAGGTTAATGCTACTGCCTTTTAATGGCGTAACGTTTTACTGTTATAATGTGCTTGAATGAATTTACGCACTGGTTTTGAGAAGCTAAATGAATTGCAATGTTGCCTAAGATTATCTGCCTCATCTATTGCTGATCTAAAATTAGATAAAGGATCTTGTTTTTATACAAAAGCCTGGTGTGGTGTCTCCTTTATTGTGTGCGCATTACTGAGTCAGTGTGAGTGTGTGCTGCACAAGTGCTTAACACATTGCCTTCGGGTGCCTTCCTACCTCGCACCAAGCTACCGTGTCGGAATCGGTGACCCCGCTTCTAACTCTCTGGGATAGACACAAGGACACTGATGTAATTTTGACATAGGCACACATGCACTTATATTGACCCTGGGACAATAACACGTACATTGGACACTTCAAACTGGCCAATGCTTACTGTCACAGTTATACTGTCTGGGTTCACACACAGACTCTGGCACTGGGGTAATAGGACACCAACAGAGAGACACTTGGACTAACATGAGGGTACCGACACTGGGATACTGACATTGGCACATGGGCAGAGTTGACATTTGGACAATCACATTAGGACTTGACACTAGGGCATTGACACTGGAACACAGGTGGTTGGGGAAATAGGGACACTGACATTAATACTGAAACCCTGAGAGGGGAAACTAGCTGAGGGATACTGACACATATGTAATAAAACTGACCTGGTGACACTAACAAGTCCACACACTCTAATGCTTAGAAAATGACACGAGGGCACAAGAATTGGGACACCAACACAGGAAAGCTACCACACATGGACAGTGGAACTAAAACTAGGAATTAATATGACACAAGGATACCAGTTGTAACACAATGTGTCACTAGCACTAGCGCACTGGCACTAACACAGGGAAACTGCTAGGGGGAATGTAGACACCTTGTCACCAAGATCTGCATATGAATACTGACTAGGAGTACACTGACAAAGAGATATTGATAGGTTGATACTGACACAAGAACTCTAATATGGATACTTTGACAAAGGAACACAGGGATATCATTATTGACACTGGATCACCAGCACAAACAATATTTCCACTGGGGTGCAACCACAGAACAATGAGACACTGACAATGAGGTCACCAACTTACATGAGGACACCAACACTATAATTGGGATAATGTGACAATGAAAGAAATTATGTGATGAGGATATTGGCAATAGGACACTGATATAGGAACTCTGAAACTGTCAAAGAGCACATGTGAACATCAACAGTGGTATCGGAATATTGACACTTGGACAGTGATATGGAGCTGATGACATTCAGGCAGTTTGACTGGCAGTGACATTGGGAGACTAACAGTGGGACACTGACATAGGGACTGAAACTTACACGAGGTCACTGACAATATGACGAGAGGGCAAACAAGACACAAACACTGAGTCATGGTGACAGACTACTTAGTGACCCCTCAGTCCTGCCCAAAATAACCCCAGCCCCTAGTTGAGGTCATGAGTGGTCCCAGAATGAACCATTTCAGTTCCCAGCGCTGGGAGAAGTCCAAAGTGTTTCTTCTGTTGTAGTGCAGAAATGAGGACTTAAGTTAGGCTAGGCCAGGCCTACAGGCCTATGGAGTAGAAGAGGGCCCTTCTTTCCCTCATAACCCTTCATTATCACTAAAAGTGCACTGCCTGTCACCTGCCCAGTCAATGTGGAAGCACTGTGTAGGCAGCCACATGGCGAGAAAGAGATCAGCACAGGGTGAGGGTCTGCCAATCACTATCAGTGACTTGGGCAAAATCAGTGCTTAAACTGTAAAAAAAAAAATGTTATAAATGCATGGGTGAATCGTTTTTCTTGCGATCCGATCTGAAGCAATACTGTGCACTGAATCCCAGGGCAGCTTAGTTTTGATTTCACCTCATGCCTCTTTCTTCCACCCCTCTACACTTTCAGTGTCTTTATCTAACACTTGCAATTTCTTTTTAATCCCTCTTTTTTGCCATTTGTCACTTTTTTCGTATTTATGACTTCCTTCTTCTTTCTCCCTTTCCTGTCCTTTTCTGTTGCACCGCTGTGGAGACCCGCCAGCCATCCTCTACAGATTGTGAACAAGGAAGGTGAAACGCACTGCTCTCTCTGCACTACTAGTGCAGAGAGACCCGCAGCACGATATCGGGCCGCCACGTCCCCTCAACAAACTTACCTTTCATGGCTGGAGCATGGGTGCATTCTTCTGATAAAGTGCTCCCCTCCAGAGGGCAGGCAACACTGGCTATGGCCCCATTCAGTCTGGCCTTTTCTTTCTCAGAATCCCTCAGTAAGGATTTCTGGAAGGTTATGAGTATCCCGAACTAAGGTTGCCACCACCATTCAATCTCTTTAGGCCTTCTCTGAATCTAATATGGAGAACCCATATGCTCGTCTACCACTTCTTGTTTATGGCCTATATAAGGGGTGAGACCTTACTTCACTTTGTGTTACAATGCTTCAAGTAGGTTTTGTGGTGTTTTCTCACTACTGGTCATTTCTAAAGGATTTTCCTGAACCTACACCAGTCCTAACTCCTTTTTCCTTCAGCCCTATCTCGTTCAGGCTTCAGCCTCTTTACTCTTTCATATTCTGAAGGTGACTTTGAAATCCTGTTGTTGCAGCTTCTTCTTCTGAAAGCCGCCTCAAAGTTCCCTGGGACAAGTCTCCTCAGCCAGCTCTGGGCCTCAGGTGTTTTTAACTTTTGTTTTTTTCACTACATGCGGCTCCTTCCAAAGGACACCGACTGCTAGGCATTACCTATTCTTGGTGACATTGTGGCTGCTGGAAGGGGTCACACATACCTCTGCCAGGTTGTCTGTGAAGACCGGGATGACCAAACCAAGGAGCAGCCAGAGAAAATCGACTAGAATTCCAGCTCATGACATTCTCGCGTTGGAACTGGGTTAAAGTCTGATGATGAAAAATAAGTCAAGGTCCCAAAAATCACTGTTCGTGCACATCACCTGCAATGACCTGCACAATTTAAGCACTGGATCCAAGACAGTGGAACAATGGGTGAGCATTTGTCTTGCTAGTAATCATTCCAATGACTAGTGAAAGTGGGCCCCTTACCAGACTCACTCGCTGAGCTGTGCCCATGGTCCCTGCCTCCCTCTTCCTACCTTGTCTTTCTGTCCGTCTGACTCTTCCATCAAGGGATCTCACTCTGGAGCCAGGTTTACAGTTAGGGGTTTATTTATGAGAGCCTTGCATCACTTTTGCACCACATAAAGTGGTACATAAGTGATGCAGGGCTCTCATAAAGATGTATGAAGCCATGCAAAGCCACCCTGCATGGCTTTGAGTGGCCTTATAAATCATGAGTAAGGCAACGCAGCACAAATCGCTGTGTCGCTTTACGCCCGGGAGGCGTTCCATGGGCGTTGTGGTGAGTTTTAACGCTGCCCCAGATTTGCAAATTGATCTAAACCTGGGTAAGCATCAATTCTGTACGCCTCCCAAGATGAGGCATAAAGAGGAGAAATATGTTTACTTCTCCTTGTTTTTTCTTCTTTCCAATTGAAAGAGGAAAATGCCTCGTAAAATTGTTTTTGTGTAGGAAGGTGCCCCTTCCTGGACTAAAACCATCCTGCATGCATCAGAGGCACACTTGCACCATAGTGGAGGGTGCCTACATTGGCGCTAGACTGCAAAGATGGCACCAACACAGGCAGAAAGGACAGGAATGTACCATATTGCTTAAATACAGTGTATTCCTGCTCCTTCATTTTGGCGCAGGACAGCGCAGCAAGATGCCTTGCTGCCCTACGCTAAAATGCCATAAATGAGGCTCTCGGTGCATTGCTGGTTGAGACCGAGCTCACATCTTTATATGCACAATGTCTGCGTACTCTTAACCATGTAGCAGTAGATTTACAATTGTCTTCAAACCCCATGCAATAGTTTTAAATCATTGGTAGAAACATTTGTCTAGAATACCACCAGTTGCCACACATCTACCAAAGGAGCCTTGATGGAAAACCCCAAGCCTCATGTATAATGACATTGGTTTTCTATCCAGTTTTCATCAATTTCACTTACTGGAGGTGCTTTCAAAACACCATTTGACAGACATTTGCTGAACATTCTCAATGTTGCTAGCTATCGTAGCTATAAAAGGCATAATTTTGCATTCATTTTCACAAATAATTGTAAAGGTAGAATAATAGTAATGCTTTAAGAAGTGCCATAAACACGTTGCATCCTTTAAAATCTCACCATCTTGTGCCATCTTTAAAAGATTTTGTGTTGGGGAGGCACACACTGTCCAACCTCGAAACCCTTTTTTGCCACAGTTGTTCCTTGGGGCCATACCACCCACAACACATCTCCTCTGGCTACTAGCCTGGCCATACCAGTGACAGGATACCACCACCAGTAGCATCTGTTGTGGAAACGTCTGTATCATGGTTGATGTCCTCCATTTACTAGTCTGGTGCACCCTTCACGTTCTTTTCAGATTTTTTATTATGGGTCATTTTAGTTTGTAAAAATACTACAAGCTGCTGCATTTTTGTGTTTGTCTATATTTGCGGATGCGACTGAAACGTAAATTGCTATATTGCACGTTTCCCTAATTCCCACATAAACCTAAATGTAGGGTACGGTTTTTTCTGTTTGCATAAATACCACATACATAGAGATTTTCACATGTAATAAAAGCTTGTCTTATAATTCCAAAACCGTACATGTCCACAATTACCGCCTCACTCAGCCCGCTCAGAAGGAGGGAAACTAAAGCATTCAAAGATAAGAAACTCACGAATAAAGCAAGGAGCACTGGAGGCTAGAGGGTTTTCAACAAAGCTCCTTCGAGTAGCCTGTCAAATTAGGAATTGTAGAGGAAAGAATGTCACCAGCAAGGCAGCTTATACAGTCACAAACGAGTGCTTCTCCCAGAATGACTGATAGACTGAGCCTGACTTGGCAGTGCAGGCGTAAATGTCACTGTGAGTGAATCCACATTTCCAGGGAACTAATGAGCTGGACTGTGCTTCAGAGCGTTTTGGCAGGCCTCAGACTGAAAGAGAACGTAATCCTTCCAAATGCAGTAGCCAGAACATGAACTAATTGAAAACTTAGGGCCAGATTTTCAAAAAAGGTACGCAAGGCAGCTCAGCCCCAAAGAGGCTGCGCTGTGTTGCCTGACAGGGTGAGAGCAGGAGAGAGCCACATTCACAGAGATTTGGCTCTCTCTTCCCCTTTCCCTGAGCCGCGGGGCTGATTTCAGTAGCAGTGCGCCAGGCACACACCTTAGCACCATAGTTTTAAGGTGCGTGCCTGAGTCTAGCATAAGTATTAGGTGCCCTTCCTGTACAAAATGCTATGCTTAGACAAGTTCAAACACTTTCCCCACTTTAGATGTGTGATTCACAGTGCAGCATGCATGCAAAGTAGGAAAAGAAAGGAGAAATTAAAACATTTCTCCTCTTAATGCCTCCTTTCAGATGACATTAACTTTTGGCACTAAGCCCTGTCTACAATTGTTTGTAGATAGGGTTTTGCATCAAAAGTTATAGGTGGTTGCATGGGAACTCCCGTGTACCACCCATGTAACAACCCCTTGGTTCTAAGTAACTCAAAGTAATGCTTCGAGCTGCTTTGCGTTACTTGTAGGGTACTTTCCAATGGAAAACAAGTTTTGTGCTGGAAAGTAAATTGGTAAAAAAACATTTTGTGCTGACTAGCGTCACTTATGTGATGCTAATCCAGTGCATAATGTTTGAAAATCTACCCCTTAATTTTTGAAACAACGAATCAAAACTCTTAGAATTAGACAAGCCTTTTCAGCGGCACTGGGAACACATATCCATATAAAATCCAGATTTGTAATTGAATTGTATGGCTATGTATAAAACACTTTCTATACACCTTGCGAGGCCTAAAGTGATTTCTGATTGGATTGTTAAGTATTTGCTATATGAGCATCATTTATATAGTGCTTTGTGTCCATGGAGGTCACTGGAGCGCTCTAACTTCATTGAGTTTCTGGGCATCTTTCGAATCATGGTTGAAAGGGTGTTGTTTGCAGTTAGATTTATATGGCAATAAATTGGGTGCACTACATGCGGTTTGTAGGGAGGTGGAATTAAAAGGTGATCTTGATAGCACGTTGGATATAAGTTTGGAAGTAGTGTAAGGATGAACTCAGTCATGAATGCAGGTATTTACCACTTTTTGTTACTGATTGTAGCTGAATATATGCAGTGAATTATGTTTATATGTTATAAGGGTTGACACATTTAGTGGAGTTCTTGGCAAAAACCCTCTGTGACAGTAAGGGGCAAGGGCCCAATTTATATATTGGTGGTATGTATGCTCCATAGCAACAGCAACAGAGTATACATACTGCCAACATGAAGGTCCACCCGCCCGATTTAAATGTGGACAGACCTTGATTTTGGCCATGCCGGAGACTACTCTGTATCCGCCGTGGCCAAACTTCTACGACAGCCCTGGGGAGTAAGGCACTTTGTAGAAATGTCTACATGTTCATTCACCCAATTTAGATGAGCGGACATGTAGTCATTTATTACTGTTCCTTACCACCAGGTAGATCCTGGTACCCCCAGGTACAACCCTCTTTTCAAACAGAAAATCCTGTTTCAGGATATTCTTTTTGAATAGAAAAAAATGATTACTCTGTGCTACAGGGCTGCGCCCTGATGCTGCAGCCCCATAGCACATAACAAATATACATTGCCTGGAACCACCATGATGGTGATTCCTGGCAATGCTTTTATAAATGAACGCCTGCTAGACAGTCATTTATAAATTAGGTGGAGGTAATTTACTCCGTCCTCATGGAGGAATGGCGTGGCTGCCCGCCTAAATACAAATCAGGGCCAAAGTCAAGTGGATTTTGATCCACGTAATTCGTGGTGTCATACCAGGCTCCCCCGATGCTGTGCCATTGGCTCATACAGCATGTCATTAGATTGATTTAGGAAATGTTGTTCGTTTGTTGGGATTCAGTCTCAATTTGGGAAGGTCCATGTTTTTAATGCTAATCTGAATTCAAGGTGGTTGTTGACTGTACTTATTTTTTTAGGTAATGCGTTCCATAGTTTGCCATATTTGTGCTGAGAGTGATCTACCACCTATATGAGTTTTTTTTCTGAAAAGCTGGATGGTTTGTAGTAATACCTCTCTTGAGCTGAGGTTTCTCCGGTGCCTTGGATTTCCTCCTTGGCAAAGCAGAGGGCTTTGTCGCATATTCTTATTGTGACTGGTTGCCAGTCCATGGCATTAAGGGCGATTGTTATATAATCTTCTCTTTTCAGACTAAAAACCTCTTTGGCAGCAGCTTTCTGGGCTCGTTGAAGTATGTTGATTGTGCGTTTTGTAAGCCCAATGTAGTGTCCTTTGGTGTAAATGGTTTCGACAGCACTGAAGTGCGTGGGGCTTGCATCATGTGGTGTTCGCTGGGTATGAAAACCCCAATTGTAAGATTCTTGTGATGTTGAAGATGCTTTTTGTCACATTGTTGACCTGCTTTTTGAGTGACGGTTTGGTATCCATTGTCACACCAAGAATATTACTTCTGTCAAAGTGGTGGGAGGAGTTCCAATTTCCATGGGCCAGGGTGTTGATAGGCCATTATTTTGTTATAATCTGCGGGTTAGTATATCAAGTTTAGATGGATTTAGAATAATCTGTGCTGGAACTTTATTGTTTTAAATTAGAAAATCAGACACATTTTTTAAGTGTTTTTTTAATAAACACAATTTTAAATTATTTGATTCCCTGAATAAAATGAATATGGGTGAATTTAGTACAGCTGTAGGTTTATGCCCATGATTTGTGTAGTATTAATCATTATTTTCGGATTCATAAACTGGCAGGCGGTTGTCTGGTGAAATTTAATAGTTTCCTACTGCTACATTTGTCAGCCATTTGCATAGGAAGGGTGCCAAGGTCCCTAGTGCAAGCAAGGAAAATGCTCCAGACTTACAGTTTCTTTAAAAAGACAGCTAAAGTTGGGGTGAGCTGGACAACTTGCACATATAGGCCCTGATGTCACTTCACTAAACCTATTGAATCCAACCACACTGTGTCAGAAATAAACCAGCTCCATCAAACTATGTGACGACCCAGCCTCATTTTTCAATGACAAAAGTGCCAACATACATGCCAACTCTCCAGTGCAGCCTAAGCTTGACTTTCTAAAGGACTCTTCAGCACCTTCAGGAGCATCCTTAGCTGTTTTCACCCTCATTTCTATCCAAGGGAGTAGTCAGAAAATTCAAATACCCCCCACTTTTAACCAAACCTCTAATGACACTGAGCGAGCGAAGAAAGTAAGTCTATTCCTTCTTATATTTGTTTGCTTCACCCTTGCATCCAATCATCTGTCCATCCATCCTGCCACTCTCCCACCCATCCATCAGCCTTTCACATTTCCACCCATCCTTTCATTATTCTAACCAGCTACTGAAATTACACCCATCTTTCACCAATCCATCCACCTTTTGACCTTTCCATCCATTTACTTCACATGAAGATCTGTCATCCTTTCACTCTTCTAGCCATTCATCCTTTCACTTTTCTGTCCACCTATTATATCCACTTATCCGTCTCTCTATCAATTCTTTCTTCCATTCTTGCATCAACTGATCCTTTCCCCTTCTATCCATCCATTCATCCATTCAACCATCCATCCTTGCACACACTCTTCATTTTTTCTTTTCAACAACCATTCCTTTCACTTTGCTATTTCCTTCCTTCTTTGCACCTGTTATTACTTTCACCTTCTGCATTTTCCCGTTTATCCTTTACAGTTTCTAACTACCACAATTCTTTCTTTTCTCATATTACATTTTTCTTAAATGCCTTTCCAAAACACCACTGCTCTCTTTGTAACTTTTTTCTTTGTTTGCAACATTTATTTTCCTCTCTTTTGCTGAACGTGTTTCACTGCGTTCACCCCCACTTTTTAGCCCTGCCCTGGCTTTTGTCTGAAGCCCTGCAGAGGCCATTGTAAAACTATTAAACTTTTAGGAGTTACCCCCCCACCTAAGCTGCCAAAGCGGGCGGTTCACGACACCACTGTTTCCATTCCTGAAACACAAGCAGCTTTAGCTTCTAGTAAATCAGGCTCTCTAGAAGATCCGTGTCCCCGAGCATTTTAACACTAGTTGCTGAAGAAATCACCCCTGCCTTTACCAGCTTTTTAAACTCTTTTACCTTACCAATGGTGCTGGTGTCGTGGAAGCACAATACTGTTCTACCACCAGTTCAAAAGTCTATCAGTGACCCCAATTCTCTTAGTAACTATCATCCTCTCTTGCTTCTCACCATAAAATCTAAAATTCTTGAAAAACATGTTAACACTCAACTCTGGGACTATCGTGAAACTAACAACCCACTGGACCATACTCAGTCAGGTTATAGACACCATTACACCACCAAAACAGCCATACTGGCCGTTACAGAAGATCTAAAATCCATTTTTGATCAAGGTCAGCCGGGTACCTTGATAATATTTAATCTCTCTGCAGCATTTGATACGATCTCCCACTCTCACCCCACAAATCGTCTTCATATCTTAGGAATTTACAAATCGTCTCTGAGCGAGCTAAGGTCTTTTCTTTCAGGTCAAAATCAGCCTTGCTACCGCCTTTTACCTCCTATTCTTTTCCTATCAAACAAGGTGTCCCTCAAGGCTCTCCATTGAGCCCCACTCATTTTCAACTTTTATATGACTCCACATGCATCCTTTGTTCAGGCCTTCAGTTTAATTGTGGCCATCTCAGATAACTGGAACTATAGATAAGACAACTCCTGTGCTTGCTTATAAAGGTGGCTACATGGATGAATAATAATTGCCTTAAACTAAATAGTGGAAAGACAGAAATTCTTATATACGGGTAACAACCTTCTGTCTTGTCACAGCTTTGTTGGCCAGCAGAGCCTGGTCCACCTGCCAACCATCCTTAAATCTCAGGAACATAGGTATTCGTTTTGATCAAAATCTTGCATTTGATAACCAAGCCCCTTGGTAGCAGCCACTTGCTTTTCTATGCTAAGAACTCATAGGAAAGCTCTTCCCCTAACCCCTCCTCTTCCAAGAAAATGGTGGCATATGCACTCATCACTGCTAGACTTGATTATAACAACTCGCTCTATTTAGGATGTCTAAATGATCTGCGTAAAAATAGGCTTCAGGTAGTTCAAAATTCAGCAGCCCACTAGATTCCCAACCTACCTCCCTATCAAACTAATTGAGGTAATCTCAAAGATCTACACTGGCTCCCTGTTCATGAAACATGAATGTTTATAGCCATTGGCTTTGTTTTTAAAGCAATACCCAATGAGTGCCCCACATACATTAAAACAATTGACCAAGCCCTACCAAACTTCCAGAATTCTGAGATCCTCCAAGGTCAAAATAATCTGTCCCACTGAGGTAAGGCACACTTGCCAGGTAGGTCGCTCCCCCACCACACAGCTCCGCCTGTGTTGTCCGCCCGCTGCTGCTGCTGGTAAGCTCGCCCCTCCGCTTGTGGCCTCGGTGCCCGTATTTCTTGCTTTCTGTCTCTCCACTTTTCCTTCTGTGCCCCCGCTGCCCCATTGTACTGTGCCCGTATTTCTCTGTTTGTTTTCTCCCCGTTTTTCCTTCTGTGCCCCTCGCTGCCCCATTGTACTGTGCCCGTATTTCTCTGTTTGTTTTCTCCCCGTTTTTCCTTCTGTGCCCCTCGCTGCCCCATTGTACTGTGCCCGTATTTCTCTGTTTGTTTTCTCCCCGTTTTTCCTTCTGTGCCCCTCGCTGCCCCATTGTACTGTGCCCGTGTAGGAAGGTGGAATCTGACTATATGGTTGCCCCCACTTTTTTTCCTGGTGTTTTGGTGGTTTATGACTTAGTTGGACTGGGACCCTGCTATTCAGGGCCCCAGTCTATCTGCTCTCTCTAAACGACATGGAGTGCACTCTAGGTGCACTAGTGATTGGATACTGTGGTGCCTTATGAGTACCTAGTATATGGTACCTTAGGTACCAAGGGCATAGGTACTTCACAGGCATACCAGGGGCTGCAGCATGTATTATGCCACCCTGGGAAGCAGTCTAAATCTGACACCACAGGCCTGCTACTGCAGCCTGGGTGAGGTGGTGCTAGCACTCCTCACTGAGATATAGGTTTCCTATATCTCTCCTGCACACACATATAAACCTATCAGTCACCCCTAAGGCAGGCCCTATCAATCCTGAGGGCAGGGTGCTTGGCTTCTATGTGAGGGGTGCCTCTGCCTGAGCAGGGCCCCTCTGCAGCTCTCAGAGTCTATTCTCTGGGGCTGTTTGTGGATGCGGTTAAACCATATACTCTTAAGTGCATTATATCCTCGCGGTAAAATGCTAACTTTGGAATGGCTGCATCAAAACATGTCGTGTTTGGTGTCAAACATCTTGGAATACTACCCCCGCCAATCCTGGCGGCGGGGGTAGCATTCCACCCTTCTAGAGGGATAAGACATGTACCTGCTGTGGAAACGCGGTAGAATCCTGAAGAGCCCTGGCATCACAAAATGGATGCCACCAGTCACAGACACTGGGCTGCCCTCCTGCTGATGACCGAAACTCACAGTGGAGGAAGCCCAACAATAGGCATCCTGTCACAGGGAGGTGTAACCACCTCCCAGACAGGGTTTAGTGTATTGGGGCTGGGTGGGTGCACTCTTAGAGTGCTTTGAAGTCCTGCACTGGGGGAGCAGAAGGCTCCTCTGTGCATATGCCAGTTCAAACCGGCTCAGGGGCTACCTGCCCCTGCTCTGGCATGAAACTGGACAAAGGGAAGTGGGTGTAGCCACCCCTCCCTTGACACTCCCATAGGTGGGGTCATAGAGCTAGTCCATCCCCTCTTTTCAGTATAAGAAGGGGAACCCTTGAACTTGCTAGTTAGATAACCCCTGGACGACGCTCTACAGAAGAATCCTGGCCCTTCGACGTTCCACTACCTTTGGAAGACAGAAGAATCTCCCTTGGAGTCAAGGAGTGACTCCCTGCTTGGCAGGCACCAAAACGACAACGACGGTCGCAAACTATGCCGCTCCCGCCGGAGTCCGAAGTCCCTACAGCCCAAGAAGTGGATTTCCTGACTTCTGCAAGGCCATCGTGAGTCTCCAGCGAAGCTGAGGCAAGTGGACCCCACGAGTGACGAGGAACCGTGACCCCTGGGTACCGTGCACTATTGTCGAGTGCAACCCCTTCACAATAATCTAGAACCTTGTACTTTGGACCACGTGTGTTCCCGACCTCCAGCAGGAATCCCTCCGAAGATCAGAGGCCTACACCGTCCCGAGTGACCGTGGGCCCCTGTTGAGTGATTCCGCCCGAGGTGTCTTTGCGATCCCTTGCCAGCCGGCTCGTGGGTCCCCAGAAGACTTCTTAAAGAAACCAAAGGGCTCCCCTGGTTGCACCAGGCCTGCCCTGACTTACCCTCGCTGGGTGAGTCCCTCAGACCTTGCTGGTTTGTGCCATCTACTTTTCTTCATCTCCCCAAGACTTGCTGTTGCCAAGGCTTGTTGGCTCTAATCGAGTTGCCGACACCGCAGTAAGCTGCAGACTTTGTGGGACACACAGAATCCAGCTCCTGGTCGTCGTCGACGCCTCCTGGACCTCGTGGCTGAAGAGTCAAGGCACCCGCAACCGACCTGAATCAACCGACGACGGTGGGCATCCATCTTCCTTGCCCCGAGTCACTGCCAAGTGACTTTGAACACTGTCCCCTCTGCTTTCAGGTCATCCTTCTTCAGAATCCAGGCTTTGATTCCACCGGACACTTCTTCAGCTCCCGCAAGCAGCAAGTCTTCTTTGTTCGCCATTGAAAACGACGCCGCGACCCGACACCAAAGGACACCTATGCACCCGGCTTCCCTGGGTGAGGTAACTCCAGCACTACGGTGCTCCTGTGGGTGTGGGCCCTAGAACTACTTACCCTGTAAGTGACTTGCTTGTAGGTTCTCCCGAAGTCTCCTAGAACTCTTAATTTCTAACCGCGACTTGCCCCATTGAAGTTAACGGCGATCCGCGCCTGTGTATCCACACTGCACGCGTCCCCCGTGGGTCCTTTACTTACCTGCCTTGGGTGGTTTCGTGAGGCCCCAGCACTTCTGAAGGCCCTAGGCCTTGTCTCCCTGCAAATCGTTGTTGCTAAGTCCCTTTTTTAGTATATGGTCTGGTACGCCCCTAGGGCCCCAGCCATATTTTGTGCTTAACTTATTGTGAAACGTTGATTTGTGCATATGTTTGTCTTCTAATCTCATAAAGAGATTAGTAGAGAGTTATTTAGAAATAAATACATATATATTTGATATATATACCTGTGTGGTGTCTTTTCATTTGGTGATTCAAGAGATTATATGGTAAAACAAGCTGCTTTACATTCCTTCAAGACTTAGCCTGAAGGCTGCTCTCCACAGCTACCACTAGGATAGCTTTCTTTAAAAGGTTGTCTTAAACCTATCTACCATAAGTGTCGATTTGCCCCGGTGCAAGGTGTCCACTTTAATTAGTGAACAGCATATACCAGGCCAACTTCTCACAGCCCGTATTTCTCTGTTTGTTTTCTCTCCTTTTTTCCTTCTGTGCCCCTCGCTGCCCCATTGTACTGTGCCCGTATTTCTCTGTTTGTTTTCTCCCCGTTTTCCTTCTGTGCCCCTCGCTGCCCCATTGTACTGTGCCCGTATTTCTCTGTTTGTTTTCTCCCCATTTTTCCTTCTGTGCCCCTCGCTGCCCCATTGTACTGTGCCCGTATTTCTCTGTTTGTTTTCTCCCCGTTTTTCCTTCTGTGCCCCTCGCTGCCCCATTGTACTGTGCCCGTATTTCTCTGTTTGTTTTCTCCCGTTTTTCCTTCTGTGCCCCTCGCTGCCCCATTGTACTGTGCCCGTATTTCTCTGTTTGTTTTCTCTCCTTTTTTCCTTCTGTGCCCCTCGCTGCCCCATTGTACTGTGCCCGTATTTCTCTGTTTGTTTTCTCCCCATTTTTCCTTCTGTGCCCCTCGCTGCCCCATTGTACTGTGCCCGTATTTCTCTGTTTGTTTTCTCCCCGCTTTTCCTTCTGTGCCCCTCGCTGCCCCATTGTACTGTGCCCGTATTTCTCTGTTTGTTTTCTCCCCGTTTTCCTTCTGTGCCCTCGCTGCCCCATTGTACTGTGCCCGTATTTCTCTGTTTGTTTTCTCCCCTTTTTTCCTTCTGTGCCCCTCGCTGCCCCATTGTACTGTGCCCGTATTTCTCTGTTTGTTTTCTCCCCGTTTTTCCTTCTGTGCCCCTCGCTGCCCCATTGTACTGTGCCCGTATTTCTCTGTTTGTTTTCTCCCCGTTTTTCCTTCTGTGCCCCTCGCTGCCCCATTGTACTGTGCCCGTGTAGGAAGGTGGAATCTGACTATATGGTTGCCCCCACTTTTTTCCTGGTGTTTTGCTGGTTTATGACTTAGTTGGACTGGGACCCTGCTATTCAGGGCCCCAGTCTATCTGCTCTCTCTAAACGACATGGAGTGCACTCTAGGTGCACTAGTGATTGGATACTGTGGTGCCTTATGAGTCCCTAGTATATTGTACCTTAGGTACCAAGGGCATAGGTACTTCACAGGCCTACCAGGGGCTGTAGCATGTATTATGCCACCCCTGGGAAGCAGTCTAAATCTGACACCACAGGCCTGCTACTGCAGCCTGGGTGAGGTGGTGCTAGCACCCCTCACTGAGATATAGGTTTCCTATATCTCTCCTGCACACACATATAAACCTATCAGTCACCCCTAAGGCAGGCCCTATCAATCCTGAGGGCAGGGTGCTTGGCTTCTATGTGAGGGGGTGCCTCTGCCTGAGCAGGGCCCCTCTCCAGCTCTCAGAGTCTATTCTCTGGGGCTGTTTGTGGATGCGGTTAAACCATATACTCTTAAGTGCATTATATCCTCGCGGTAAAATGCTAACTTTGGAATGGCTGCATCAAAACATGTCGTGTTTGGTGTCAAACATCTTGGAATACTACCCCCCGCCAATCCTGGCGGCGGGGGTAGCATTCCACCCTTCTAGAGGGATAAGACATGTACCTGCTGTGGAAACGCGGTAGAATCCTGAAGAGCCCTGGCATCACAAAATGGATGCCACCAGTCACAGACACTGGGCTGCCCTCCTGCTGATGACCGAAACTCACAGTGGAGGAAGCCCAACAATAGGCATCCTGTCACAGGGAGGTGTAACCACCTCCCAGACAGGGTTTAGTGTATTGGGGCTGGGTGGGTGCACTCTTAGAGTGCTTTGAAGTCCTGCACTGGGGGAGCAGAAGGCTCCTCTGTGCATATGCCAGTTCAAACCGGCTCAGGGGCTACCTGCCCCTGCTCTGGCGCGAAACTGGACAAAGGGAAGTGGGTGTAGCCACCCCCTCCCTTGACCCTCCCATAGGTGGGG
This sequence comes from Calotriton arnoldi, assembly GCA_963921515.1. NCBI lineage: Eukaryota > Metazoa > Chordata > Amphibia > Caudata > Salamandridae > Calotriton > Calotriton arnoldi. Next base: position 627,551 of record CAWUFW010008837.1, on the reverse strand, counting down.
TCATAGAGCTAGTCCATCCCCTCTTTTCAGTATAAGAAGGGGAACCCTTGAACTTGTAAGTTAGATAACCCCTGGACGACGCTCTACAGAAGAATCCTGGCCCTTCGACGTTCCACTACCTTTGGAAGACAGAAGAATCTCCCTTGGAGTCAAGGAGTGACTCCCCTGCTTGGCAGGCACCAAAAACGACAACGACGGTCGCAAACTACGCCGCTCCCGCCGGAGTCCGAAGTCCCTACAGCCCAAGAAGTGGATTTCCTGACTTCTGCAAGGCCATCGTGAGTCCCCAGCGAAGCTGAGGCAAGTGGACCCCACGAGTGACGAGGAACCGCGACCCCTGGGTACCGTGCACTATTGTCAAGTGCAACCCCTTCACAATAATCTAGAACCTTGTGCTTTGGACCACATGTGGTCCCGACCTCCAGCAGGAATCCCTCTGAAGATCAGAGGCCTACACTATCCCGAGTGACCGTGGGCCCCTGTTGAGTGATTCCGCCCAAGGTGTCTTCGCGATCCCTTGCCAGCCGGCTCGTGGGTCCCCAGAAGACTTCTTAAAGAAACCAAAGGGCTCCCCTGGTTGCTCCAGGCCTGCCCTGACTTACCCTCGCTGGGTGAGTCCCTCAGACCTTGCTGGTCTGTGCCATCTACTTTTCTTCATCTCCCCAAGACTTGCTGTTGCCAAAGCTTGTTGGCTCCAATCGAGTTGCCGACACTGCAGTAAGCTGCAAACTTCGTAGGACACACAGAATCCAGCTCCTGGTCGTCGTCGACGCCTCCTGGACCTCGTGGCTGAAGAGTCAAGGCACCCGCAACCGACCTGAATCAACCGACGACGGTGGGCATCCATCTTCCTTGCCCCGAGTCACTGCCAAGTGACTTTGAACACTGTCCCCTCTGCTTTCAGGTCATCCTTCTTCAGAATCCAGGCTTGGATTCCACCGGACACTTCTTCAGCTCCCGCAAGCAGCAAGTCTTCTTTGTTCGCCATTGAAAACGACGCCGCGACCCGACACCAAAGGACACCTATGCACCCGGCTTCCTGGGTGAGGTAACTCCAGCACTACGGTGCTCCTGTGGGTGTGGGCCCTAGAACTACTTACCCTGTAAGTGACTTGCTTGTAGGTTCTCCCGAAGTCTCCTAGAACTCTTAATTTCTAACCGCGACTTGCCCCATTGAAGTTAACGGCGATCCGCGCCTGTGTATCCACACTGCACGCGTCCCCGTGGGTCCTTTACTTACCTGCCTTGGGTGGTTTCGTGAGGCCCCAGCACTTCTGAAGGCCCTAGGCCTTGTCTCCCTGCAAATCGTTGTTGCTAAGTCCCTTTTTAGTATATGGTCTGGTACGCCCCTAGGGCCCCAGCCATATTTTGTGCTTAACTTATTGTGAAACGTTGATTTGTGCATATGTTTGTCTTCTAATCTCATAAAGAGATTAGTAGAGAGTTATTTAGAAATAAATACTTATATATTTGATATATATACCTGTGTGGTGTCTTTTCATTTGGTGATTCAAGAGATTATATGGTAAAACAAGCTGCTTTACATTCCTTCAAGACTTAGCCTGAAGGCTGCTCTCCACAGCTACCACTAGGATAGCTTTCTTTAAAAGGTTGTCTTAAACCTATCTACCATAAGAGTCGATTTGCCCTGTTGCAAGGTGTCCACTTTAATTAGTGAACAGCATATACCAGGCCAACTTCTCACAGCCCGTATTTCTCTGTTTGTTTTCTCTCCTTTTTTCCTTCTGTGCCCCTCGCTGCCCCATTGTACTGTGCCCGTATTTCTCTGTTTGTTTTCTCCCCGTTTTTCCTTCTGTGCCCCTCGCTGCCCCATTGTACTGTGCCCGTATTTCTCTGTTTGTTTTCTCCCCGTTTTTCCTTCTGTGCCCTCGCTGCCCCATTGTACTGTGCCCGTATTTCTCTGTTTGTTTTCTCCCCGTTTTTCCTTCTGTGCCCCTCGCTGCCCCATTGTACTGTGCCCGTATTTCTCTGTTTGTTTTCTCCCGTTTTTCCTTCTGGGCCCCTCGCTGCCCCATTGTACTGTGCCCGTATTTCTCTGTTTGTTTTCTCCCGTTTTTCCTTCTGTGCCCCTCGCTGCCCCATTGTACTGTGCCCGTATTTCTCTGTTTGTTTTCTCCCCGTTTTTCCTTCTGTGCCCCTCGCTGCCCCATTGTACTGTGCCCGTGTAGGAAGGTGGAATCTGACTATATGGTTGCCCCCACTTTTTTTCCTGGTGTTTTGCTGGTTTATGACTTAGTTGGACTGGGACCCTGCTATTCAGGGCCCCAGTCTATCTGCTCTCTCTAAACGACATGGAGTGCACTCTAGGTGCACTAGTGATTGGATACTGTGGTGCCTTATGAGTCCCTAGTATATGGTACCTTAGGTACCAAGGGCATAGGTACTTCACAGGCATACCAGGGGCTGTAGCATGTATTATGCCACCCCTGGGAAGCAGTCTAAATCTGACACCACAGGCCTGCTACTGCAGCCTGGGTGAGGTGGTGCTAGCACCCCTCACTGAGATATAGGTTTCCTATATCTCTCCTGCACACACATATAAACCTATCAGTCACCCCTAAGGCAGGCCCTATCAATCCTGAGGGCAGGGTGCTTGGCTTCTATGTGAGGGGGTGCCTCTGCCTGAGCAGGGCCCCTCTCCAGCTCTCAGAGTCTATTCTCTGGGGCTGTTTGTGGATGCGGTTAAACCATATACTCTTAAGTGCATTATATCCTCGCGGTAAAATGCTAAATTTGGAATGGCTACATCAAAACATGTCGTGTTTGGTGTCAAACATCTTGGAATACTACCCCCCCGCCAATCCTGGCGGCGGGGGTAGCATTCCACCCTTCTAGAGGGATAAGACATGTACCTGCTGTGGAAATGCGGTAGAATCCTGAAGAGCCCTGGCATCACAAAATGGATGCCACCAGTCACAGACACTGGGCTGCCCTCCTGCTGATGACCGAAACTCACAGTGGAGGAAGCCCAACAATAGGCATCCTGTCACAGGGAGGTGTAACCACCTCCCAGACAGGGTTTAGTGTATTGGGGCTGGGTGGGTGCACTCTTAGAGTGCTTTGAAGTGCTGCACTGGGGGAGCAGAAGGCTCCTCTGTGCATATGCCAGTTCAAACCGGCTCAGGGGCTACCTGCCCCTGCTCTGGCGCGAAACTGGACAAAGGGAAGTGGGTGTAGCCACCCCCTCCCTTGACCCTTCCATAGGTGGGGTCATAGAGCTAGTCCATCCCCTCTTTTCAGTATAAGAAGGGGAACCCTTGAACTTGCTAGTTAGATAACCCCTGGACGATGCTCTACAGAAGAATCCTGGCCCTTCGACGTTCCACTACCTTTGGAAGACAGAAGAATCTCCCTTGGAGTCAAGGAGTGACTCCCCTGCTTGGCAGGCACCAAAACGACAACGACGGTCGCAAACTACGCCGCTCCCGCCGGAGTCCGAAGACCCTGCAGCCCAAGAAGTGGATTTCCTGACTTCTGCAAGGCCATCGTGAGTCCCCAGCGAAGCTGAGGCAAGTGGACCCCACGAGTGACGAGGAACCGCGACCCCTGGGTACCGTGTACTATTGTCGAGTGCAACCCCTTCACAACGTTCTAGAACCTTGTGCTTTGGACCACCTGTGGTCCCGACCTCCAGCAGGAATCCCTCCGAAGATCAGAGGCCTACACCGTCCCGAGTGACCGTGGGCCCCTGTTGAGTGATTCCGCCCGAGGTGTCTTCGCGATCCCTTGCCAGCCGGCTCGTGGGTCCCCAGAAGACTTCTTAAAGAAACCAAAGGGCTCCTCTGATTGCTCCAGGCCTGCCCTGACTTACCCTCGCTGGGTGAATCCCTCAGACCTTGCTGGTCTGTGCCATCTACTTTTCTTCATCTCCCCGAGACTTGCTGTTGCCAAGACTTGTTGGCTCCAATCGAGTTGCCGACACCGCAGTAAGCTGCAGACTTCGTGGGACACACAGAATCCAGCTCCTGGTCGTCGTCGATGCCTCCTGGACCTCGTGGCTGAAGAGTCAAGGCACCCGCAACCGACCTGAATCAACCGACGACGGTGGGCATCCATCTTCCTTGCCCCGAGTCACTGCCAAGTGACTTTGAACACTGTCCCCTCTGCTTTCAGGTCATCCTTCTTCAGAATCCAGGCTTGGATTCCACCGGACACTTCTTCAGCTCCCGCAAGCAGCAAGTCTTCTTTGTTCGCCATTGAAAACGACGCCGCGACCCGACACCAAAGGACACCTATGCACCCGGCTTCCCTGGGTGAGGTAACTCCAGCACTACGGTGCTCCTGTGGGTGTGGGCCCTAGAACTACTTACCCTGTAAGTGACTTGCTTGTAGGTTCTCCCGAAGTCTCCTAGAACTCTTAATTTCTAACCGCGACTTGCCCCATTGAAGTTAACGGCGATCCGCGCCTGTGTATCCACACTGCACGCGTCCCCCGTGGGTCCTTTACTTACCTGCCTTGGGTGGTTTCGTGAGGCCCCAGCACTTCTGAAGGCCCTAGGCCTTGTCTCCCTGCAAATCGTTGTTGCTAAGTCCCTTTTTAGTATATGGTCTGGTACGCCCCTAGGGCCCCAGCCATATTTTGTGCTTAACTTATTGTGAAACGTTGATTTGTGCATATGTTTGTCTTCTAATCTCATAAAGAGATTAGTAGAGAGTTATTTAGAAATAAATACATATATATTTGATATATATACCTGTGTGGTGTCTTTTCATTTGGTGATTCAAGAGATTATATGGTAAAACAAGCTGCTTTACATTCCTTCAAGACTTAGCCTGAAGGCTGCTCTCCACAGCTACCACTAGGATAGCTTTCTTTAAAAGGTTGTCTTAAACCTATCTACCATAAGAGTCGATTTGCCCTGGTGCAAGGTGTCCACTTTAATTAGTGAACAGCATATACCAGGCCAACTTCTCACAGCCCGTATTTCTCTGTTTGTTTTCTCTCCTTTTTTTCCTTCTGTGCCCCTCGCTGCCCCATTGTACTGTGCCCGTATTTCTCTGTTTGTTTTCTCCCCGTTTTTCCTTCTGTGCCCCTCGCTGCCCCATTGTACTGTGCCCGTATTTCTCTGTTTGTTTTCTCCCCATTTTTCCTTCTGTGCCCCTCGCTGCCCCATTGTACTGTGCCCGTATTTCTATGTTTGTTTTCTCCCCGTTTTTCCTTCTGTGCCCCTCGCTGCCCCATTGTACTGTGCCCGTATTTCTCTGTTTGTTTTCTCCCCGTTTTTCCTTCTGTGCCCCTCGCTGCCCCATTGTACTGTGCCCGTATTTCTCTGTTTGTTTTCTCTCCTTTTTTCCTTCTGTGCCCCTCGCTGCCCCATTGTACTGTGCCCGTATTTCTCTGTTTGTTTTCTCCCCATTTTTCCTTCTGTGCCCCTCGCTGCCCCATTGTACTGTGCCCGTATTTCTCTGTTTGTTTTCTCCCCGTTTTTCCTTCTGTGCCCCTCGCTGCCCCATTGTACTGTGCCCGTATTTCTCTGTTTGTTTTCTCCCCGTTTTTCCTTCTGTGCCCCTCGCTGCCCCATTGTACTGTGCCCGTATGTCTCTGTTTGTTTTCTCTCCTTTTTCCTTCTGTGCCCCTCGCTGCCCCATTGTACTGTGCCCGTATTTCTCTGTTTGTTTTCTCCCCGTTTTCCTTCTGTGCCCCTCGCTGCCCCATTGTACTGTGCCCGTATTTCTCTGTTTGTTTTCTCCCCATTTTTCCTTCTGTGCCCCTCACTGCCCCATTGTACTGTGCCCGTATTTCTCTGTTTGTTTTCTCCCCATTTTTCCTTCTGTGCCCCTCGCTGCCCCATTGTACTGTGCCCGTATTTCTCTGTTTGTTTTCTCTCCTTTTTTCCTTCTGTGCCCCTCGCTGCCCCATTGTACTGTGCCCGTATTTCTCTGTTTGTTTTCTCCCCGTTTTTCCTTCTGTGCCCCTCGCTGCCCCATTGTACTGTGCCCGTAGTTCTCTGTTTGTTTTCTCCCCGTTTTTCCTTCTGTACCCCTCGCTGCCCCATTGTACTGTGCCCGTATTTCTCTGTTTGTTTTCTCCCCATTTTTCCTTCTGTGCCCCTCGCTGCCCCATTGTACTGTGCCCGTATTTATCTGTTTGTTTTCTCCCCATTTTTCCTTCTGTGCCCCTCGCTGCCCCATTGAACTGTGCCCGTATTTCTCTGTTTGTTTTCTCTCCATTTTTCCTTCTGTGCCCCCGCTGCCTCTCTCCATTCCCGCCGCTGCGTCCCTGCGGCCCCGCCCCCTGACTGCCCATTCGCTGCCCCTGCCTCCCGCCTCCCAGCTGCTCCTCCCTCCCACCTCCCCATATATGGCGGCCGCTGCGCGTGAGGAGAGCGACCCTTGACCTTGCCAGGTAGGTCGCTCCCCCACCACACAGCTCCGCCTGTGTTGTCCGCCCGCTGCTGCTGCTGGTAAGCTCGCCCCTCCGCTTTTGGCCTCGGTGCCCGTATTTCTTGCTTTCTGTCTCTCCACTTTTCCTTCTGTGCCCCCGCTGCCCCATTGTACTGTGCCCATATTTCTCTGTTTGTTTTCTCCCCGTTTTCCTTCTGTGCCCCTCGCTGCCCCATTGTACTGTGCCCGTATTTCTCTGTTTGTTTTCTCCCCGTTTTTCCTTCTGTGCCCCTCGCTGCCCCATTGTACTGTGCCCGTATTTCTCTGTTTGTTTTCTCCCCATTTTTCCTTCTGTGCCCCTCGCTGCCCCATTGTACTGTGCCCGTATTTCTCTGTTTGTTTTCTCTCCTTTTTTTCCTTCTGTGCCCCTCGCTGCCCCATTGTACTGTGCCCGTATTTCTCTGTTTGTTTTCTCCCAGTTTTTCCTTCTGTGCCTCTCGCTGCCCCATTGTACTGTGCCCGTATTTCTCTGTTTGTTTTCTCCCCATTTTTCCTTCTGTGCCCCTCGCTGCCCCATTGTACTGTGCCCGTATTTCTCTGTTTGTTTTCTCCCCGTTTTTCCTTCTGTGCCCCTCGCTGCCCCATTGTACTGTGCCCGTATTTCTCTGTTTGTTTTCTCCCCGTTTTTCCTTTTGTGCCCCTCGCTGCCCCATTGTATTGTGCCCGTATTTCTCTGTTTGTTTTCTCCCCGTTTTTCCTTCTGTGCCCCTCGCTGCCCCATTGTACTGTGCCCGTATTTCTCTGTTTGTTTTCTCTCCTTTTTCCTTCTGTGCCCCTCGCTGCCCCATTGTACTGTGCCCGTATTTCTCTGTTTGTTTTCTCCCCATTTTTCCTTCTGTGCCCCTCGCTGCCCCATTGTACTGTGCCCGTATTTCTCTGTTTGTTTTCTCCCCGTTTTTCCTTCTGTGCCCCTCGCTGCCCCATTGTACTGTGCCCGTATTTCTCTGTTTGTTTTCTCCCCATTTTTCCTTCTGTGCCCCTCTCTGCCCCATTGTACTGTGCCCGTATTTCTCTGTTTGTTTTCTCCCCATTTTTCCTTCTGTGCCCCTCGCTGCCCCATTGTACTGTGCCCGTATTTCTCTGTTTGTTTTCTCTCCATTTTTCCTTCTGTGCCCCCGCTGCCTCTCTCCATTCCCTACGCTGCGTCCCCTGCGGCCCCACCCCCCTGACTGCCCATTCGCTGCCCCTGTCTCCCGCCTCCCAGCTGCTCCTCCCTCCCACCTCCCCATATATGGCGGCCGCTGCGCGGCCCCGCCGCTGGCGCGCCGAAGGCGCGCCTAAGGCAAGCCCGTCTGCGCCCGTCCGCGACTGGACCGTGCCCAGCGCCAGAACCCCTGGACCGCGCGCCCCCCGCTCTAGCCTCGAGGACCGACGCCGATACGATGCCACCACACTCCACGCCCTCAACCCCGGACGGACGCACAACTGCTTCAAGGCCGCCCCGAACGCACCCATGGTCCCTTCTCCTGCCGGAACTGCAGCTACACCAGCCTCAGAGCCACCGAGGCGCCCGCCAAGAAGGACCTCAACCACCTCCGGTGCATCCTACTGAACACCCGCTCCGCACGCAAACACGCCGTCGAGCTCTGGGACCTGCTCGACACATCATCACCAGATGTCGCCTTCCTGACAGAGACCTGGATGAACGACTCCTCCGCCCCCGACATCGCCATAGCCATCCCAGACGGCTATAAGATCACCCCCAGAGACCGCATCAACGCAGTAGGAGGAGGAATCGCCATCGTCCACAAGAACACCATCAGGGTCTCGACCAGCACCGACGACACTCTCAGCACCGCCGAACACATGCACTTCCAGATCCACACGGACCCCAACACCACCCTTAGAGGCACCCTTGTCTACAGACCCCCTGGGCCCCGACCCCAGTTCAGCGACTCCATCGCCGACTTCATAATACGCACGCCCTGACCTCTACCGACTACATCCTCCTCGGAGACTTGAACTTTCACCCGGAGAACAACAACGACCGCAACTCCACCACCCTGATCGACAGCCTCGCCAACCTCGGCCTGAGCCAGCTCGTCACAACACCGACCCACTGCGCCGGCCACACGCTTGACCCCATCTTCTCCTCAAGCTCCCACGTCTCCTTCAGCCACACCACGGAACTCCTCTGGACCGACCACCGCTGCATCCATTTCACCTTCCAGAAACCCACCACACACCACCACACCCAACAGATCCCACGCCGCTGCTGGAGAAAAGTCACCGAAGACCAACTCCGGGCAACCCTCGCTCTCAGCCCTCCCTCCGACCCATCCAACACCGACGACGCTGCCTGCAACCTCAGACAATGGATGGACGACTGTGCCAACACCCTCGCCCCGCTGAAAAAGCTCACCTACAGCGACACCACCAAAAGAGCCAGCTGGTTCACCTCGGAACTCCTAGCTTCCAAGCGTACCTGCCGGAAACTAGAGAAGAAATGGCACAGCGATAAGACACCGGACAGCCACACAGCCCACAAAGACGCCATCCGTAACCACCACCACCTCATCAGGTCCGCCAAGAGAATCTCCTTCAAAGACCGCCTCGACAACAACGCACACAACAGCAAGGAGCTTTTCAACATCGTGAAGGAACTCTCCAATCCCAGCTCCAACACCAACGACATCCCGCCGTCGCAACCCCTGTGCGATTCCCTCGCCACCTTCTTTCACCGCAAGATCGCCGACATCCACGACAGCTTCAACACCCAGACAACCCCAACTAAGATCGATACACCAGACCCGCCACACACCATCGACCACGACCCCCTGCCAGCCTGGGCCAGCGTGAACATCGAGGACACCATCAAGACCATGAGCACAATACACTCCGGCTCCCCGTCAGACCCTTTCCCGCACCACATCTTCAACAAGGCCAGCAGCTCCATCGCACCCCACCTGTGCAACATCATCAACCTCTAATTCGAGACCGCGACCTTCCCAGAGAGCTGGAAACACGCAGAGATCAATGCCCTACTCAAAAAACCCAAGGCGGACCCGAGAGACCTCAAGAACTTCCGGCCCATCTCTCTGCTTCCGTTCCCAGCCAAGGTCATCGAGAAGATCGTCAACAAACAGCTAACCCGATACCTCGAAGAAAACAGCATCCTGGACCCATCCCAATCAGGGTTCCGCAGCAACCACAGCACTGAGACTGCCCTCATCGCCGCCACCGACGACATCAGGATCCTGCTGGACAATGGTGAGACCGCAGCCCTCATCCTGCTGGACCTCTCCGCCGCCTTCGACACTGTCTGCCACCGCACTCTACGCGCACGCCTCCATGACGCAGGGATCCGAGACAAGGCCCTGGAATGGACCACCTCCTTCCTCGACGGCAGAACCCAGAGAGTCCGCCTCCCACCTTTCCGATCCAAAGCCTCCGAGATCATCTGCGGCGTACCCCAGGGATCGTCCCTCAGCCCAACACTGTTCAACATCTACATGGCCCTGCTCGCACGCATCGCCAGACAACACGACCTCAACATTATCTCCTACGCCGACGACACTCAACTGATCCTCTCCCTCACCAAGGACCCCCTCGCCGCCAAAGCCAAACTCCATGACGGAATGAATGCCGTCGCAGATTGGATGAAGATCAGCCGACTAAAGCTGAACACGGACAAAACGGAGGTCCTCATCCTCGGCTCCAACCCCTCAGCCTGGGACGACTCCTGGTGGCCAACGACGCTGGGAGCAGCCCCGACACCCACCGACCACGCACGCAACCTGGGAGTCATCCTCGACTCAACGCTCTCCATGGCCAAGCAAGTCAACGCAGTCTCCTCCTCCTGCTTCAACACCCTCCGCATGCTTCGCAAGATCTACAGGTGGATCCCGACAGACACAAGAAGAACAGTCACCCAGGCCCTCGTCAGTAGCAGACTAGACTATGGGAACGCCCTCTACACGGGAGCCCCGGCCAAGCTCATCAAGCGACTGCAACGCATACAAAACGCCTCCGCACGACTGATCCTCGACGTACCACGCCACAGGCACATCACCCCCACTTGAGGAACCTGCACTGGCTCCCCGTCGACAGGAGGATCACCTTCAAACTCCTCACCCACGCACACAAGGCACTCCACAAAACTGGCCCAGCCTACCTCAACAGACGACTCTTCTTCTACGTCCCCAACCGCCAGCTCCGCTCCGCCGACCTCTCCCTCGCCACCGTCCCCGCATTCGAAGAACAACCACCGGCGGCAGATCCTTCTCACACCTCGCCGCCAAGACCTGGAACACCCTTCCACTAAGCCTACGAAAGACCCAAGACCCGCTGACCTTCAGGAGGCTACTCAAGACCTGGCTGTTCGACCAGTAGCAGCATCCCCCCCTTCCCTCTCCCCAGCGCCTTGAGACCCTCGTGGGTAAGTAGTGCGCTCTACAAATTCTGTGATTGATTGATTGATTGATTGATTGATTGGTTGATGTTCTTTTGCTTTCTAGTGAATTGGCACCTCACAGAATCCAAAGTCTCCTTTGGAAAAACCATAAACCGGGCTATTTAGCATTTCATTCTTTACCAACACTCAGAACAATGCTACACTTTCATCCTAACCTTAGCACCAGGGTGCTTGTTGGGTCTCAATCGTACGATACAAAACCTGTAGACATTTATTCCTGCTTCACAATAGATAGCTATGCCCATATTAGTAGTCCTTCTACTACAATAGTAGTTTAACTGCAGAGAGGACAAGCCAAAGTGCAAGGGTTAGCATCATTGACTAGATACAGTTTTTTATACTTTCATTCTGTGCATGAAAACCTTTTTATTGGAGAGAAATCCTCCCATTACCCATCACAAAATATGAAAGCTGGTTTAGCCCTTATTACTCCCAGACCAATTGTGAGTAGCCTCCGGCAAATCCTGGTCCGATTCTGCATTAACCCAGGGAAAATAATTCACTCAGCCAATTGCATTATTTCATGTATTAAAATTAGGGCTCCAGGTTTTATGGTATTTATTTTTTAAACATTTCTGTCTGTATTTATCCATATTTATCCTTTATCTATCTTATTGGTATTTTTCCATATTTATTTTGTGTTTTGAGCATGAATGGAGTCGCAAAATGGAACATTTCCACATTTATTTAACGGAAGAACTTGCACTCATACTATGATGCCTGTTGCGTTATAGCAACTTAAGCAGCCAAATATAGCAAAACAATATTTCACATATACATTAACATATGCCTGTGTTAAAAGAAATCTCATCCTGTTTTTTAACTCCCCCTGATATTTATCTGCTCAACTGTTGGCCAGGAATTCACGAAAGAAAGCATGGCGAGTCCTTCACAAGAAACACAATTTTCAGTATTTTTCCACTTTTAAAAATAAATACAGACAGGAAATGCATTGTATTTATCTGTAAAAATCAGTAAAAACGGAAAACTGGGAGCCTTAATTAAAAATGAATTGATAGACTCGGCAAATGGAAGAATCCTTATCAGCTGCCAAGATATCTACATATCATTTGGCTACATTTGACACCTAGAATTTTGGGATTTTTTTCAAATATTGCAGAATAGATTTTCACGAAAAAATGTATTCAAATTGGACCAGACAGCCTCACCTTATCCACGTTTGCTGAAAATCTGTCCATCTGATTTTGCTGCTTGTATGGCAATTTTCATCTTGTAAATTAATATGGGGTTCTGCACCTTTTATTACATACGATAGCTTTTGACCTCCTCATTACGGTGCTTCACAAAAACTCCAGGATTGAGTCAATGTAGTTTAATCAAACTTTAGTAAAGTTTTCGTGAAGTTTTTTTCAAGGAGCTAAAAAGTTATTAATGAATAGGTTATTTCAGAACAACTAATGCTGGGTTTGGTTAAATACTTGAAAAACTGCCATAACATAAACCAGATGTGCAGAGTGAAAAATGCAATATATTACCGTTGTTGAACCAATGGTGGGTCTTCATGAATCTAGTAACCTGATATTAAGATCTTATTATACTCTGTGTGTCTTCAAATATACAGTTCGTCCATTGAAGGAGCACCAAAAAACAGCTGAGTGGAAAATCGAATTATGTTCAGTAATGACTCTACAGAGACGTCACATAATAAGATCCAGTAGAAATCATTATATTCTTGTTGCTTGACCTTGATCTTGAAGTCAAAGAAAGCGACTCTCAGGGGGATATGCACAATAGAAATGGCGGATCGTGTCCTTAGCCTCCTGGGCTTAACGACACGCTCCGCCACTTCGGAAACGCAAGGCTGCACCATATTTACAAGAATGTGGTGCAGCCTTGCGTTTCCCCCTGCGATGGCGCTAAGTTTAACAACTTAGCGTCAACGCAGGCACCCTTGCACCAGATTGCAAGGGTGTCTGTGTGCAGGGGAGGTTTGTTTATGTGTAGGAAGGTTCCCTTCCTGCACATAAACAATCCTAAAATGCCATTTTGTAACTTTCATGTGTGCTGCTTCATGCAGCACACATGAAAGTTACAAAATAGGATTTTTAAAAGGTTTGTTTATGTACAGGAAGGGACACCTTCCTGTACATAAACAAACCATGGCATTTTCCTTTTTCCATGTGTGCTGCACAAGGCAGCACACATGGAAAAGCAAAAACAAGGAGAACTAATGCATTTCTCCTCGTTTCAGCCACCTTAAGACCAGGGTTTTCCTGGTCTTAATTTAGCGCTGCCTCCTATGTACGCCACACTTGTACATAGGGGGCAGCGTCAAATACAATGGGTGTTGCGGAGGAACGCCCACCACAACACCCACTGCATGCCCCTTTCACGCTAAACATAGCGTGAAAGGGTGCCTTATGTACAAGGCAGCGTTAAGCCACGTTAAGTGGCTTAACGCTGCCTTGTACATAACGCAAAGGCCCCTATCGCCACGGGAACGTCACAAAAAGTGACGTTCCCGTGGCGATAGGGGCTTGTACATATGCCCCTCAGTTTTTAGGTCTCGCCTAGTGAACGCAGCGCATGCGCTGCTTTGCCTTGGCGAGACTATTGTTGTGGGTTTGGTGCGCGAAGGGAGACAAACCATGTGCGCGCACGGACAGGCGATGTGCACACTCATGGCGTCTCCTCTCTGCCTCACTGCGCGCTTGTTGGGGAAGGTTGCTGCTTGAGAAGGCAGACAGTAGCCAGTGTTACTCATTCATGAAGTCACCCTTGGGAACCTGTGCATGCCTGGCATAATTTAGTTTGGAATGTCGAAAGTAAGTTAAGGAGATATAACGTGCATTCTACAGATATTCCAATTCATGCCGCATGATTTAACTTTATTGGAATAATTGGGTGACACCATTAGATTATATGTCCACTGCATTTTAGTTCAGTTTTATTGATCTCTTCTAGAGGTTAGCCAGGCACTAGAACGGCAAACTTTAAAATTGTTCTCAACTCAACTTTGCAGCATAATTATCCTATCCGGTACGTTCTTCTAGAACAGTAAGCACTGTCTACAGAACTCAGACTTCATATGATCTTTAGTAAAAATATAGTTAATTAAAAATCTAAAAGGGACTTTAATTATTTATATAATTTTACAAAACCATTTGTTATTTAGTGATCCTTCCATAGCGTGATATGTGGTACGTTGTGTGCTAAAACTCGTTAATTATTGCACAGTCTGCTTCAAGAATATTGTAACTTGATTGCAATCTCTGTTTTTGCTTGCATGGAGCCGCGCACAGATAGTTTTGTGTTGTTCTGTCGACAGGTTCTGTGCTGCTTCCCACTGTTGTCTTCCATTACGTCGTGACTAGCCAGCTGTGGGAGCACAGAAAACTAGTACAAACCACATTTATCTTTACAACTCTGATGCATAGGCAATGCGCTTATTGAAGCCTTTTGAAAATATTTGTTGACATTATGCACTGCTGCTTATGCCTGGGTGACAGCTGGAGTTTTCTTGTGGCAATAATTTTGCTGCTCAGTGACGTTCTACATTCGCTCTAAAATTTTACAAAAGTATATGCTATAACATTTACTACAGTGAAATTTGCAAAGCTAGTTAATTGAGTGCAATACCAACCACTCCAGGGCAGGTGGACGTGCATTTTATGCGTGTGTTCTTTGGCACTGTGAATATATGTACATGCACATTGCAAAGGCATCATACTACGCTTTGAGTTTCAGTCCAGTTTCCGTTTTATTTTTTTGGTGATTATGGGTTTACCTCAAGTAAAATTACTGAGCAATATTAGCTAAACCTTAATTGTTCTGCAGTTTTCTAGATATTTATTGTACAGATCTACCGTTTGCAAAGTGTGCTCGTAGGTGTTTTATATAGATGTTACTTCATTCAAATCGCATTGATTTATATAAGCATGTATAACATTCATATATATAAAACGCATTCGTTATTTTCTTATCAAACCCATTTTTTTTGCTGATTATCCCCATACCAATTTACGATGAAATTGCACATGGTGCTTATTAAATGGTTTGTAGCGCCCTGTGGGTGATGTGAGAGTTTGGAGCAGACTCCATGGTCTAAAGAGTCTGACCACTGCTCAGTAGGGCTGTTTCCTTTGACCTGGCCAGTGAAGCATGCTTCCTAGCCGTGGTTCCTAGCCCGACGCCATTTCTGTTGCCTACTTTTTAAGTCGAGCATTCGAGACCTCCTGTATATACTTTAGTATATACTTATTATATACTTATATGTGTATGTACTTTGTGGGCTCTGGAGATCAGCCCTAGGACTTGTCTGCTTCCGCTTAGGGACTTTTTTCTGTTCAACTGCCTCTATTTAACAGTCTTGATAGAAAACGACCAGCAGAGGTCAGTAAAATACCAGAATTGCTTTCTGCTGAGGGACTTTCTTTTTTAATTATTCCGGCAACTGCCTCAATGTAACTTTCTTGATAGAAAACGACCAGCAGAGGTCTATAAAATACCAGAATCACTTTAGCATTCTCTAGATTCCAGTCCATAGAAATTGTCTTCCACGAGCATCCGTAGACAATAATATTTTTTTCAAATTTTGTATTTTCAGTGATATGCCCACCGAAGGCCCTGATTTTATATTAAAAACAGAGCTTTGGACTATACCATTTCCCGCTGAAAGGCAATATTTCTCTCCATGTGTTCCCATACCTGGCGTGTCACGCAGTTTGGTGCTTACTTTCCCTCCATGTTAAAGAACAGTAGAGGTTTCAGCACCCAGGCTAATGTGCTGCATAGCTAAATACATATAAGGTCCCAAAGGCGAGACCGATTGCATTGCAAATGCTTGTTTATTCATTATTCAGTCTTACGATACATGCATGGCGAGTCTCATGGGTCAACAGACATGTCTTGCAGCTTATAGAACATGTCTCTGACGGGTGAATGCTTTGTTCACAACCTCTCTGTAGGAAACGGTTTTCACTTCATACTTGCATTATTTTGTTATTTGCCCTTTCATAACATCTACTGATACAGTATGCATGAAACGAGGCAAAAAAAAACAAAAAACTGTAATAATATAAAAGACAGCATGCTACACAATGTGCACAAATCCACAATAGAGTTTTTTTTTAATCTAGCATTGTATTGCAAAATATATCATCAAAGCTGCTCTGAAAATGTCACGTATCCGATGCATCAGGCAACATCTAGGCGCGGGGTAGCATGGGAATGCTTGCTGCCATGGAGACATCCCACCTTGCATGGCACTTGCGGTTCAGCGTGTACAAATCCGTCACATTTACTGTTTTTTCCTGTCTTACAATTTATACCGCTGCCCTTTCATATTTTAAAGAGGGTAGCTCCTGGTCCCTGGGAGCATAGCTTCCCGACGCGCCGTGTCGTACATTTCCGGGATAGATGGCTCCTCAGATGGAAGCTATGATTTGCAATCTGCTTGTGTACAGTTTGTCAAGCTGCACGCCAAAACTGGAGGAAATATGAAACCATTTGTCTGGCCCGGCATGAACTGACTGATCAAACGGTCCAGGAGTAAAGAGACAATCAATAGAGTAAAACGGGTTGAGTGATGCGGTTACTCTCACGGAAAAGGGGGAAAACAATTGACAGTCATACAATGTCAGGCCAATGTCACGTTCACAACTCCGAGTGCTATAAAATGCCACTACAGATGGACAGCCTACGACCTAATGCAATATGATGAATCTCTTTCATCAAAACTCTTAGGCTGATTTTACTTTCGCTGTTATTCACTTTCAGTAGCTTCCTTGTATCTTTTATTAGTCCCCAAGAACGTTTCAACTCTCACTGCCCCGACCTCCATTTTTTGAGCTGTTGCTTCCTACTGGCCTCTGTACTGTAAGCACGCGCTGAGCGATGGTTGTAATTACATCTGAAGAGACCGTAACATTTTTTTGTTAAAGTATGAGATCTTGTTGTCCCTTGCTCTGCTGCCAACTTTGTTGCCCGTCTCCAAATAGTTGAAAATTAAAGGGGCCGAGCTATGCAAAGTACAGCAGGTGCAGTGGCACCGGGGTCCAGAGCTGTGAGAGACCCATCGGACCTCGGTTGTTGTTGTTTTTACGTTTGTTTTACGTAGTGTTATGGTGGTTCATTTTACATGCTTGCACTAAAGCCCATGGCTCCCTTGCAACGTCACTGCGTTGCCTGTACGTTTGACCAGGTTGGTTGTGTTTCAGTGAGCAGAGCAGATACTCGCTTAGCGCCCACGATGACAATATGTATGCGGTGTGTATGATTGTGATATTAGTATAGCGCAAACATAGTTGAAAGGCAATGGAGCGCTGTACAAGGCAAAAGGAAAGGATACAGTGAACGAGCGATTAGAGAAGTAGCTTGTTTTTGAAGCGGAAGAAGGCTTTTACTTCGTGTTTACGTAATGTCTTTTATAGGGGTGATTTTTCTGTTCTTTGGTACATTGAAGCAAGGTTGTGTCCTTCTTATTGGCTACAGGGGTGTCATTCCAGATCCTGGGTGCAGCATCAGTGATGAGACTCATATACAGGCCCTGGCTTGTGCTCCTCATACAGTTCCTAATGTAAAATATTTATTGAAAGTGTATGAATTTTTAAAAATTGAGAACAAACTGCATCCATCTAATGCCAGGGCTGGAGGACTGATATTACAGTAACAATTCACAATTCGTACAACAGCACAGGCCTAGCAGGGGCTGTGAGGTGATGCCAGGAGCATAGGTATCAGTGGTGCAGCAGGTGCTGTGGTACTGGGGCCCAGAGGCCCGAGGGGCCCACTGAGCCCTGAGTGATGATTTATTTTACAACCCAACCAGCAACCAAGGGGGAGTTTTCTGGAACTGGAACCCTTGCTACACTACTGGGTCATTCTGGGCCCCTTTTCTCCACATTCAAATTTGCATTGAAATAACTTTTTAGTAGCAGCCCAGAACAGTATAATGCATGGAGCAAAATAGAACAAAAGAGCACAAGAGAACCCTGATACAGCATTCTGTCTGGGTTGTATGACTGAACAACGCAGGGAAATACTCTGCATGCCTTTACCACGCATTTTTCACCCCACATTTTTTTAGAACGCATGTGCTTTTACAGCCTATGCCTTTACCACGCATTGTTTATGTATATATTTATAAATATATAAACAATGTATTAGTGAGGGAGACCCCCCCCGAACTTACCTTAAATACGTGGTAAAGGCATACATTGTAAAAGCATATGTGTTCTAAAACCATGCATGGTAAAAAATGTGTGGTAAAGGTACAACGTGGTAAAAATCTCGTTGTAAAGGCTGTTTCCCTTCTGCCTCATGATAAGCATTGCTAGCTCTTTCAAAATATGTTCGCTTATTTGAACTACTGCTACAAATACACATTGGTAAAGTGATGCTTGCAGACTGCTTCAGCATTTGTACTTGGGCTTTGTGAGACCTGCATTAAGATAAAAGGCAATACTTTATTAGTATCCTCCCTAAAAATGCTTTGCTGTAGGCCCTTCAGACCCTTTAAGACAGTGACATGTAGTGTTGTATTGAGGACATCTTGTTTCATCCAGGAAGACATATTTCTTTCACTGTTTATAGCCTGTGCTCTCAGCGTGAATGCAGATTTGCAAAGGGGTGGCCAAAATTTGTGTAACTTGCTTTTGCATAATTATGCAACATTTCAGGAACATTAAATTAAATTATGAGTAATTATGCGAAAGGAAAATCCGTTACCTAGGGCTAAATGTTAGTGTAAAATGCATCCTCCCATCAATTTTTTGATGCGAGGATGCCTTTTGTGCTAAAAAAATTGTCCGAAAACACAATTGCTGCTTACAACAGCTGCTCGGATTCTGGTTGTTCTTGTTATTTCACTCTACCATGCTATTGCACTATTTTTGTGCCACGAACAGCAGCATAATTGAGTGACATGGCGTAATAGTATAATTTCGGGAATTTCATGCAAAACAAGCATAATGCAAAATTCCCAAAATTGCACGATACACTATAGCGTAATCATAATTTTGTCCGTGCCTTATTTGCACCACAAAAAGTAGGCACAGTTTGAGCCTTTTCATACAATCAATGTATGTTTGCCTCATCCTTTTCTTGATTTCTGAGTTCTCAATGTCATCATATTGCTACACTGGTAAAAATCAGTTGCTTATCAAACCTAGTAGCGTTCCACTCTACCAAAACCATAGTTTTGCAAGAAAGACTCAATCACTTGATACAAGTTTGACTTCTACAGCCACATCAATTCAAGATGGAGCTTCTTGTTCATGGTTCCAAACCACCCCCCACAAATTCGATGTTTCTCTCACCCATTCATTCCTTTCAGCAAGCTTCACTAATAATCTACAAAGACCCCGAATTGGCCTACTCTGTTAATTTTTCTCTTTGCCACAGCTAAAATCCGTCTAAATTCTTTCAAGGTGTCCTCTTTAGTCTTATCTTGCCAGTGACTGTAGTAGTGCGCTCAGCTGCCAGTAAGCTTGAGTTGACTAAGAGAATTCACATCATTCAGGTCTTTTGCATAACCCATAGAGTGTTTGACACTCATCACGATTTGCACGGTAATAGCAGGGTGCAAACTCTGCAAACAAAATTAATGTTACCATGTGGTAACACCGAGCTAGTACTGTGCAATTATGTGTTAATTCCCCTGGAACAGGGAATAACTTTGCAGACCCGTTTATATCGGGTGGATTTCTGCATGGTTTTCCATGTTCCAAGGGAATTATTGGTCAAATTTACCACCTGCTCTGCAGCAGCAGCTCATGAAGGTAAAGAGAGGTGTGGTGGTGGGGCTGGGTAGGTGTGGGGGTATTTCGACAGACGACGATGACGAGGGGAAATTAATTATTTATTTAATTTTCCCTCATGGTCATCTGTCAAATCCCACCCCAACACGGCCCCACTGCCCCACCGCTCTTACCTGCATGGGCCCCTCCTGCTGCTCTGAGAAGGTGGTAAATGTGAGCTGAATGAACAAGTGGTGGGTGGGGATATAGTGATACCAGTTGGAAGATTAATTGAAGGAAGGTGAAAAAGGTGTCCTGACATTAGGGAGCATTACATGGGCTCACTTTTCTGAAAAAAATGCTAAGGCAGGGAAGAGGAGAGAGGCTTGGTTGCTGTTTCAATGAACAGTCTCATGCAACTTTACTTGCTGAAATTACTGTCTGGTAAAATCGGCGTGATGTTCCCGCACCAGAAAAAACTTGGTGCAGAAACACTGGACCAGTCATCATTAGGCAGAGTGCTATCCTACCCACACATACCACTCTGCGTGACTTGTAGGGGATTAGAGCCCTGCCAAGGGCCTTAGAGAACCGCCAACACCTTACTTTTTGAATCAGTAAGAAAGTTCATATCAGTTCTGCAAATCAAGTCCTACACTTGCTGCAGAAACTTATAGAATCATTTTTTTAGTCTTGTCTGATCGTTTTATGTCATCACAAAATAAGGAGATTGTCTCTTTCTTAGTCTGCATCATTTCATGCATACACTCACCCTCTATTACAGCAAACCTGCTGACTGCCACTAACCGGTTGCCAATGCTTGTTTGCGATTTGAATGAAAAGCAGTGATTTATTATTTGCTTAATAATTTATGTCTCTGGAATCCTCTGGTGGATCTTGTTTGAGTTGGTGTATAAAAATTCATAAAAATAAGAGCTATTTTTATAAAATGTTATCTGATTTTTATTGTGTCATGTTTCTTTCTTGTTCAACTGTTTCAGTACTTCTAAATTCTATTCACTTGCTCCTTTGACAAAGCCTGACTGCTCAAAGCCACAGCTACCCAGGTTTGAGCTAAGGTTTTGCAAACAAGACCGACTGGACCCAAGACGGGTTTGTGAGTTTATTACACAGTGAGGTTGCATAACCACACCATATAATAAACCACTTTCTTCACAAGAACAAATTCACAAAAGATAGCATGAATTATTTTCAATAATAAAAGAAAACGTTTTGTTCACACAGTCAGAGCCATTCATTCAGTAAATGTCACCATGCTTATCAAGTCCCTTGAAACAGGAAGGCTAACCTTAAAATGTATAGCTATTATCAAAGAGGTAGACATGTTTAAATGTTACAAGTTCTCATTCCCTCAATGCGAATACCTTGAAAATCGTAAATATTTCAGATCAGTGTGAGCTATGCCTCTTGCTTTAACAGTCAGAAGAATGTCTAGTGTCTGTACTGAAATCCACACTGCTTAGTAGGGAAATTGTAATTGTTATGTTGAAGAATGCGGAAAAAGAAATTGTGGTCGGGTGTAAAAGAAACAGAATGTAAAAAAAGCCTAACATTTTCAAGGGGCTTTGGGTGTAACAGGGCAACCTGGAAAATATGGAGCATATGCAGAATTCATAGGTAGGATTACGCTATGCTTTTTTGTTGAGATAGAGCACTGTGACATACAGAGTGTGTCATGTCACTGAGACTGTATGGACTGAAAAATGGGCAAATCATAGCTGGTAGGAAATAGACAGGTTTCCAAACTCTGTAAAAAAACGTGATTTTTAGATGATTTAAATGGATACGGAGACTGTATGAGTTAGGCATTCATGGGAAGGCTCTGGACTGCTTCAAAGACTTTCTGGGAGACAGAACCCAAGTGGTCTCATTACACCCTTTTAAATCTCAAACTATGACCATAGATAAAGGGGTCTCTCAGGGTACTTGCCTGGGTCCCACCCTCTTTCATATCTATGAGGCCTGTTTGCCAAGATTGTCAAAGCCTGCAGCTTTGAAATAATATCTTATGCGGATGACACCCAATTGATAATCTATTTGGGCAAGATCTGGAGATTTCCAAAGTCAGATTCATTGACTGTAAGATGAAGGTCGCCAGTTAGATGATTCAATTATTTACAATTGAATGGAGTTAAGACGGAAATCCTGCTGCCTGAAAAGGACAGGCACTTTGGTAAGAGGACTGTTGGCCAATTGCAATTAGGTCCAGTACTGTGCCTCAAGAGTGTAGTTAAAAATATTGGCTTTTTGGTGGATAACAAATTGTTCATGACTGAACAGGTTTCCTCTATTTATGGTACCTGTTTTAGCACTTTGCAGTTGCTTAAAGAAGTGTAGCACTGGCTTTAGATGAGGTCTAGGAGAACTTTTATCCAGGCCCTCATTATGAGTCACCTGGTTTATGTAAATGCTCTTTTGGTAGCGGCCAATGAGACTCCACTTTCAAATTACAGGTGGTAAAAAATATGGCGGCTTGTCTTGTCGGTAAACTTCCTCCTGGCTCCCCTTCTGTACCCACCCTAAGAACATTACACTGGTTTCCAGTCAGACAGTGCAATTTGCTTCTGCTCCTATCTCTTACACACAAATTCTTGGTGTGGAATGGCCCCTCCTACCTATGGGCTAGGTTCATTCAGAATTGTACGAGCAGAAATCTGAAGGATAAAGAATTGTTAGGTCTTTGCCTCATCCGCACTTCCAGCTTTGAAGGTTGTTCATTTTCCTACCTAGCCCCTTATCATTGGAACAGTCTTCCTCACCATATTCAATCTCGTTCTGATTTTGGAAGATTCAAAAACTGCTAAAAACCTGGCTCTTCTGAATTTTTGCCTTTCCTTTTTGTTCCGTGGAGCGCCGAGATGCTTGTTTGGGAGTCAGTCACATGCGCTATATAAGTGTTTATAACATAACATATATAGTCCCTTTTTGATGCCTCTGCTGTTTGGTCATGCTCTAGTTTTCCCTATCCACACTTCATTTAATTTCATTTACATGTGCCACCTTCCTCTTTCCAGCATAAGCCTTTATTAATATTCCCATGGACTGCAAGGGGTGGTTGCCATAGGTAGCACCTGCTGCCTCTGACTTGTACCTTGATACTTCTCTCCTTGCTACCTCTGGTCCCAAGGGTCGTGTAGGCTAAAGAGATGAGGATTTTTGTAGCTTTAAAGGGGAGGAACATGTGAATTTCATAAAGAATATGAAGTTGGAGCTAGCAAGAAAAAGCAATACAAAAGATGCATTAAAAAAAAACAGACAGGTCAAAAAAAATGTCAAGATTGCAGGCCTAGGAGGTTAGGGGGTGGGAAGTTTGTCGGAAAGAATATGGATGTGAGAGAAGGACAAGCCTAGATAAAAAGCATAGGAAATAAGGATCTTAGTTAAAATAGAGTTGACAAGTAGGGTATGCAAGAAAATCCAGAGCTCAAATAGATAGACAATTGCAGAACAGGCTATTGACGGAGAAGATAAGGAATGTGAGGAGTCAAATGAGGAAAGACAAATCTGAACAATGGCAGCCACATTTGTTTCAAATTAACTTCAGACCAACCTTGAAAATTCAAAGAGAGCTCTTGTAAGTAGGCATTTTTTCGCCATCTTTGATCGCATGTTTCTTGTGTTAACAACAGGCAAGGCAAATATTGGCAAAAGCTCAAATAATGGTTTGGTTCAGTGGGAAGGAAACAATATCTATATATCTGAAAATAATTCAGAGTACACAATGAACAAAATGAAACCATTAGTAAGCACAGTCATTGGGGTATTGGGATATCCGACAGGTGTCAGCTACAACCAACTTGGAAGGATTTTGGGAACTTATGCAATTGCAGTAAGGAGCTACAATGAATATGTAATTGCCAAGGACCAGTGAAGAAAAAGATACACAGGATCATCAAACAAGCAACATTAATCAAGGAGGCATACTAAAATGACTGATTTTTGTCCACTGGCAAGAAGCAAGAAAACATTATTGGGTAGAATTTACAAATCAGTTTTTAGATTGTGAAATGATAAATCCATATCTACTATAAAAGAACGCTAGACAAGAAATTTTGGAGTTATGCAGGTCATGATACTTGTCAGACTCAATTTGTGGGTCCTGGATATACCGGGGCTACTAAGTTGTAGCTGTCAAGGATATGGGTGTTTAGCACTGCTATTTGAGAGCCTTACCTACTATGGCTCTGCAAACTGATCGCTAAATACAAACCATTAGCACTCAACTCTCAATGGCACACATGGGCAAGCAGTCAAATTATTACCCAGGAAGGTGATTTGAGGTTTGTAGGAAATCCACTTTTTCTGTGTTGGCACCCTGGATTTTGTGTCTCTTGCTGGACCCTATCTTTTTGCTGATTTTAGAACTCTGAACACTTTGCACCTGCTAACCAGAGGTAAAGTGCCTGCAGTCCCCCTTTAAACATGGTTGAATTGGCATACTCTTAATTGGTACGCTTAACTTACCTATAAATCCCTAGTATATGGTACAAGGTGTACTCGGGCCTCGAAGTTAAAATGTTACTTCTGGACTGAATCACCTATTGTGCCATCCACTACAGTAATAGTGCACACCTGGCTTTATGCCTACCCTGTGTAGTCTCACCTTAAAACTTCACTTTGACCTCTCTAAACAAATCATTTTGATAGGTTAAACCCCTAACCTTTTAAATATTAATAAGTCACACCTATGTAGGCCTTACAGTCCATAATGCACAGTGCATGGTATTTAAAAGAAGGACATGTTGAAATGTAGGGCCTGATTACGATGTCAGTCGGAAAGCTTTCCGGCCGACTCCTTGTCAGAAACGGTTCTGACTGACTGGCAGTCGGAGGTTCCGACTGATCAATTATGATGCTTCCGAACACCGTTCGGAAAGTCTCCCATTGACTTCAATGGGAGTCTGTGTTCCGACCAACAACACAGGCTCCCATTGAAAAAAGTGTGGTTTCGGAAAACCTTGCACCCTGTGGCGGGACCCCCTATAGTGCCTGTCACACTGTGCATGGTTCTACGGGGGGGTCCCTTGGGTACCCCTACGGCCCCCAAACGGAGACTTCTGGATGAAGGGGGGCATGCTAGGGTCCCCCAAAGTCGGTTTCCGACAGCCTTTTTGTGTTGGACAGACTGAGTTGGAAAGCCTGTCAGAATCCGACATCGTAATCGGTCAATCGGAAAAGCTGTCCATTAAGCTGTACGAATCCCGAATGCCGGTCGAAATAGAGTCGGAATGACCGAACGGTTACCTTTCCATCATAATCGGTTGGTCGGAAATGTTTCCAACTCAGGGCCCGATTCCGATGCGGTTTGGAAATCATTCAGACCGAATCGGTTTGGGAATGTTTTCCAACCGACTCGGATCCGGAGAGTCCGACCGATTACGATGCACCGGATGCTTCCAGATGACTTCAATGGGATTATGTTCTGACTGAATGCATAGGCTCCCATTGAAGAAAGGGGTGGCTCGGGAAAATTGGGCACCCTGTGGTGGGCACCCCCTGGTGCCTGCCACACTGTGCATGGCGGGTAAGGGGGGACCCATGGGTACTCCCACGGGCCCCATTGGGAAGGCTCCAGGTGCAGGGGAGGCCCACTACGGGCCTCCAAAGTCTGATTCCAACTGCCAATTTGTGTCGGATGGCACGATTCGGAAAGGCTGTCTGAATCCAGCATCGTAATCGGTCGTTCGGAAAAACAGCCCGTAGAGATGTACAAATCTGTTGTGTACAGCTCGGTCATTCCGAACGCCGTCGGGTTCGGATTGGGATATTTCTAACGCTTAACTCGCATCATAATAGGTCAGTTGGAAACCTTTCCAATTCGGTTGGAAAGACACGTTCCCAATGCGATTCGGATGGAGCAAATGCTGTTAAGGCCTTCCAAACCGCATCAGAATTGGCCCCTTGGTCAGAAACAAAGGTTCCGACACGGTTTAGGAAAATCTGAATGCCGTTCAGAGCCTTTCCGACCGACACTGTAATCAGGCCCTTAATGTCAGCATGTCCTTACAGTTACAAGCTAGTATTTTTGTCTCGCAGGCCTAGCTGCCCTATGTAGAAAACGGAGTAGAGATTAAAGTTCTAATTCTGTATCTCAGGAACCGGATGAGCTAGAAAAATAATTAACAACTACTTTTGAATATTAATTAAAAATCAAATTCAATGGTAAAGTTGTATTCTTCATATATATTAAGAAAAAGTAAATTTTTAGAAAGTAAACTTTTACCTGTCTGAAGTTCCTGGGAGCTAAATTTGCATTTGCTCATCAACTTCTGCAACCAAGTAATTAGTATTTGAATATGTGTAAAAAAAGGTGTGAAATGCCTCCCAGGACCAAATGACAGGCTGACCTGAATGGGCAGAGATGACTCCCCTGGACCTCACAGAATATGCAGGGTGAGGCTGGGAGCATCCTTTTTGACACTGCATTGTCAATTCTGCTAGAGAGTCAAGTCCTGCTTGACAGATCTGCTATGTTAGCATAGAACATTGTGGGCTCACTTGAAAGGATGGGAACAGGATGGCAAGACAATACTTGTGGATCCACTGCCTGGTTGTTAATAAACCCTGCTTTGTCCTACCAGATTTCTGTCTCTGGGTTTACCTGGGTACAGTGGCTGCTTCAAACTGGATTTTGGTCTTAGCATGAGATGATGTTCAATCGATTAACTACCTCCGTGGATGGCACAAACAGTGCGGCAGGTCCATGGAGGAGCATTCGAGATACATGCCCCGGGTATAGGTCTTACCCCTTCACCAGGGACTTTCAGCTAACTCGAAACAGCCAATCATATATACAACAATTGGCAGTATGTACATGACGAGCACAGCGCTTTAGCACTGCTCAGCAGTGTCAAATGTGCTCAAAGTTCTAAGGCTTACATCCAGATCAGCGGAAAACTGGGAAGGAGAAAATAAAAAAATCGACTGAAAGCATCCTAGAAAGGGCCATTTCCAACACTAGCCATGACTAACAAGGTTCGCAGCATAGTTACATCTTATGGGGGCAAGCAGATGACAATGCTTGCACTTTATCCGGCTCAGGAGTCATTCCCCCATAAGACAATATGTGCCCAAAGAATTGGAGTTTGGTTTTCTGAAACTCACAATTTGCTGCATTCAAAGTGAGACCTGCATCAGCAAGCAATTGGCACACTTGTTTAGGGGCCTTGTCATGCTCCTTTTGTGTTGTCCCAAATACCAGTATGTCATCACTGTAATTGTATGTCTGTGTGACAGCATTGAATTACTCGGCGGATGACATCCTGAAATATCTCCGCAGCCGAAAATACTCCAAAACTCAATCTTTTGTATCTGAACAAACCAACATGAGTTGAAAGAGTAATAATGTACCTACAGTTCTTTTCCAGCTCGACTTGATGGTATCCTTTGTTTAGGTCAAGACGGGAGAATATTTTGGCTAAGTTCAGCTTCATGATCATGTCCGTGATGTGGGGACCAGGATGTCTTTCTCTCTTGATTGCTTTGTTTGCCTGGTGCAAGTCAAAGCAAAGGTGCACTGCAGCTCCATTGTCCTCTTTTGACACCACAACTATAGGCGAAATCCACAGAGTAGGACTGGCAGAGCGTTCAATGATGTCATGTTCCAACAATGTTTCTAGTTCTTTCTCAATGGCTTCTTGTAAGTGGAAAGCAACTCTGTGGTGCTGTTGGACAATAGGGTGAATGTCCTCATTAATTTAAAGTTGCACTTTCATTGTCTTGAGCCTTTCTAGGCTATGAAACAACAACAGGAACTGCCTCAGAATTTCAGACTGAGCGTGGATGTTGTAGTTGAGAGATATCAGTACCATGTCAGCAGCAGTGGCAAAGCTAAGTAGGCAGGCTCTTGATGAAGTTCCCTGAAAAACCTGAATCGGCACTTGCACTAATGTTGTTTTATGTCTCATGGTTGCTGTAAATAACCCTTCACTCAGTAACGGTTTGGAAACAGCCCACGTGTATACCTTCGTGCTAGATGGAGTAAGGCATGCCATAGGAGATAAGCTGTTACATTTCTCTACTGGCATGATATTGATCGAAGGGCTACTGTCCTTAATGAAGATTGTGGGGCAACCATTCACCTTTAGTGTAATTTTAGGACAGTATCCAATTGAAACTTTTTGCTCTTTTTGGTGCTTCTCATTTGACTTTTGATCTTTTTTTGCAACAATCTAATCCTACATAGGCATGTTGTTCCTTGGTAGATATCATCTATGCACATCCGTATTCTTCACTGGTGCTGGATAGTGACATTGAAGACCCTTTGTATGATGATTTTGATGATGATCGACTTTGTTTTGTTTTTACTTGTAATAACTGATGTCGCATTTTGGCCTGTGGGCATGGTGAGAATGCTTCTGGAACCTTCTGGTGCCCATTTTCTCTTCCCGCTGTGACGCATTTGGTTTCTTTCACTTTGCAGACTGTTACGAAGTGGGTTTCTTTCCTGCAACCATTGCATGTCTGTCTCATGGCTTGACAATTACTTTCATGGGGAAATGAAAACCCATATCAGAAGCATACCTTTTCTTTCTTTGGAGACCCTCTGTTCTGTGTTTATGCTTACATTTCATGATCAGCACTGGTTCATTTCATGCTGCTACTGCTTCCAGATCAGCAGCTTGTTGAACTGCTCATTCTTCTGCCCTCGCAGCAATTACCATTTTCTCTAAACTGAGTGTCTCTCTCAACATGCATCTTCTGAAAGAGTCGGAGAGACAACGTCGACTCTAAGGTGCATGGCTTCTTCATCATTGAAATCATAGAACTTACAGTGTTTGATAAGTGTGCCAACTCTCTCAGCAAACTCATCCATCATTTCGCCAGCCTGTTGTGCTTGGTTGTAGATGTACCTTTCATAATCGACATTCAGCGTCAGATTGAACTTGGCTTCCAATGCTTCTTTTATCTTTTGGTACAACATTGTATACGTTTGAAGCTTTCTTTAGCACTTCTTTCACTCTATCACTGGCAAGGATTTTTAGATATTTAATGATTTGTTTATCATCTTTTTCTTCTAGTGCATCTATGAAGTAATCAAACATTTTGATCCATGCAGCCCACATGGCACAGATGTTCTGTTTCTTTACCGTGTCAAACAAAGGGGGTGGCTTCTGGAGTGTAGCTGCATCGTATCTTGCGCTCCCTTCTGTCACCATGAAGAGCCCATGCTGCTCCGGCAGCCTTCTTTTCACACAGCATTCCGGCAACCTCTCCACGCATCATCCCTGCTGTTTGGGCCTGGTTATCTCATCTGATTTTGAGGTCGTATAGCACTTTGCTTGCCCGTGCCGGTAAGTATGCTTTTTTTCTTTTGTACCTGGTTGTCTCTGCCTTTAGCGTTTGCTTTGTATGGATGGATGATGGTTCTGTGTTATGGCGCGGCTCAATATCTCTTCTTTTGGCCGTACCAGTGAATTCTGGCGGGCTTTTCGAATGTGCTACTTTACAGGGCCTTTGACTTCTTTGACGGCTGTGTATGGGCTGGAACGGAGCTTTGACCCCCACATACACCAACTGCAGTTTGCTTTGCATTGATTTGGGGCACTCTTGGCACACACAAGCAGTTTGCAGTACCTTTGCAAACTGTCAGGCAGAGCAGTCTTGATTCTTCGGGGCACATATTCCACCCTCATGGTCAGATGTAGCGTTCTTTCCAGTCAGGGAGCATGCAAATGAAATACACCGCACACGGAGCTCTGCAATACACGTCATTATTCTTCAGCATACAAGCACTCTTTGCACGCATTGCGTCATAACTTTTATAACCATACTTTAACACCTCCCAGCAGATTACGTAATTCCTGTTTAGAGTTCGCCCAGAACCGAAAGGTCCTCGCACTCATAATCTCAAGACACTACAGCCTCTGCCTGACACTATGTGATGTTCTAAGTGCTTGGTGACCCAGCACTAAAATAACTACTAGCAGAAGGACACTCACACTACCACAGAAAATAGCAATTGATCCCCGAGAGTATACTCACTCTGCATGTCTGCCACAGAAGGCTGCATAAGAAAGAATTTGAAACGCTGAAAGTCAAATTTGAAATGACTCTAAGAGCAATGTACAAAACGTCAATCTGAAGATGTGCAATAAAGACCAATTGATATATTTTATATCTACCCCCAATTTCAAATCACCACAGAGCTCGCCAATTTCTTGGAGGAAATAGCAAAACACATCCCAAAATTTCA
Organism: Calotriton arnoldi; assembly: GCA_963921515.1. Taxonomy (NCBI): domain Eukaryota; kingdom Metazoa; phylum Chordata; class Amphibia; order Caudata; family Salamandridae; genus Calotriton; species Calotriton arnoldi. The sequence continues at coordinate 597,817 of CAWUFW010008837.1, read as the reverse complement.
GAACAAAAGGAAGAGTACAGCCGTACTGCTCTGTCATGCCATGCGTGCCTTGTGTGTATGTTTGTAATTCATCTACACACCTATCGTCCTATTAACGTGGTACATTCCCATTTTAAACTGCTTTTAGTATTATGATTGTTGATCCTCTCACTCTCCTGAACTTACAAGGCTAAATTAAACTGAATTCTTTTTGAAGTTATGTGAAATTGCCTCTGAATATTCTAGAAAACTGTACATAACCCCTAACTCATATTTAATATGCTTAATTCCTCCGTATGCTTCAGCTTGTTGGGACTCTTAAGTGCTGTGGAATAGACAGATTACCACATAACAAATAGTAAATATGTAGCAATTCACATTCATAAAAATCCATACCACGTCCTGGGTATATATCATTGTATTTATTTAGGAACTGAAAAGCAACGTATAATTAAGTTCTGTTAAATTCATCACGTAACATGACACTTTAGCATGTTGTACAACAAGGGATATTGAATTTACATTTCTTCCTACAAAAATATTGCATCCAAAATGCTGACTGACGGAATATCGTGAAGGTAAGTATCGATAGGCATGTATAGATGTACTATTCTTAACTCTATATCACTGTATTATGACAATATATATATTCAAGTTAAGTAGATTAAGAATAGTAAATCTATACTTATGATATATTTAGCTTCACAATATTGTGATAGTCGAGTAGGATTGAATAGGATATTTTGTAGGACGTTATTGGTATTGTTGGCATTCTGCTTCCATACAGCCCCTTACCATGCCAGTGAGCTTCTGTTCACTATCAAATCCTGTAAACTACAAGTTATCCTGTAATCCACATTGCTAGACCTGTATCGCAGGCTTTCTCACATTGGAGTCACATTATTTTTCCCATCAAAATCTCAAAGAAAGTGCTCTCTGTGTGGAGATGGCAAACAAAAGTGAAGTGACAGCCAAGCATATGAAACAGAACTAACTGAAGGATGTCTGTCCACTCAGCCCTGCAGAATTGACATAACCACAATGGAACCAGTGAGTTACTGATTGCTACCGAAGATTATTCAAACATTAAGTCACGAGTCTAAAAGCAGCCTTCAACAGCTCCTTTGGTTTAAGACATTTATTCAGCTTAATTCAAGCAATTACGGGGCATATTATCAAGAACGGCGTTAAAAATTATCGCCGGTTTAGCGGCAGGAAACTGCCGCTAAAGCGGCGATAATGGGCTTGATAATATGCCCTTGAGAATTCCAATAGAAGTCCATGTTCTGGTGTGAACATGGGCTTCTATTGGAATTCTCAAGGGCATATTATCAAGCCCATTATCGCCGCTTTAGCGGCAGTTTTCTGCCGCTAAACCGGCGATAATTTTAACGCCGTTCTTGATAATATGCCCCTACATCTTTTGCCCCTGACTTTCTAAGGGAAGCTTACAAACAGTTAGATTCTAACACTCAACAATACCTACCTATTGCCAGTATCTGGTGAGAACTTTGAATTAATGTCACTTAAATTGTTTTACTGGCGGTTCACATGTAATCATGTCGATTGCAGCGTCTATGTCTCACCTCACAGCACTACATTCAGGCACGCAACGCCCATTGGACTCAAAGGGCTTCATCCCCCCCCTCCCCCCCCCCCGTCGTGTGTAGCAGCCCGGGCTGAGACAGCTTCACGGGCACACACACAGCCGCACCCGGGTACTTCACAGGTCTTTAAAAGACCATTTGCTTGTAAATGAGGCTCTGTTGTTTTTCAACCCTTTTTAGAGCCCCTGCATCCCCACTCAGCCTATTGCTGGAAGAGCAGTAGCGGTCGGTGGTGGGAGTGCCACCGGGCGCTGTCGTGGGGCGTGGGAGGGGCAGGGTGGGGGGTAGTAAACTACGGATTACGGGCGATTACAGGTAAGTACACATATAAATAAATAAAACGAATTTCGTTTCTCGCGCTGCATCACATTTGGCGATGCAGCGCGAACGAAATTGCTTATTTATTTATATGTGTACTTACCTGTAATCGCCCGTAATCCGTAGTTTACTACCCCCACCCTGCCCCTCCCCCGCCCCACGTCAGCGCCGGCAGCACTCCCACCACCGACCGCTACTGTGGAAGAGTCAGCCCCCCCCCCGAAATTTTTTCTTAGCCCCCCCCCCCCCGAAATTTGGCTCTTGTTGCGCCTCTGACTACATTAGTATAAGGTTGGCGCTATCGAACCACGTCAATAATTCAGGAACTTGGGTCCCCTCTCATAAATAAACGGTGTCGTTTGCAAATTTTGAAAAACTACCCTGGAGGGAGTCCAGTGGTATCTGTGAATAGAACAGTGTCTAGATTGAGCAATCGATTGTGGAATTTTTGATTGGAAGGGGATTGATAGATTCTGTCTCTCTTTTGCATATGCATTGACAATAAAACAATAAAATGTTTGAACAAAAAAAAAAAACTACCCTGGAACTACATGAAAGAAAACCTCTTCGGGAGACTTGATTGGACTGTTCATAATGGCTTCTATGCAACTTCCTGTAACTGACACACACAGACACACACACACACACTTGACATGCACTCACTCACACAACCACACTGCACACAAATGTACACTCTGCTTTCAGTCACAAAAGGCCCTACATTTCATGATGATGTCATTACAATCTTCCTACAGCTCTGGCCGTCCTTAGAATATTCCCTGCATGAAAACACACATAGCATTCCACACATGCATATTGTACAGTTCCAGCTTGATGTGGACTAAAAGAACCCCACAATACTTGCCAATGTGTGTCAGTCTCACTTGCAGAACTTTTCAAACATCCAAAGAAGTGAACACAATATTTAACATCTTTATTCGAATACTCACCACACTTCTGCTTCTTCGCTGAATCAACGCAAATGGGTAATCACTACAATAAAGCGATCGTTTATTTCTAGAATTATTTCATCACTTGATGTATTTCATCAAAGTGTATTAACTGAAGGCCCCACTGTATTTCGGGAATGCCTTTCATCAGGAAGCAAAAACGGGATGATGTTTCCCTGAAGCACAAACTCAGAAAAATAAAATTGTTGAACTGTTGTAGAATGCAACATTTTCTAATGAATAATTGTGAAAACATAACTCCATAATCAATAATAATCATATCCGAATACACTTTTAATAAAGTGGACAGGATGTCCGCTCCGTTTATGACGAAATGACGAAGTAACTCGTCCACCAAACTCTAAATGAGGCCTAGAGGGTGTGAAGAGCTCACAAACCGAACATGTCAGTACAGATGATGAAACGACTGAATGTTTTGTTTCAAAGCAATGTGGCCGATGCGGTAGCATTCAGGGCAACAGAGTGTTTGTTCATACTCCATAAGAAAATCTGAAAATGAATGCAACCAATGTAAACATTAGTAAAAATTCGTTCTAGTCTTTTGGGGCTAGTTATCAGGACATATTCTCAGCGCATTCACGCCTCTTTCAAAGGAAAAGTCAAAAATCATTCAGAAGGATGTTTGAACTCCTAGCAAACCAGGCTGTGAGTCATACATGCCAGATTATAATACAGTATTATTCCTAGGGTTTCCCTTTCCTATGGTTAGACCAGTCAGGGAGAGTATTTATTTTTATCAGGGCCACTGGAATTTTGCTGCGGGTGAGGGATAAATTATGCGGCAAAGTTGAGTAAATTATGCGGCAAGAAAAGGAAAATTATGTGACATAATGCAGCACATATTGTAATAGTATTACTTCATTGTTATTATTTCGTCATCTTTATACTTGGTAACACTGTCTGGGCATTGGCTGCACCGGCTCATTCGTACCAATTGAACACCCAACTATAGCAATAAGCAACAGAAAGGTGACCTGTCCTGCTTTGCAAAGGGCCTTCCACTAAGTGGCATTGTTTACTGTTGATTTCTTGGGAAAATGCCTACACTTTTAGGTGGGAATGAACACTTCAAAATTGTCTACAGATTAATATTCCCATGTCTGAGTTTATTGTATAGTTGTGAGGCTTCCATGGAGATTTTCCTTGCATCTGAAATGTAATAAAACGGACAGCTCAGTTGTTAGTTAGCGTCATGTAAAGAGGCTGACATTCTTCTACTAAAGGGCCCAAATTTAGGACATTTTACAACAGAAGGTCGTGAGAATCAAAGGACTGCTAAGCGACAGAAAGGTGCGAAATCAAAAGCATCGATCAACTTTCGTTCGCAAAATGATTTTGGGCCAAAGGTAGACTTGACTGTAGCGCTGAAGCAGCATTGCAATGTATAGTGTGAAATGCCTGATAATCTGTGCAAAGTGCACCAGAGAGGAAAAGAACAACGAAAGCACTGCAAGAATTCTACACGAAGCCAGGTGAATTAATGTCACAGAAAGTAGAGCTATATAGCCTTCCACAAATCCTAGTGCCAAATGAAACAAGCATTGGCAAAGCCAATAGGTCTTAGCAATGCCCGAGCTATTGGCCTTGTCAATGTGAATGTCTTTTAGCCATGTTGTCTAGCAACACATCTGCTGTTCAGCATGGCTGAAAGTTACTGAAAGCCCACAATCACAGGATGTTGAGTCGATGCGGAGTCTCTTCACCCCTCATGTTGAGTTTATTGTGCTCCCCCTCCTAACACAAAATATCGGTATGACGTGGCCCGCGCTGGCCGTATCATAGTGCTTTTTTCAGTTACTTTCAGTGACATGCTGAACAGCAGATGTGCTGCTAGACAACATGGCTAAAAGACATTCACATTGACAAGGCCAAAAGCTCGGGCATTGCTCAGATCAATTGGCTTTGCCAGTGCTTATTCGGTGTTGATGGGGTCTTGCTGAACAAATGTGGAAGTGATAGTGAGAAACAATTTAGGAGCTTTGAAGTGAAGCAAATATGTGGCGTAACAGCCAGAGCTGCCGACAGGGGAACTGGGGAACCAGGTTCGAATCACGGGGTCAGCTGAACCATTTGTGATTCTGGCCAAATCCCTCACGCTCCCTCCTGCCTACAACAATGAATGTGTCATTGTGTAATATAACTGGTGAACACTGAATGCGCTCCAATGCCATCGTCTGGTGTTAGCACTATGACAAGATGGAGGACATAACAAGTGCTCCAATACCATTGGATCGTGCAAAGAAAAATAAACAAGTGCTGTTTGTTTTTTAACAACTTTTTAAGAAATGCACTTGTTTATGTACATGCGCATGCATTTTAGTGATATGTGTCTATGAGTACAAGGAAGACAGCCTGAAAACACAAGTAATCCTATGGAGTGCTTGAAAACAAGTGGAAAAAAATAGCTCTGCAAACTGGTAGAAATGTAAGGAGACATGTACTTGGTCCATGCGCTATGGGAGGGCCAAACACAAGAACAGGGCATGACGCCCACATGCCATGACGAATGGCATCAAAGAAAATGAGAGCGATGCTGAAGTTTACCAATGGTAGGAGATGGGCGGCCTGTAAGCCCATAGATAGAACACTACACGTCTCTTCGAGACAGCACATGTGCTGTCTAGCTGAGACCTAAAAACACATTGGCAAAGCTGATAGGTCTCACTTTGGAAATGCTGAGCTATTGACTTTGCCAATGTCTGTTTTACAATTGCAAGCATGCATACGTTTCAAGATGCATGAAAATACATAGCCAGAAATCTTGGTATGGGTTTTCTATTAAGGTAAAAACACAAAACCAAAGGAAATTAAATATGGGGAGTGGGGCAGGGAGAAGGTGAGGCAGTATCAGTGAGTGCAGGAATGAGTGATGAAAGTTACACATTCACACGGAGAGCGGGACACTTGCAGGGTAATGATGGTGGGAACATTGGACACAAGCTTGGAAGTAATTGAGAGCGTCCCTGGGGAGGATATAGGGAACAGGGGAAGAGAGAAAAGAAACACAGTCATTTTGGAAAAATTAGCATTTAAGAGGTTTTTCTGTCTGGGCATTAAAAGTTCATCACTTAGATATATGTGGACTAATAATCCGTGGATCTTTTGTGGATTCACAAAACCAAATAAAATTTGTGAATCCAAGTAAAAAAAGAAGGCACAACATTGGGCTACGTAACTTTTTTAAATCTTCCATGGCAGATTCACAAAGCCAGTTCTAATCTGTAATCACAGAAATATCTGTTGTGTACACCACTACCCAAGTGGATGCCTGTGGCAATCACCGCTGTGCAAAGCTGAAGGCTGTTTGCAGCAGAGATAGGATGCTCCCCAATGTTTGGATGCAAATCCTGGCTGAAGGTCAGGTCTGGCAGCCAACGACCAATGCACACACTCAAAGGTTGGGCTTAGTATGGCTTGACTACATGTGGAGTGTTAAGTGTCTGGTCTGTGGACTAACCTTCCTGTACATCAAGTGCAGTAGGGATAGCAACAGGCTGAGGGCTGGCCGTAGACCCTGGCCATTGGCAACTGCCATCGCCCACTGCCAAAGGCCAGGTGCAGTGTGGGTTGGTCCCTCACAGAGGGCTGGGCACAGGGTTGGGTCCAGCGGCTAACTCCCACTCCACACTGCGAAAGGCAGAGTATTGATATCTTTGAAACTGTAAACAGTGATGTCAACATTTATGTAGTTTGAGATGTATTCAATGATGTCATCAGTGAGGTAATGTATCATGTCATGAGTGATACCATATGTAAGGCCATAAGCAGTGAATGATGGAGGCACAAACAATGGTTAGTTTACCTAACCATGACTGGTGAATTTCAGTTGGGTTTAGTAACATAACTGCGTTTTAACTGTGTATTTCTCTCAATGAACACTGTAAACTGCATTCAGCTATGCACAGGACGGGTTGGTCAAAGACACTGGCCTCAGGGCAGGCCCTGAGCCCAACCGGCTACGGATGGTCAACCCACATCACGTATTGTTTTTTTCTGATTCCTAAACTGAACCTTTTTTTAACCTCTTAAGTGCAGTAGATAAACTGTTCACATGTACCCCACTGCATTCACAGTGCGGTGGATGTAATCTGTTCATCCAACACACTGTAAGAAAATCCTACTTACACTAGAAGGATTTTCTTTAAAAAAAAAGACTTTCAGAACATGAGGGAAGAGCTACCCCTGCACTTTGAATAGTTTTTTTTGGCACTGTAACGTCATCGAAAGGGACAAATGAGTCAAAGTTCTTGACCAAAGGCATGAGGGGTAGTAGGTAGATTTAGGGAACACAAAGTCACTAGGCTACTGTCTTGAAAAAGAGAAACTTTGAGGATTTGCTCTCCAGTTTTGACACCCTGAATGATATCACTGTGCTTCATTGCAATTGCTAGAGTTTCTAGATCCAGGACAATTAGAGAGGTGAGATGAAACTACTTTGTCAATCCCATTTGCACAGATGTTATTCTATTGTTGACAATGGCCGAGAATGAGCTTTGGCAGAGAGCTTAAAGAGCACTGAAGAAAGTGGTTTCAAGGTTGAATATGCAAGTTTGTAAAAAGATATCTCTAGTTGACATGATCAAAGGCCTCTTGCTCATCCAAGCTCAGCAATATATCTGGTGAATGAGGGGCATTACGGAGTTGTATGATGCCGTTTCTGGTCTGGTGGCTTAGTGGACTAATGCGTTCAGTGTAGAGGCCTGTGTTTGAACTCATGGTCATGGGTTCAAATCCTGGCGGGTCCACTCAGCCTTTCATCCTTCTGAGGTCGATAAAATTAGTACTATTGAGTTAGGTAACAATAAACATCTGTTATTCAGCGCCAAGATACCCTTCTGAGTGAACATGCACTTTACAAATATGCACTATGTTATGTTAGCTAACATATGTTTTATGGCCATACATACCTCAGAAAAAACATGGCTAATGTCCATCAGTCAATTTCATAACTAGAAATTACAGTATTTCTGCCATACTTTAGTTACAATTGTATAGTCAATCAATCAAGTCAATCAAGTAATATTTGTATGGTGTGGCTAATCACCCTGGGGAGTATCCAGGCACTGTGCTGCAGGTGTCAGTTGAAGAGCTAAGTATTGAGTCCCTTCCTAAAGGGGTTCAGTGAGGGTGAGGCGGAGGTGGAGGGGGGGGTGTTACAGCCTCTGGGAGCCCGGTGCGGCAAGGAGCATTCTCCGGGACAGCTGCAGCGGATACATGATGTCTGGCCGAGGGGGAGGTGTGCGGAGTGGAGGTTTCTGGTCGGCTGGTGGAAGACCAGGCAGTGTTTGATGTAATCAGGCCCTTGGTTGTGGAGTAGGGGTGGGCGGAGTTCACGGAGTTGCACTACACGGAATTCTGCAGAGTTGCATAGAAACTCAGTGGAGTTCCACTCCGCTCTAACTGAAACTCGGGGCTAGAGCAGCGCTTGGCAGGTGTAACCAAACGTGGTCGCCATGTGACCTTCAGCATTAATAAGTCTGCAGTCCAGCAAAACGCTTTCTTTAACCTACAGCCCTGTGGGAAGCTCACCATGACTGGGCAGGTGTATGCGGTTGGGCCTGGCTTAGTATGACAGTGACACAGCTCCCATATATCTGCATTTGCAGCAGCTTGGACAATCTCCAAAGCTCACCTCACCACCTACAGTGGAGAGGTGTGGTGCAGCGGCCAGGGCAGCTGACTTCGGAGCACAGGGTTCACGGTTCGATCCCCGGCTCCGGAGGCAGCTCAGCTTAGCACCATGTGACTCTGGGCAATAGCTCACTTAATTTCCACTCCGGCCCCCAGCGCCTTGAGACTTGTAAGGGTGAGTAGCTGTGCTATATAAAAACGGACTTACCTCTTATGCATCTTGTTCACAAAAGACCCTGCTGCCGCAGCCCCAGGCCGTGATCCCAAATGTTTGGTCTCGCATTCCAAATAATCCCATGCTGCTCCTCAGACCAGATGGAGCCAGGAGGTGATGTCACACACTGGGGGTACAGGCAGGAAGTGTCAGATATTGCCTTTCTCTTGAAAAAGAAAAGGCTAGAGCGCTTCTCAGGGACACTATGACATCCCCTCTGATGCAAAATGTGCAATAATTACCTGCTGTATGGGCCGTTTAAGCCACGCTCACCACGGTCAGTATTCCAAAATGAGTAATGATTGGAATATATTTTATTATATGGGAAGTGCTTGGAACACCATCTAGTGGATTCAATTTGCTGAGACACAAACATAGGAGTAGTTTAGTCAGCCGAGTCAGTGGGCTCCCGGCCAATCAAAAAAGGTCTTTAAGGTGGGCAATGTTGTTTTTTTTGCCAAACTCTGCACTCCCAGCAGAGCCTGAAGTTGCCAAAACACCGCAAACTCCGCTGGCGGAGCGGAGTTCACCGCCCACCCCTATTGTGGAGGGCTTTGAAGGCAAGAGTGAGGTGTTTGAAGGTGATTCTTTTGTTGATCGGGAGCCAGTGGAGGTCTCTCAGGTGACCGGAGATGTGGCTGCGGTGTGGGATGTCCCGGATAAGTCTGGCGGAGGCATTCTGAATGCACTGCAATTTCTTTTGGAGTTTTTGGGAGGAGCTGATGTAGAGTGCATTGCTGTAGACGAGCTTGTTGCTAATGAGTGCCTGGGTGACCGTTCTCCTGGTCTCGGTGGGGATCGACTTAAGGATCTTTCACAGTAGGTGAAGCGTGTGGAAGCAGGAGGATGATATATAGTTGATTTGGCAGTTCATTGAGTGCAAGGAGTCGAGGATAATGCAGAGGTTTCATGAATGTTCGGTGGGTGTTGGGGGGGTTCCAAGCGCTGCTCGCCACCAGGAGTCGTCCCATGCGGAGGGAGTGGAGCCCAGAATGAGGACTTCGGTTTTGTCAGAGTTGAGTTTGAGGCAGCTCTCCTTTATCCAGGCTGCTACTGCCTTCATCCTGTCATGGAAGTTGCTCTTAGCGGCTGTAGGTTCGTTGGTGAGGGTGAGAATCAGCTGGATGTCATCGGTGTAGGACACATTGTTGAGTCCGTGGTTTCTGACTATGGCTGCAAGCGGGGCCATGTAGATGTTGAAGAACTGATCACTGTAGGTTCTGAGGAGAATGGTGGAAGCCTGACTCTCTGGGTTCGGTAGGTGAGGTAGAAGCGGATCCACTCTACAGCTTTGCCGTGGATGCCAGCGTTGTGAGGTCTTGTGCAAAGGGTGTGGTGGGAGGCGGTGTCGAAGGTGGTGGAGAGGTCCAGTTTTGTTAGTTTCGATGAATTCTGTGAGTTGGGCGTTGATGTCCTTCTCGATTACTTTGGCTGGGAAGGGAGCAGAGAGATGGGTCTGTAGTTCTTGATGTCGGTCGGGTCGGCAGAGGGTTTATTGAGCAGGGGGTTGATCTCTGTGTGTTTCCAATCTTCAGGGAAGGTGGCGGATTCGATGGAGCAATTGAGGGTGCGGCAGAGTTCGGGGCGATGGTGGCACTGGCTCAGGTGAAAATGTGGTGGAGGCAATGGTCCGAGGGGGCTCCAGAGTGGATGGTTTTCATGATCCTTAGGTGTCATCCACGGTGAGAATGGTCCAGTTGAGCAGGATCGGCTGGGATCTGGAGCATTCAGGTGCTGGAGTTGCAGTTGGGGTGGGTGGGTTCTGGATTGCGAAGCTGTTGTAGATATCAATGACCTTATGGTGGAAGAACGTGGCAAGGTTCTCGCAGAGGTCTTGGGAGGAGGGATGTCTATGATATCCGTGCAGGGTTTGGCTAATTCTTTGATGACGGTAAAGAGTTCTTTGCTTTTGTGTGCATTGGCGTTGATACACTCCTGTATGGCAGTTTTCTTAGTGGTTCTGATGAGGTGGTGGTGTGTGGTGACGGCAGTTTTGAAGGATGCATGGCCTGCAAGGTCTTGCTGCTCCTCCATCTTCTCTCAAGCCGTCTGCAGGTGTGCCTGGTCTCTTGGAGGGCAGGGAAGAACAAGCTGCATGATGTGTTCCCCCTTGATCAGTCCGGCCACTGTGTTTTGGATGGTCTTGAGTCTCTGCATGAGTTCGGTGGTGGTGCCAGCATAGAGTGCTTTGCTGTAGTCAAGCCGGCTGTTGATGAGGGCATGTGTCACAGCTTTCCTTATGCTGATGGGGAGCCATCTGAAGATACGGCAGAGCATGCAGATCGTGTGGAAGTAGGCTGGGGAGACAGCGCTGACCTGCTATTTCATGGAGTGTTTGCTGTCCTGTATGATGATGAGGTTGTGGCTGTGGTCTTTCAGCATGGGGGTGGGACTGAGCTCTGCAGGCCACCAGGAGTCGTTTCAGAGGGCAGTGTGTCTGCCGAAGATCAAAACTTCCATTTTGTCAGTTTTGAGTTTAAGGCAGTTATCTCACATCGATGTTGAGATGTTCTTAATGCAGTTGTGGAAGTTAGTCTTCGTCAAGGTGGGGTTCGCTGCGAGTGAGAAGATGAGCTGAGTGTCGTCTGCCTAGGAGATGATGTTGACATTGTGGGATCTTAGGTTGCAAGGTGCAAGGTGAAGGCAGGGATGCTGATACTCTGATGCGTCATCTGTGATTCCAATCTGGGGTAGACGAACGATGAGTGTGTGGTGGGAGATGGTGTCGAAAGCTGCGGAGGGATCAAGGAGGATGAAGGCGGCTGATTCTCCTCTGTCGAGTAGGGCTTGGATGTCATCTGTTGCTGCAATCAGTGCTGTCTCGCTGCTGTGGTTGGCTCTGAAGCCTGATTGGGAGGGGTCCAGCAGTTTGTTTCTTTCCATATGTTCTGTGAGTTGGAGGTTGATGGCCTTCTCCAGGACTTTGACGGGGAACAGGAGGAGGGAGATGGGAATGTAGTTCTGGAGCTCTTAGGGGTCTGCTGAAGGTTTCATGAGGAGGGATGTGACCTCCCCGTGTTTCCATGCATCGGGAAAAGAGGCTGTCGATATGGAGGCATTGAGGACAGTGATGAGCTGGTTGCTGATCTCTTGCTTCTGAGGTTTAAGAGTCGTGGGGGCATGGCCGGTGGGTGCTCATGAGTGGAAGGAGTTCATCAGGGTGGTGGTTGTTGGTGTGCTAAGTTATTCCCATGCGGTGAGTGGGTTGTTGGTGGTTGAGGTTGAAGGGTTGCAGAAGAGGTCAGAGGGTTGGGGATCAAATTTTCTGTAGATGGTTGCTTTCTTGTTGTGAAAGTGATCGGCGAGGGAGTCGCAGAGCTGTTCTGAGGGAGGGATCACATTTTCGGTGGCTGAAGGGCAGGTGAACTCTCTGACAATGGTGAAAAGTTCCTTGGTTTGGTTGATGCTGGTTTCGATATGCCATGTCCGGGCCTTCTTTTTTGTGGCTTTGAGCTGGTAATGGTTGAGGGCTGATTTGTAGGCAGCTCGGTCGGTGTTGTTTTTGCTGGTTCGCCATCTTCTTTCCACTTGTTTGCACTTGGATTTAGCTGTGCTGAGTTCTGGCGTGTACCAGCTGGCTTGCTTGGTGGGTCTGTGTGTTTTGGCTGGTTTGGTGGGGGTGAATTATTCGGCAGTGTTAGTGATCCAGGCGTTGACATTTTCTACTGTCTGGTTCAGGATGGTGGTGATGTTGGGTTGAGCGGTGCTGAGGGCGTTGGTCCATTGCTACTGGGTTACCTTGGTCCAGCTGTGGTATGGGGTGCTGTGTCCTAGTTCAACAGTCCTAGTTCATCAGTGAGATTGGCCTATAAACAGGGATCTCTGTTTTTTCAAATATTTTTATGAAATTCCATACCATTTATCAAAGCTGTGCTGTTGCAGTAAAATGTGGACTATGGCAATCTCATCTGACTTTTTTTCATACATGAATCTACTTTGCTTCTATAATAAAAATTTCCCCCAGGTCTACATGTAATTTTTATTACAAAGAGCACTTTTACCATCTGCCTGATTCATAAAGGTAAAGTACCCTTTTGTGCAAATTGACAATTTTTTTGTTATTCACAATCTGCGAGTTTAGTTTTATTAATAGTAAATTTATGACTGCGGAGAACTCCACACATAAAAAAATAGGACAGGCCAAACGTTTTATGTGCAGATTCTCTGCCGTGAGTTTGTGAATATCTTAAAAATTGTAAACTTACACAAAAGTGTACATTTGCCATTGCAAATCAGGTCCTTTGAGTATAACAATTACTTTGTGATTGTTTCATTGATTGGGGAAATAATTTGTTTTTGATGTTGGCCTTCAACACTTTACATAACAGACGAGAGAGTCCAGTTTGGACCTGCTGTCATTACTAGCCACTAGCCTGAATAATGTGAAGATATTTTTGTTCTCAGTTTCCTTTATCTCTTAGGTGCTGATTACGATCGCGGTGAACCCACCACCGGCAGGCAGCCAGTGGCGGGTTCACCGCGATCTTGTGGCCATTTTCCGCCTGCCAGATTGTGATGGCTGGCGGTGTGCTGGCGGGCGTAAAGCCTGACCGCCATGGGTCCGACAGTGGCAATCAAACCGATTGCCTGTCGGACTGCCCCGCATCCCTAGAATGGTGGCGGTGCCTCGCAGGCACCACCTGCCTGATTAAGATGCAGTATCCCCGCAAGCCTTTCCATGGCGGTTCACCTGCCATGGAAAGGATGGCAGGGATGACCTTTGGGGGCCAGTTGCGGGCCCCCCTTGTGCAGGGGCAGTTGGTTTGTGCACTTGAGGGGCACCTATGGTGCCCCCCTACATTTCTCTGCACCATGTGGCAGGCACCGCATGGTGCCTGCCACGCAGTGCAGGGAAAAGCAAAACCTGCATTTTTTCCATTGCGGCGGGTGCTGCAGCCAGCAGCACCCACCGCAATGAAAAAAATTCCTTTTGCGGCCGCCGTGGTGGCGGCCGCATTGTAAGTTGATATGTGGGACCGCCGCCTTATAGGCGGCCGGTTCCCATCCCCGGGACGATGGCAGACAGACAGAAGTCCATTCGCCATCGTAATGAGCCCCTTAGTTACGAGGCTCATTAATTTTCTAAGTCACTTAGACATGACCAATGTATGTTTTCTACAAGTAATATATTATTCTCAGTGGTGGTTGTTTGGCCCCAGAAAAGTGGAGACGAAACTTTGCAGTACTTTTTTTTGCCATTCCCAGGCTTTCTGCACGTATGTTTTATTGTGTTTACTGGGCAGCCATTGTCTAAGTATGGTGTTCGGGGTGGCAGAGGTTATTATTGCTAATGCAGCATTTTGAAGTGTCTGGTGAGGGCTATATAATGAAACAAACCGCAGCTGGTTGCTTGCCTTTAGTGGGTGCTATTTGATCCTGCAGATCCCTTGATGGATGCAAATGAAACACTGAGGGTCTGATTCACTGAGGACTTCCAAAAACGTGGCGGAGGCCCCTCAGCCATGGGTGAGTCTCCGACCTCGGGACGGAATCTCCGCAATGAGTATTCTCATTGCGGAGATTCCGCCCTGAGTGCAGAGACTCCCACGCGGCAGCGGGCCTCCATGATGAGTATGGAGGTCCTTTGTGAATCAGGCCCTGAGTAATCAATAAAAAATTTAAAAAAAAAAAAAAAAAATCAATGGTTCTCTCAAATGACCATCATCTGCAAATGTGCGCTATTTTGCTTATCTACTATTACCTACTGGTTGGATTGTGGTGAGGTCTCCACAACAACAACCCGATGCTCCCTTGCTCACCATCCCACCCCTATCCCATTTGGTGTGTGATTTTCAAAGCCCAGCAGCTAAACAGTGCTGATAGTTATGCTAGGCAGCTAGCTTTCTTTCTTGCACTTCATGCACGTTTTTTTCTTTTTATTCACATTTTATTTTTTAGTTCTGAGATTGTTCCCCACCATGTTGGATCAGTAAATTAAACATGTCCACCAGGAGTCATACGCATGCACACTTCAGGGTGCACACATTTGCCATAATGCACATAGCACGATACGTGCATGTGTCTCAAAGTGTGTGCTTGCTTGTGCTTCTGTGGCTATCTTGGAATGAAATTTCCTTGAATAGAAAACGCACTGCAACATTGGCAGCCATGCGTGCCAATGCATCTTGATGCATGCTTTGGCATACTGCTGCAGGCAAAAATTGGCAAAGCCAATAGCTTAAATTGAAAAATCCAGACCTGTTGGCTTTGCCAGTGTCTGTTATTCGACCTGTTAATAAACTTTTACAGGGTCACACAATAGTTGAAATATGTCTTGCCCGGGGCCACAAACATCTTTAAGATTGCTCTGGGTAGGGAGACTGAGTCAGGGTAGAGGTATGCAGAGGGAGAGAGGTTTAAAGAGAGAGAAATAGAATAGAGATAGGTCAGATCGAGAGAAGGGTCACTTTTAAAGTGGGCCTCCTGGAAGTTGAGGGCCTTGGGCATATTGCCCACTTTGTCCATGCCTTAAAACGCCTCTGCGCACAAACTCCCTTTTACCACAATGACGTCTTCTTCACACTCACAGGCAATGTTGGTCAACTTCACACTTTAGGAAGAAAGAAAATATTCTAGCTAAAGCAGATCAACTCAAAACATCAGAGTTGAGAATGAATTTGAAATTAGAGGTTCTTCAGATATATCTCTTAAGTCTTCAAAATGACGATGGCAGTCTAAAAAAGTGATTCCTCTATTTTGCTCCACTCCAGCTCAGGCCATACTGCTTCAATAGGCTAAGGCAAACGTTCTATATGAAAGAGAGTTCTATTCATTTAATGATTTACCTAATGCAAACACTTCTTGAACAAATTAAAAAAAAAAAAAAAATGAGATTTGCAATATATTGTAAAAGCATCTTAGTATGGATAGTGCAGGGGGTTACGTCTTTTAATTGTGTCACAACACACAAGGTGCAATTTCAAGGCACTCTGTTTTTGGTGGTATCCTCCTGAGGCAAAGATGAGTACCTGAATACCAGAATACGTCAGGGGACAGGAAGGGCAATTAATGTACAGGAGGATAGGAGAGATGCCGGTTTGGAGGGCGTGAAAGAAACACAATGCTGTCATTTGTTTTCCTTAGGAAAGGTTTAGGAATGAAAGGAGAAAAGATGTTTATGCTGTTGTTAGTTTTAAGAGATGAGTTTGCAAACACGCCACAGTAACGAATCCCTCATGACTAATTTCAATATTATTTCCTTAAACTTTAACAGTCTTAACACAATCCATAAACAGAACAAAATTCACACTTGTGCCTTATCCTTACAGCTTTTGCCCTCTCTCAAGGATATTTGTACTAGTTCCAGCAAATTTAGCACCTGCATTACTTCAGCGCTGGATCTCATAGACTCAGTCAACCCTATTAAACTCCACCATTAGCACCCTTGCGTACCATGGTATAACAAGCAATTATCAGAGGCTGAACAAGTATGCACCTGCCTTAGACACCAATAGTGAAAATAATAACACATACCTGATAAAGTGCAATATAAGGCTGTACTGATTCAATACAAAACTCTTTTAGAAGAAAGCAGAGGTTGGGTCAAGACTATGAGCAGCCGCTCCGAGGCGGCAGACAACCCCGCATGATCTGCCGCTAGTGGACCTATCCGCCCCCCCTCGTCCCATGTAATGCCACTTCCGCTTCCGGAGCACTGTCACGCTGGGCAGTGACGCTGATGGGAGCTGCGGCCACTTAAAAACCGAGCCGCCCTGGTTTTTCGTGGATGCCCGAGAGTCGTCTTTTGCCACCGGGACCTAAGGAATGACAAATGCTTGCGGGCGTTGCGGAGCTGTGGGGGCACCCTCTGAAGAGGGCGAAAACCACCTGCAGTGAAAGGTACTAGGCAGCCGCTACCATTGCGCCAAAAATTACGTTGATTTTCAGGTACTGGTGTTACTGTTCTTGATGGTGGACAGCAGCTAATCTCTGGAGGTTATTGGATTAATTTTGGCAGCCTGTTTTTTTATTAGGGTGTTTTTCTTCTGTCTACTGAATCCTGGCCCCTTAGTGCTCGTTAAGTGGTTGAATTTGAAGGCTTACTGAGAAAGCGGAAAGAGAAGCATATATATAACCTTGCATACTCTGATGCTATTGGGACTGCCATTTTTCTTATAAGGAAAATACACTGCGGCCTGGGCCTTTTCTTTTTTTTTTGCTGCCCCCTCAAATCTGGGTGGGCATTGCCAATAGGACTGCTTCCACTTGGCCCTTGTTATGATGGGGAAGCATTTAAAAATCGCTAATGTAATGGCTCATGTCAATTCCAATGTGGGCCTTAAATCTAAATCTCGAACAGCTCATACGAAGATAGCTTCAGCGGTAGCAAGAGCCGAGCGTTCTCAAAAATCCCGCCGAGGGTCAGCATCTATATCAAGCCCCCTAAGTTTAGAAGAGGATGTGGTGGAGCATGGAGTGGGAGCTAAAGCTGGTGGTCAAGCTTTGGAAACTTCTCAGCAGGGAAGGTCAGCAGAAGAAGTAGGCTCTGAGGGACAACCCCCGGCTCAAATTGGTTTAGCCGGTAAAGTGGACATTTCCAACAAACACAGCTGGATAACAGAAAATACAGAGGAGAGGCTGAATTAAGAGATCTCAAAGGAAGACTCTTCTAGCCCGTCCCAAGGAAAGTCCAAGGAATATCCATTATTTATGAAATCTAAAATATCCTCAACGTCAGCACAAGTTCAAGAGCAAGGGCCCGCCATCAATATGCAAGCAAGTTTGTCACAATGCGTTCAATCTCTTACTGTACCTCAGAGGGCATTGAAAAAATAAAAAGGGGTTCCTCGACCCCTAGAACATCAGAAGGAGGTTTTAATGAACTTTCAGCCTCTATCCTCCATCTTGGGTAAAATCCCAGAGGCGGGAAAGCAAGATCAAGCTCGGCAAACATCAGACGGACCCTCAGAAAAACAGACGCCAGAAGAAGGATGCGTCGTCCAATATGATATTAAAACCATGTTAAATCTTATCTTGGACGAGAACGCGAGCATAAAGTTACGCAAGCAAGCGACATAGCATCACTGCATCATCGCCTGTTGAAAATCGAAGAGGCAGTTGGCAGCTTTCCGTAAAGAATGCAAGAGGCCAAAACTCAGATATCCCAGCTTGAAGATCAGATGAACACGATACAGCATCAGGTCACTTTGGACAAAAACAGAAAATCTTACTCGAAAGCAAGCTGGAAGAGCTGGAAAATCACTCATGACGCTCCAACTTACGGCTGGTCGGGGTTCCAGAAGGATGTGAAGGATCACAAGTGCATCAATGGGTTGAGACATTTATCAAGGTTAATGTATTGCCTGAGTTTTCAGGAGACCTTACAATCACAAGAGCACATAGGGTCCCAGCCCAGCCGTATCCGAACTCAAAGCTGCCTCAAACAATCTTAGTGAACTTCGCAGATTTTTGGGTCAAAGAACAGATATTCACCAGGGCAATCCAAAAGAGACAATTTTCAACTTGTGAAGTACCTAGTTGCCGCATTCTTTCCGACATGTCAGCAGCCGCTGCTCCTCGTCGGAAGGAATTTGTCAAACTCCTGTACTTGTTTAAGGCACAGGGTGCTCAGGCGGCTATAGCTTAGCAATATAAGCTACGTGTTTTGGTGCAAGGGAAGTTTCATATGTTCGCAAATCTTGAGGAGTCTCAGGAGCTGTTACAGAAAATTACTACTGAAAAGTAGATAACGAAAGATAATCGGGGATGGCTGTTCCTTAATTTATTTTTGAATCGGCCTTTGATTTGATGAGATGAGGGGGAGGGACAGTTTACTGAGGGTACAACACTATTGTACCCAGCATAGGGGTGATCCAGGGGAGGGAGGTAAGGGGTATGGTGGGCAATTCCCCAATTGCCAGGGGTTGGGAGGGACACAGGGAGTTGGTGAGGGCCAAGGAGGGTGAGGTGGAGTATGGGGGGAGGGGGTTATGCTTAGGAGCATTAATGGAAAAAGAGCAGATTTATAGAGGAAAAGCAACCATGAGGTGAGAAGAACTCAAAGTAACACAAAAATACTTTTTTTTAGAGAAGCTTCAATTTAAAAAAAATGTTATTTACTGTTTTTACCCTTGAGGCGAGATGGCTCTTAAAGTAAGGATAATCTCAGTAAACGTAAATGGAGTGTCCAATAAGCAAAAATATGGTGGATTGATTAGATGGTTAACTTCCCTTTCTCCTCAAATTATATATCTTCAGGAAGCTCATCTAAAAACAAACACACCAAAACCTTTCATCCCCAAATATTATTCTAATGTGTTTTTTGCCTCTGCTGGGTTAGCAAATAGGGGGGTAGCCATTTATTTTGGGCAAGGGATTGATTGGGAGATTGCTCACGTTTTGAGAGATCCTCAAGGGAGGTGGATTTGGGGGTATTGCCGGGGTGAATGGAACGTTCTTTAATTTTGTAAATGCGTACGCCCCGATAGAAGATGACCCTAAAGTCCTCATGAAGATTAATGAGTTGGTCAGAGGGGTAGCGGGTCCTATAATTTTAGGGGGTGATTTTAACTTTATTCAAGTTTTGAAAAGGGATACCTCTAATAAAACAAAAAAACAATTGAAGCCTAAGACTAAAAAAGTATTGGATGTTATGAAGCAGGATTATCAATTAATAGATCCATGGCGTAGTGCCCATCGAGAAACTTCACAATTTACTTGCTATTCTCGCCGATTTCAGTCAGCTTTCTTTCTTATCTCTCGCTATATTAATTGTTTAAACTCAGAAATTGGGGCTAACTCATTCTCAGATCACTCATTGGTTTCAATTGAAATCACAATAGAGGCAAGTAGGAAGGAGAAGTCCAGGTGGCAGCTGGATCGTCTCCTCCTCTCAAATCCCCAATGGGTGGAAAATATGAAAAAATGGATAGAAACATTCTTTCAGGAGAATAAGGGCACAGCAGCACTTTTTTCGGACTGGGGGGCATTTAAGGCCACATTGAGGGGGCAGATGTTGGCTTTCACGGCCTCGCAGTCTAAAGCTCAGGGGGTGCATATAGCTGAATTACAACTGGCAGTTGATACTGCTTTAATGCTGAGAAATAGTGGTTTGGGACAGCGCTCTGTAGCTGAGGAACAATTAATCAAAGCCAAGCAGCAGTTAAGAGAATTTTTTACTTTCGAAGAGATAACTAGTTCACGTATGTTCCAGCAGCGTGTATACAAAGAGAGTCAGATGGTGGGGACAAGTAGAGTTAAGCAGTAGGCCACAGTAATAAAAGAATTGGAGGAACCAGAGACAGGGGTCTTGGTTACCGGCAAGGAAAAGATTGAAAAAATCGTTTTAGACCACTATCATATGTTATATGCAACAAAATATACGGCTTCAAACAAGGCGATAAGTCAATATTTTGAAGGCATCAAGCTTCCGCAGTTAACAAATAATCAGATAGAGGAAATAAGTGCGGAAATTTCAATTACAGAAATCAAACGCGTCCTAGTCTCAATGCCCGGTGGGAAGGCCTCAGGCAATGATGGCCTTCCCAAAACCAAGTTTTATAAAGTATTTTCAGAGGAACTAGTACCTTTTTTGGCTGAGCTTTTCAACTTTGCGAAAGCGGGGGGGAGGTTCCATCTATTTTCAAAGAATCTACCATAGTCAGCTTCGTTAAAAAGGATAAGACAAAATGTTAACTCATACAGGCCGATTAGCTTGTTGAATGTTGACTATAAAATATTGATGAAAATTTGGGCGAATCTATTTTCTCCAGTAGCACAGAAGGTGACCCACAAAGATCAGATGGGATTCATGTTAGGAAGATACATGTCACCAAACACTGGGTTTTTAGTTCAAGCACTTGATTTTTTAACACCAACCAACTACTCATTTTAATAATGATGGTTGATGCTGAAAAAACATTCGATCTAGTTAACTGGGAATGCTCTTTTTTATGCCCTTAGAAGGCAGGGGTTCCCAAAACAAATAACTAATATGCTATGGAACTTATATCAAGGGGCCCAGGCTCAGGTTTTTATAAACTCCCGTTTAGCAGGGAAGGTGGATATAAATCGTGGAACTCGTCAGGGCTGTCCCCTATCCCCGTGTTGTTTACCTTTTTTATAGAACCACTCGCTGCTAAGATTAGGCCTCATCAGGAGATAAAAGCACCATTAGAGGATATTCCCAAATTAAAACTGTTTGCAGACGATATTATTCTGTATCTTACACCTGAGGAGCATAATATAAAAATAATGTTGACAGAGTTTGCGCAGTTTGAATCTATTGGGGGTTATAAAATCAATCATAATAAAGCTGAAATCCTGCTACTCAATTCAGGCTGCCAAATTCTTCCCAGTAATCTCCAATGGCAAGCCTGCTCCCCAGAGCTGATTCGTTACTTGGGGATATATATTTTGCAAATCGCTATGAGGAACTTTTTAAATTGAAATACGGGGCAATGGTTATTAAGATTAGAAACTTATTAGATAGATGGACACTTCTTCCGCTTACACTAATTGGCCGTGTTGCTCTCATAAAAATGTCTGTTTTACCATTATTAATTTTTCTTTTTACAAATGTCCCGATAAGAATTAAAATGTTGTATTTTAAAGAATTGGAAGCAATGTTTCGCCAATTTATTTGGAGTCAAAAGGCATCAATGGTAAAATTGTCAGTACTTCAACTCGACACTAGCCAAGGGGGGATGGCATTCCCCCAAGGTCGAACTTATTTTGAAGATACTTTTTGGGATATAATGGCCTTTTTTTAGATGGTAAGGCATCGCTGGATAGTGTTTTTGTGGATAAAATGGTGCAGGAAGCAGAATCCCAGATTCTGGTTCTTATCAAGACAGCCAAGCTCCCAAAGAAAACTAGATGTAAGACACAACAGGAGTTTGGAATCAGATTACGGTTATT
Organism: Calotriton arnoldi; assembly: GCA_963921515.1. Taxonomy (NCBI): domain Eukaryota; kingdom Metazoa; phylum Chordata; class Amphibia; order Caudata; family Salamandridae; genus Calotriton; species Calotriton arnoldi. The sequence goes on along the minus strand of CAWUFW010008837.1, from coordinate 576,239 downwards.
TTATTCTGTGAAGACTCAGTCAGCTAGATATGAGTATTTGAAGCTTACAGTATGTAAAAGTTTGGACCTTTATATCCAGAATAGCCAGATAAGGCTTTTAGGAAAGTAATGGCTTTAGGGAACTCAGTCATTTTATAGTAGGGGGAGGCATTTAAATTGGCAGGAGATCCAGGCTAGGTGTGGAGCGAGGTGCAAGCCCTTTTTTTAGGGTATTTCCAGATTATGTGATTAGTCCCGCCTCAGTACCCATACTGGCTGCCCTTTATAGACCTAAGCTAAGGGGGGTTGGAAATTGGTACAGACTTTTACGGAGCCAAAGGGAATGCTCTTTAGTAATAAGCTATTTAGATAAAATTACCCAAGAAACACAATGCACTTTTACAGAGCCCGAGTGGCAGGGGATTTCGCTGCATGGCAATAAGGCATTAAGTGCGGCAAATTTTAAAAGAATGTCATTTTTATCCCACTGGATGTCCTACTATACTCCAAGAGCATTACACAAGATGCATTCAGAAATAGAGGATAGATGCTTTCGTTGCCAGCAACTGGGACAGGGGGGATGGCTCCATATCTTTTTTACTTGCCCGGTCTTAACCCAGTTTTGGGAGAAAGTGTTTTCCGCCCTTAACTATGGTTTACAGAGAAAATTAAAACCAGAGGCGGAGATAGCACTCGTTGGAGTAGTGTGAGAAGTTGGCCTGGCATATGCTGTCCACTAATTATAGTGGGCACCTTGCACCAGTCCAAATCGACTCTTATGGTAGGTAGGTTAAAGACAACCTTATTGAAAGCTATCCTAGTGGTAGCTGTGGAGAGCAGCCTTCAGGCTAAGTCTTGAAGGAATGTAAAGCAGCTTGTTTTACCAGTCTATAATCTCTTGAGTGACCAAATGAAAGAGCACCACACCAGGTATATATTCAAAATATATGTATTTATTACTAAACACACCCTCTAGTCTCTTTATGAGGCTAGAGTTCGAAGTACATAGGTTATAAGATCTTAAGTCACAGTAATAGCACAAATACACGTTTGGGCCCTAGGGGCGTACCAAACCATATACCAATAAAATGGTATGCGAATCACGACTGAACTAGACACTAGGCCTAGAGCCTCTAGAAGTGCTTGGACCACAAGGAACCACCCAAGGTAGTGACACAGGGGACCCACGGGAGACGCGTGCAGTGTAAATACACAACCGCGATACGCCGTTAACTTCTATGGAGAAAGTCGGGATCGGGAAAATAGAGGAAAGGGACACTTTAACAAGGACTAGGACAAAACCCTTTGAGATCTAGGACTTTGAAGAGTCTCTACCCACGGGAGCACCGGAGTACTCGTGTTACCTCACCCAGGGAAACCGGGTGCATAGGTGCCTTTCGGGGTCGGGTTTCGTCGTCGTTTCTTATGGCGATCTGCTGCAAAGTGCTGCTGGCGACCAGGAGAAAAGTGTCCGGGTGGATCCAAGAGTGGATCGGAGTTCTGAAGAACCTGAAAGCAGAGGGGACAGAGTCTGGGTCACTAGCCAGTGACCAGGAAGGCGATGGACAGATGCCCACCGATGTCGAGTGCTTCAGGTGCGTTGACAGTCGTCTCGTTTCTGCAGCCACGAGGTCCAGGAGGCGTTGTTGGCGACCAGGAGCAGGATTCGGGCTGGTACACGATGTCTGTCGAGTGCTGCGGTGTCGGCGACCAGATTGGACCCAACAAGCCTTGGCAACGGTAAGTCTCGATGTAGCTGAAGATCGTCGATGGTGCAGACCAGCAAGGTCTGGAGAACTCACCCAGCGAGGGTAAGTTAGGGCAGGCCTGGAGCAACCAGGGGAGCCCTTTGGTTTCTTTAGAAAGTCTTCTGGGGACCCACGAGCCGGCTGGCAAGGGATCGCAAAGACACCTCGGGCGGAATCACTCAACAGGGGCCCACGGTCACTCAGGACGGTGTAGGCCTCTGATCTTCGGAGGGATTCCTGCTGGAGGTTGGGACCACACGTGGTCCAAAGCACAGGTTCGTAGAATGTTGTGAAGGGGTTGCACTCGATACTAGTGCACGGTACCCAGGGGTCGCGGTTCCTCGTCACTCGTGGGGTCCACTTGCCTCAGCTTCGCTGGGGACTCACGATGGCCTTGGAGAAGTCAGGAAATCCACTTCTTGGGCTGCAGGGACTTCGGACTCCGGCGGGAGCGGCATAGTTTGCGACCGTCGTTATCGTTTTTGGTGCCTGCCAAGCAGGAGTCACTCCTTGACCCCAAGGGAGATTCTTCAGTCCTCTAATCGTGATGTAGAGCGTCGAAGGTCCAGGATTCAGTTTCCAAGTTTAGTCCAGGGATATCTGCTTTGCAATGGCAAGGTTCCCCCTCTTATACTAAAAAGAGGGGATGGACTAGCTCTATGACCCCACCTATGGGAGGGTCAAGGGAGGGTGGCTACACCCACTTCCCTTTGTCCAGTTTCGCGCCAGAGCAGGGGCAGGTAGCCCCTGAGCTGGTTTGAACTGGCATATGCACAGAGGAGCCTTCTGCTCCCCAGTGCAGGACTTCAAAGCACTCTAAGAGTGCACCCACCCAGCCCCAATACACTAAACCCTGTCTGGAAGGTGGTTACACCTCCCTGTGACAGGATGCCTATTGTTGGGCTTCCTCCACTGTGAGTTTCGGTCATCAGCAGGAGGGCAGCCCAGTGTCTGTGACTGGTGGCATCCATTTTGTGATGCCAGGGCTCTTTAGGATTCTACCGCGTTTCCACAGCAGGTACATGTCTTATCCCTCTAGAAGGGTGGAATGCTACCCCCGCCGCCAAGATTGGCGGGGGGTAGTATTCCAAGATGTTTGACACCAAACACGACATGTTTTGATGCAGCCATTCCAAAGTTAGCATTTACCGCGAGGATATAATGCACTTAATAGTATATGGTTTAACCGCATCCACAAACAGCACCAGAGAATAGACTCTGAGAGCTGCAGAGGGGCCCTGCTCAGGCAGAGGCACCCCCTCACATAGAAGCCAAGCACCCTGCCCTCAGGATTGATAGGGCCTGCCTTAGGGGTGACTGATAGGTTTATATGTGTGTGCAAGAGAGATATAGGAAACCTATATCTCAGTGAGGGGTGCTAGCACCACCTCACCCAGGCTGCAGTAGCAGGCCTGTGGTGTCAGATTTAGACTGCTTCCCAGGGGTGGCATAACACATGCTGCAGCCCCTGGTAGGCCTGTGAAGTACCTATGCCCTTGGCACCTAAGGTACCATATACTAGGGACTCATAAGGCACCACAGTATCCAATCACTAGTGCACCTAGAGTGCACTCCATGTCGTTTAGAGAGAACAGATAGACTGGGGCCCTGAATAGCAGGGTCCCAGTCCAACTAAGTCATAAACCAGCAAAACACCATAAAAAAAGTGGGGGCAACCATATAGTCAGATTCCACCTTCCTACATAACCCCCCCAAACGAAAGGAGATAAGGCTAACCTTGGCCAGTTGAGCCTTTATTGACTAAGTGGCCATATAAGGAAGCACCTGCACTAGCATGGTTGCCCCCTGTCTTATGGTCCACTAAGCAATCCCTCACCCTAAGGGTATGAGAGGGTCTCCACCATGGGGAATCACTACCTGTGGTGTGCTTTGGTAAAGTACCAGGCTGGTGAGGTGTCTGAGTAGGGAAGTGTGGCCCTAGGAATGTTGGCCTCAGCTTTCTCAGCTCACTGGTCACCATGTATGCCTGTCTTTCCATGACTGAGTGGTACTCTGCCCTAAGGGTCAACCTTTGACTGCCTACAGCCGGGGGTTGGGTCCCTTTGGGTGGAACACTGGAGGGACATGGCATGTTTGGAACCTTTTGGTCCCAGGTTTGCCCTTGCCTAACAGAGTCCTTCTGGGGGAGTTCCCTACATAAAGGTATGGGGATCCCTCAGTGGGTTGAGGAATTTCTACCTGGCTAGGGCTACTAGCCTGGGTGCCCCTAATCTGCTGATGGGGGTTCCTCTGGACAGGGGGCCCTGGGGGGTCCACTGACCTCCCTGACCTCTGCAGCCCTGGGCTGACTGAGGCAGGGTAGAGAGGGGCAGGTTACCTGCTCCAGACTGGGTACCACCTTGTAAGGGTCCTCTGCCATCAGGGGGTGGCCAGGCCAGGCCTGACTACCTCTGTGGCAGTTCCTTCACTAGGGGTAGGGTCAGTTCCCTGAGGAGGCTGACCCTTACCTACTGTCTGGAGGGAAGAAGACTTTTCTTCAACCCTTGTGCTCTCTTCTGGGGAGAGTGGGCCATTCTTCCAGGCTCCATCTCTCCAAAATCTTGGGCTGGGGCTGTGGCCATCACAGCCCCACTAACCTTTACAGGGACACCCAACATCTTCAGATGGGTTTGGTGTTCAATTTCAGCCCAGGCTGAAATTTCCAGATCATTGCCCATCAGGCAATCTACAGGTAAGGTTGGGGACACTGCCACTCTCTTTGGGCCTGTGACCCCCTCCCAGCTGAGATTGACTATGGCCATGGGGTGATCTGTTCTGACACCATCAATGTTGGTCACCTGGTATTTAAACTCAGGTAAAAGCTGGTGAGGGGGGACTAGTTTCCCTGCCACCATGGTGACACTAGCCCCTGTGTCCCTAAATGCCACAGCTTTCTGACCATTAATTATTGGCTCCAATCTGTACCTGCCCAATGCTATGGGACCCATGGTAAAGGTGGCATATCCTACACCACCATCAGAATCTGAGGAGTCTGTTGAGGGGGTCCTGTCTAAACTAGGGCCCACCTCTGTTCCTCTTGCAAAAGCACCTAACTTTTTGGGTGCACTACTCCCAACTGGAGGATTACTACTGGTAGTACCAGGAGGGGTGGTAGTAGTTGTTGGAGGAACATGTTCTTTATTGCCAATCCTGGGACAACTGGGATCAGATTTCCAGTGCCCAGGCTTTTACAGACATGGCAATAGGGTTTCTTTTCAGGAGAGGAAGGAGTTTGGGACCCACCCCCAGAAGAGGACTTTTGGGGCCCTGTAGTGGACTTATCCTTAGATTTATCCCCACCTTTCTCTTGGGACTTGGTAGAATCTTTCTTGTGGTCACCACCCTGATTCTTAGGCCTTACTCTGGTTCTGACCCATTTGTCTGCCTTCTTTCCCAATTCTTGGGGAGAGGTCAGATCAGAGTCCACCAGGTACTGGTGTAAAAGCTGGTTTTGACAATTATTAAGGATCTGTTCTCTCATCATTAGATTATAAAATCCTTTGAAATCAGTAACCCTACTGCCAACCAGCCAACCCTCCAGAGCCTTGGATGCACAATCTACAAAGTCTGTCCAGTCCTGAGTCTGTGCCTTCTGGGTATCTCTGAACTTTAACCTGTACTGCTCAGTGGTTAAGCCAAACCCATCTATCAGTGCACTCTTCAGGACCTCATAATCATCAGCATCCTCCTCTCTAACAGTGAGGAGCTTGTCTCTTCCTTTATCTGAAAAGGAGAGCCACAAGATTGCTGCCCACTGCTTTTGGGGGACCTGCTGTACTCTACAGGCCCTCTCCATAGCAGTTATCCATTTGTGGATATCATCCCCACTCTGGTAGGGAGGAACAACCTTGCTCAGGTTCCTATGGTCAGGAATATATTCTCTGCCTCTAGGGACACTGTTGCTGCCACCAGGGGGTTCTAAACCCTCCCTTCTGGAAGCTCTCTGGATCTCCAGGGCTTCTCTATCCAGTGCCAACTGCTTGGTTCTGAGGGCCACTTTGGCTTCCTCATACTGGAGCAGTTTGCACCTTCTCTCAGAGGAGGTCTCTCTTAAGTTAAAGTATGAGCTCCTCTCTTGGACAAATTCTCTGCCAGAGTGATAAGAGTGCTCAGATTCCCTGGAAGGGGATCTGTGCCTCTCATCCACTCTGCCAGTTCTCTTAGGGAGAACTCCTCTGTCCTGTTCAGGCTCCTTGAAGCCTGGCCCTTCAACCACAGAGTCTTGGTCATTCGGATTGTCCTCATCTGACCCAGATACTATGATTGACCCACCCACTGATTCAGACCCCTTAGCTCCTAGAGCCAATCTAAGGTCATCTGCTGTCAGCAGATCTATCAGGTGTAGTGTTGAGGGACTCTGTCCTAGTCTCAGGTGTCTGTCAACACACATGGCTCTCAAGTCAGAGAAAGCCATGTCCTTATACTGAGGCTGAGTGGATCCACTGGGTCCACCCTTTAAGGACATTCTAGTGTTGTGCAGTGTTGTACTACCTACACTAGTTTGTGGCCTACTGATCCTAGCTTGAGCTGTGGAAAGGGTGTGCTATCCCTTGGCACACAGCTCTAAGTTCAGTAGAACTTATTGATACTAAGCTTGACTTTATATGTACCTTGAGTACCTATAATGGTTTTCAGTTAGTAATTCAAATAGAGATTTTCTGGTAAAACAATGGCAAGCTGGAATCCCACACGCTGCCCACCAATGTGAGAAGTTGGCCTGGCATATGCTGTCCACTAATTATAGTGGGCACCTTGCACCAGTCCAAATCGACTCTTATGGTAGGTAGGTTAAAGACAACCTTATTGAAAGCTATCCTAGTGGTAGCTGTGGAGAGCAGCCTTCAGGCTAAGTCTTGAAGGAATGTAAAGCAGCTTGTTTTACCAGTCTATAATCTCTTGAGTGACCAAATGAAAGAGCACCACACCAGGTATATATTCAAAATATATGTATTTATTACTAAACACACCCCTCTAGTCTCTTTATGAGGCTAGAGTTCAAGTACATAGGTTATAAGATCTTAAGTCACAGTAATAGCACAAATACACGTTTGGGCCCTAGGGGCGTACCAAACCATATACCAATAAAATGGTATGCGAATCACGACTGAACTAGACACTAGGCCTAGAGCCTCTAGAAGTGCTTGGACCACAAGGAACCACCCAAGGTAGTGACACAGGGGACCCACGGGAGACGCGTGCAGTGTAAATACACAACCGCGATACGCCGTTAACTTCTATGGAGAAAGTCGGGATCGGGAAAATAGAGGAAAGGGACACTTTAACAAGGACTAGGACAAAACCCTTTGAGATCTAGGACTTTGAAGAGTCTCTACCCACGGGAGCACCGGAGTACTCGTGTTACCTCACCCAGGGAAACCGGGTGCATAGGTGCCTTTCGGGTCGGGTTTCGTCGTCGTTTCTTATGGCGATCTGCTGCAAAGTGCTGCTGGCGACCAGGAGAAAAGTGTCCGGGTGGATCCAAGAGTGGATCGGAGTTCTGAAGAACCTGAAAGCAGAGGGGACAGAGTCTGGGTCACTAGCCAGTGACCAGGAAGGCGATGGACAGATGCCCACCGATGTCGAGTGCTTCAGGTGCGTTGACAGTCGTCTCGTTTCTGCAGCCACGAGGTCCAGGAGGCGTTGTTGGCGACCAGGAGCAGGATTCGGGCTGGTACACGATGTCTGTCGAGTGCTGCGGTGTCGGCGACCAGATTGGACCCAACAAGCCTTGGCAACGGCAAGTCTCGATGTAGCTGAAGATCGTCGATGGTGCAGACCAGCAAGGTCTGGAGAACTCACCCAGCGAGGGTAAGTCAGGGCAGGCCTGGAGCAACCAGGGGAGCCCTTTGGTTTCTTTAGAAAGTCTTCTGGGGACCCACGAGCCGGCTGGCAAGGGATTGCGAAGACACCTCGGGCGGAATCACTCAACAGGGGCCCACGGTCACTCAGGACGGTGTAGGCCTCTGATCTTCGGAGGGATTCCTGCTGGAGGTTGGGACCACACGTGGTCCAAAGCACAGGTTCGTAGAACGTTGTGAAGGGGTTGCACTCGATACTAGTGCACGGTACCCAGGGGTCGCGGTTCCTCGTCACTCGTGGGGTCCACTTGCCTCAGCTTCGCTGGGGACTCACGATGGCCTTGGAGAAGTCAGGAAATCCACTTCTTGGGCTGCAGGGACTTCGGACTCCGGCGGGAGCGGCGTAGTTTGCGACCGTCGTTATCGTTTTTGGTGCCTGCCAAGCAGGGGAGTCACTCCTTGACCCCAAGGGAGATTCTTCAGTCCTCTAATCGTGATGTAGAGCATCGAAGGTCCAGGATTCAGTTTCCAAGTTTAGTCCAGGGATATCTGCTTTGCAATGGCAAGGTTCCCCCTCTTATACTAAAAAGAGGGGATGGACTAGCTCTATGACCCCACCTATGGGAGGGTCAAGGGAGGGGGTGGCTACACCCACTTCCCTTTGTCCAGTTTCGCGCCAGAGCAGGGGCAGGTAGCCCCTGAGCTGGTTTGAACTGGCATATGCACAGAGGAGCCTTCTGCTCCCCCAGTGCAGGACTTCAAAGCACTCTAAGAGTGCACCCACCCAGCCCCAATACACTAAACCCTGTCTGGAAGGTGGTTACACCTCCCTGTGACAGGATGCCTATTGTTGGGCTTCCTCCACTGTGAGTTTCGGTCATCAGCAGGAGGGCAGCCCAGTGTCTGTGACTGGTGGCATCCATTTTGTGATGCCAGGGCTCTGCAGGATTCTACCGCGTTTCCACAGCAGGTACATGTCTTATCCCTCTAGAAGGGTGGAATGCTACCCCCGCCGCCAAGATTGGCGGGGGGTAGTATTCCAAGATGTTTGACACCAAACACGACATGTTTTGATGCAGCCATTCCAAAGTTAGCATTTACCGCGAGGATATAATGCACTTAATAGTATATGGTTTAACCGCATCCACAAACAGCACCAGAGAATAGACTCTGAGAGCTGCAGAGGGGCCCTGCTCAGGCAGAGGCACCCCCTCACATAGAAGCCAAGCACCCTGCCCTCAGGATTGATAGGGCCTGCCTTAGGGGTGACTGATAGGTTTATATGTGTGTGCAAGAGAGATATAGGAAACCTATATCTCAGTGAGGGGTGCTAGCACCACCTCACCCAGGCTGCAGTAGCAGGCCTGTGGTGTCAGATTTAGACTGCTTCCCAGGGTGGCATAACACATGCTGCAGCCCCTGGTAGGTCTGTGAAGTACCTATGCCCTTGGCACCTAAGGTACCATATACTAGGGACTCATAAGGCACCACAGTATCCAATCACTAGTGCACCTAGAGTGCACTCCATGTCGTTTAGAGAGAACAGATAGACTGGGGCCCTGAATAGCAGGGTCCCAGTCCAACTAAGTCATAAACCAGCAAAACACCATAAAAAAAGTGGGGGCAACCATATAGTCAGATTCCACCTTCCTACAAGTAGTAAGACAGAGCCAAAATGTTCCAATTTCCAAAGGAGAGGAAGCATTTATAGCAATATCCTCTTTAATGGCACGGTCACTGATTCTTCAGAATTGGAGGACAACTAAAGTGCCAGTTTATCTAAACTGGCATAAAAAATGCTTTGAACAAAATCATTTGAGGAAGCCTATGCAAAAAGGGTAGCTGCTATTAAAAGATTTTCAGCTGTGCGGAAGTATATGGACAAAGTAGAAGGTCAAGTAGTTAACTTAAGTTAGGTGGTTTAATTACAATATCAGTGGAATCGTTGAAAGCATTGCACTTTATTTGACAACACTTTTTGGCTATTAATATCCAGGTATAGTGAGGAGGGAGATGTTGTAATTGAAAGAAGTCCAGTTCCAAGGTAGATTATGTAAGTTGATTTATTAAGTAAGATGTTAAGATAAAGAGCCCCACCAGGAGCAGCCTTCCTGCTGCTCAGCCCATCCTCCAACTGACACCACCCTCATCCAATATTCCACAGCATCACCACACTAACATTCCACGAACCCAGTCACACTGGCTGAGCAGCAGGTATAACACATCTCCCTTCTTTACAAAGGATAACAATAGAAGCTCTTGCATGCATATTTATCCTATAGCAAACAAGACGTAATAAAGGTGCATGGAAATAAAAGGTGGAAAACATTACACACAGGATGCAAAAATGAATAAGCAACATGTCATAACATATTAATTGGATAGGACCATGCATGTTGCCACAGAGAATAAAGAAAAATACATTTAACCAAATGATAAGAACACATCACCCTTCCTTACAAATAAACAAATAAGAATACCCTCATCTTCTCCCTTTCTATATATTAATTGCAAAAAAATCATGCATATTACCACAAAGATGCATGGAAATAACAGGTGAAAAACATTGCATGCATTATGCATAACTGTCATTACACATTACACTAATCTTTTCCCATTCTAACCAGAAAACATCATACACTCCACAACCCCATAATCCTCCATCAAACTCCTAATGCCATAAACATGCCAGCTGGCCAGGCTGACATAAAAGATAGCACACAGGGAACCAACCACCGGAGGCACAGCAGAGAACCGTCTATAGCGACTGAAAAAATAAAAAAAAAACATTGAGAAAGGTGGACACCTTGGCTTAAAATAGCCCCTCACCCTAACCCATAGTAAGGGTGGAACAACGCTTCCAACAGAAAGCATTTGGCTTAAATAATGCCCTTCACCCTAACCAAAGTAAGGGTGGAACAACACTCCAAAGATACATCAAATATGGCTTAAACGTTGCCCCTCACCCTTACCCAGTAGGAAGGGTGGAAAAAAAACTGAAATCACTGATAAATTTGGCTTACTCCCTGCCCTTCACCCTTATCCCGAAGGAAGAGTGGAAAAACTTCAAACACCCATGAGTTGGCTAAATAGCTGCCCTTCACCCCCAAACTTAGTAAGGGTGGATCAAACTTCAATCACATGAAGTTTGGCTTAAATCCCTGCCCTTCACCCTTACCATGTAGGAAGGATGGCACACTAAAATAAACATCCTCAAACACCCATGAGTTGGCTTAATTGTTGCCCTTCACCCCCAACCATAGTAAGGGTGGAGGAAAACCTAAACCACAAATGCTCTTCAAGAACAAACACCCAAGTAGACTCTAATCTATAACGCTAGTCTCCAGTAAAACTCAAGATCACCTCTAGAGCTCAAACCTCAGACGCACTCAACTTACTCTAGGGAAACAGCGTTTACAACGCTGTTTCCACAACGCATGGCTTTACAACGCGGTCGGTACAATGACTGCGTTATTACCATGCGTGCCATTACATCGCAAGTCATATCAGCGACTTGCTGTAGGGGGCGTGCAACACCAGGGAATGTGTTGGATTTTAAATCCAACACCTTCACTGCTGTTGCGCAAACTGGAGTAGGAATAGTAATTAATACTATTCCTAAGTCCAGCGCGCCTCCTACAGCAAGGTGTTGATATGACTTGCGATGTAATGGCTTGCGTTGTAACAACACGGTTGTTGTAACGACCGCGTTGTAAAGACATGCGTGGTGAATGTATGCGTAGAAAACGTCATACATTCCTTACTCTATGCATAGTCTGGGCTCTCAACTCCTCTACGCTCTACATCCACCACACTCAACTTAATGAACACATAGTCAATCCTCTCGAATACATACGCTTCCCAATTTCAAAAATTTAACGCTTGTGCGCTGCAATGACAGAGGTCAATACATTGGCTCTCAAAGCATCAACTTCAATATAAAGACACAACATGAACAAAACCACTTTCACGTATCGCAATTGTATAGTGACCCAACAGCGGGGATGTTAGGCCGCACACCAATCCCCAAGGCAAGCGAACATTTGCTGCTCTTTGAACTAAAACTCAATGTTATCACCTCCTGAGCAAAGTAATTTTACCAACTTCCCCCAAAGTCAGCGCAGGCAGAGGACTCGAGCAAGTTATTATGATTAGTCGTTTAACGCTGAGGAAACCATAAACCAGGAAAGCCGATGACGCAGGTAACTCATGGGAATTCCAAACGCCTCACCAGTTTTTCCAGATGATGAGGGTACGCTCACCGGAATTCCATACACCTCAGCCGTTTCTCCATTCGTCATGTTTATTTATTTTTTAATGCCCTTAAGGTGAAATCTGGAAAACAACCGGGAGCAGAGTAGGGAAACCACCTTGGCTTCGACTGACGGGTTCAAGATGGCAGCACGCAGGTGTAAGGGGCGCCGGATGGCTCCAGTCGAGTACTGGCTGCACAACATCACGCAGCAAGAAAGTGCACCACCGAACTGCTCCACCTGCCACCGAACTGCTCCACGCGCCACCCGAAGACAAGGTAAGGGCACGCAAGCAGGTGATTCAAATGTCGCACCTTTACCGGACAATTTACACTGCTGCCGAAGCTTGTACGAAGTTTGCACCAACAAAACGTCACCTGGGCGGGTATCAACGTCCCATTCTCCTCCACACCAACACCGTGCTTGTAATTGACACCAACCGCACTTTAGGTTCCTCATGTTTCCTCAGCACTACGATCTGCTTCTTGTGTGCCACAGACATTTCCAGCATACGAGAAATGACCCACATGGACATACGCGTAGGAGTAGTTTATGCATCAAAGTGGCTGCCATCTTCTGCCATCTCGTCATGTAGTGACATTGAGTAGATAAAAGAGGATTCAGTTCCAGCATGCCCTGGCTATCAGGCTGTCCGGTGGAATAGGACACTGGTGGGGCTAAAGGGCATACCGTCATTCTCTGAACCTCAAGTTGCTTAAGTATCCTTTAAACTTCTTCTTTCAGTGGTTTCCTCAGGTTTGTTTCATGAAGATTTTATTTTGATTGTTCCTTCCTACTTTTAGTTCATTTGCAAACTTAGTTCTTCTTTAAAATCGTTGCCATAATATGTTGTAATTGAAAGACGTCCAGTTCCAAGGTAGATTATGTAAGTTGATTTATTAAGTAAGATGGTTATATAAAGAGCCCCACCAGGAGCAGTCTTCCTGCTGCTCAGCCCATCCTCCAACTGACACCACTCTCACCCAACATCCCACAGCATCACCACACCAACATTCCACGAACCCAGTCACACTGGCTGAGCAGCAGGTATAACAGCAGAATTGAATGGAAATTGGGTGACGGGGTACAGAAGTATGATATGGATTAACTTCATTGGGAAACAGTCAAGAAAAGCACTTTATGGGACTTAAACGCACAGCACTTTAGTATGAAGAGGTTTTTTGAACTTTTGCTTTTCCATAAGGTTTATTGCTTTGGGACAAGAGGTAATAATGAATGTAATATTAAGGAATAGGAGCTCTAAATGTTATGAATTAGATTACTGTGTATAAAGATAAAATTAATAGTGTGATAGTGTATAAGATGGAATGGACAGTGCTGATGCTTGTGTTTTTTGTTTTGTTTTGTTTTTTTGGGGCTGAGGGGTCTTCTATATGTATTTTAGGATTAGTTATCTGCCTAATAATTTATAATTGTTGTATATGTTTCTCCGTGCTGAGTAATCAATATGATCCAATATCCCAACAAACTAGTTTCTCTATTGAGATGTACCATTTTCATAGATTCTGTATAATGTTTTGTGAATTCTCATATTTTAATTTCATCTGGCACATTGAAGGACCGAAAGCACTGCACTTTATTATCTGCACTTTGGGTAGGCTGAATTTCTGGCGTTACCACGTCTTCAAAGGAAAAATCTTAAAACGCTTGATTCACTGGTTTAAGATAAGAAGAAGCATTTCATTTTACGAGTTATAAACAGGTATATTCATTGTGATTTTTGATGATGTATGGTTTTTGTTATAATTCTGCCCAATAAAAAATAATAAAAAATAAAAAAACTCTTTTAGAAGTCATGCGTGCAGCCTATTGTGCTACCGAAATTAGCAAAGGTGCGTCTTCACCCTGCAAGATTTATGGTATTGTCAAGACCTTACTATATCCTAAATCAGGCTCTAACACCATCAAACACTCTCACGAATTATGCAACACACTCTCCACTAAGTTAATTCTCAGAAAACATCTCTAACATCTAATTAAATTTTGACCTGGATCTTCTGGTCAATTCTGTGCCCAGTAACTGCTCCGTACTATTTTAGAAGAATGTATTTTACTTGACCAGGACCAAGTTCAAAGACATATGGCATTCGCTCCCCAAAAGGACCATATTCCTTTGTTGATTCTTAAACTTGCTGGAAAGCAGGCTATACCCACTTTGACAGACATATTAAACCTTTCTTAAAAACCGGCCCATGTTTCTAAACTCTGGGAAGCTGCTCAAGTAGCATCTCTACTGAAAAAACTCACTGCACTGTACTGTCTAGCTTTAGGCCTATATCACTTCTCCCATATCTAGTCAAAATACTGGAGAAATTAGTGAACCTAAAGCTCTCGACATATATGAAAATATGATTCTGGGTATTTCTCAATATGGGTTTCATACACTTCATAGTATGGAATGTTCCCTTCGAGAATTACAGATTACCCTCGGATTATAAAATGTTACTCCTCCATACCCATGAATTCTGTTCATGAAATGAGCATGAGTCATCTGCACTAACTACAATTCCCTGAGATGCAATAAACTTTCCTGTCCCTGATGATGACTTTGTCAATCTTGCCCGGGGTTCCAGGCGCCTCCTTCTTGCCTGCTGCCGCTGCCGTACCTCGCCGCTCCGCCCAGCTCCGCCCAGCCTCCTCAGTTTGGCTTCCGCTTCCAGGTAACCAGGCTGCTTTTTCCGGCTCCGCAAAGATGCCAACTGCTAGCCGCCAGTCACCTGGACATTGCAGCCTCAGCCCGATATCAGTCTAGTCCCAGCCAGCTCGGCCCCCGCACCAGCCCCCGCACTTGCATCGGCTGCCCAAATTTGCATCGGAGGCCGGACGGTGGGGGCCTCATCTTGGCATCTTGGCACCTCGGTTTCCATATCCTGGTACTCGACAGCACCCAACAGCGCCCGACAGCTGGTAATAAGATACTTGGCTGTCCAGGTGCACGCAGGAAGTTTGGGTCCAGAGAGTCCAGAGAGACCAGCAAGCCTTTGATGGTGTGACGAGGGGGCACACTTCAGCTGCAGATCCGCCACCCCGCTTGTAGTGCCTGGTAGTGCCTGGCAGTGCCCGGTGCATGGTGGTCACGAGGGAGGGTCGACTTGTCTTTTGAAGGCCCTTTATAGAGCTTTCCGGAAAAGCCTCCTGGAGAACACCGGAGAATGTTGGAGGAATATTAGAAGAATATTAGAGGAACTTTGAGATACATGGTGAGGTGAGGTGTTGAGGTGGCAGCGGTAGCTGGGTGTATTCAAGAAGGAGGTAAGCCTAACTTTTCCTTTTTCTTTTGTTATTATTATTATCTTCACCTAGTTCTGTTTGTCTTGATATGAATACCTCCCCTCGTTTATCGCCCCCTGTGCTTCGCTCTAAAAGGCCCCTCCTTGGCGTCCAAAAAGGTAAATCGCAGGGGAAAGCCAGTAAAAAGAGGAAAATTGGAGGGAAGAAGGGGTCTGCTCAACATGATCATAGTACTTTATCAAGTACAATAAGGAATTTTGTTTTTAAGCATTTTCATAACGGAGCCCAACTGCCCTCAGAGGAGGGCGTAAACTCACCCTATGGGCAGCCCAGTGCGGTGGACTTGGCAATAGACTCGGACACAGACGTTTTATGCACAGCATTGGATGATGCACAGACAGCCAATCTTTCAGTGTCTCCATCTCAGACTACAAGTGCAACCGCAAGTAGGGGTCCAAGTAGGGGCCCAAGATTGTCTTCCTCTCCTCGCCTGAATATCTCATTATCATCATCATTTTGTCCCGATGACTCCAGTGCCTCCCAGTTGTCTTGTCGAGAAGATCAACAGGATTGACCTAGCCTTAAGTCCCCATATAATGCTCCCATGGCTGGGGGGTGAAACTCCACACTAGGATCACAGGGGAGATCTATATCATTCCAGCCCACCTCTTCATCGTCTTTGCTGGATGTGATGTTACTCATGCAGACCACTCTACATGGGATTCTGGAAAAGCTGGTGTCCATAAGGACAAATTAAATTGACCAATCAAACTTTTGAATGATATTCGACATGAATTGCAATGCTTTAAAAATAATTTGGATGGCTTTTCGAATGCTCAACTTTCTGCTGCGGAAATGGCTACAGAGCCTTGGGGGTCGATAAATGCTATCCCAGGAAAACCTGAATGTCAGTTAAATGTGGAAGGATCTGTCTATATCTCTAAATATCCTAAGCTTGTGAGGAAAAGGCAGTATTGTGTATTCCCTCCAAATTCACCACAAGGTTCTACCGTACAATGGGGGTAAGGTCTCGGAATGGATTACTTGGGTCCCGTGCCCCTTGTGTAGGCAAAAAGAAACGCCTGCATTTAAAAAGAAAGCCCGGTAATGGTCCTGTTCCCAACTTCAACATTCCAGACCTCTCGGAGGTAGCACTGTGGATGTACTCCCATGTAAAAAGAAATGTAAAAAGAAATATAAAAAGGTAAAACAAAATGTAAAAACTCACCTTAAAACTAGTTTTAATCCTACCCCTACTTCCCGGGCAGCCCATCCCATATCTTCTGATAAAGTTCAAAAAGCAGTCTGCAGTAAGGTGGTTGAGTCTCGGCCTCAGAATAAATCGCCCAAAGAACCCCCTTCTGTTCATGAATCATGTCTTAGGCCGCAATTAGCAAGTTCAGAACTATTGCTCGATATTACTCGTCGAGGAAAAAATAGCAAAGAAACTTCGACCCTTGAATCGCTCCAAAATTCTTCACCTATTCCAACAAATTCATTCCCTTTCAGCAATAACCTTGTTGGACCTAACGTCCGTAGGGTTCCAGCTGGGCGAACAAGGTAGAGAAGTCTCCAAAGTTTCTTTCATCTCCCCCTGTATTGCGGACCTAGTACTTAAGGCTGAAGAAGATTTAGTAAAAGTAGGTCTACAGGCCCTATGCCCTATGCCCTATAAAAAAGAGGCCTCAATTATTAGCATCCCAACCAGCCTCTTTCTCACCTCCCATTCTAAATACGCATAGCGGGTTATCTGCTACTCAGTGGGAACGATCTATACCATATATTCCGCCTTTAAGGCCCGAAGACACACAGCAAAGTAGCCACCCACCCACCAATCTGAGAGTGGTCATAGTAAATGACCGACCATTCTCACAGTCTAGGCAATCAGCATGGGCTCAAGGTAATAGGTTCTCCCCCTTGCGGCACCTGCGGGAGGACGGTGATTGGAATACTAGGCCTAGCTTACCCTAGAACAAGGGGTCCTCTCAAAACCTGAGAATCCTAAGTTGGAATATCCATGGGTTCGAACGTTTGAGGAACAGTGGTGCACTGGAAGAAAGCTTGGAACCCTTCCATTTGGTATTCCTTCAGGAGTCTTGGTTAAGAGAGGACCAGTCAATAGAAGGTTTTATGGTTTTAAATAGTAAAGGCCAGTCCCGGGGTAAGGGGAGAGCCTCCGCGGGTGTACTGACACTAATATCAACCAAGGTAATTACGAGACCATTAGAAGTCATAAATGTCTCAAGTGGCTTGCAGTTATCAGTGATTGAACTGGGTGTGGGTAAAAATGCCCTCAGATACTTTTTACTCATAAATGTTTATATCCACAAAGAAAATCATCGGCAAATGAAAAGCTTGTTAGAATTATTTGAATCTCCTTTCCAGCATTTGGTGGCAAAATATCCGGAAGCAGTGATAATAATGGCTGGGGATGTTAATGCGTGCCTCTTCCCTGTACAGTTAGATCAGCACCTGGAAAAAGCATTGGATTCTTATAACATTCCCCCAGCACAGATTCCCCCTGGTACCATCAAAAAAGAGGCTAAAGTGTTGAGTCAAAGGCTGGCGAGCCATGGGTTGGTTTATTTAAATGGACAATACAAAAATGAATCACCAGCAGCAGCAACCTTCCGGCAGGGTCAGGCTTTGGGCCCTATTGATTATATATTCACGTCCCTTTGGCATTTTGACCTTTTTAAGAGATTTGAGGTGGCAAAATATGAGGGTAGTGACAACTGGGCAACTATAGCAGTCCTTGACCTGTGTGATCTGATATACCCTGAGAGGGTTCTGCCTTTAGAGATGTCCGACCCGCGTAGGCTCACAACACGCTTAGATCCCATCCATCTTCAGCAACCAGCCTCCCTTCAGCTAGAGGAGATGATTGATATTCACCCTATTTATGTGGATGATGTTATTGTGTGCTACTATAGTATTGTGCAACGAGTTTTGGGCTGCATTTCAGTCAATATATGTGAAAAGGGCGCATAGGCAAAATCCTGTCTGAAGGAATTAGGGGACTGGTTTGACTCGGATTGCCAAAAGTTGAAACGATTGGTGAGACAGAGAGCAAAGAGTGTTAGGCGTCTCAACACCTCCCCAGCCACCCATGAGTTGGCTAAACTTAAACGCCAGTATAAATCCCTTGTGCAGACAAAGAAGACAGCTTTTTACCATAGTAAGTGGGATGAGCTGCAGGAAATCATACCATTAAAGAAGTGTGGCTCAATGGTTAGAGCGGCAGACCCTGATGCAGAGATCTGGCCTGGGACCAGGGTTCAATTCCCGCCTCGGCGGGTCTTGGGCTCAATTTACTCGGACCTGATAATTCTCGCCTCGGTGCCTATTCTAATCATGGGTCCCACTCTGCAACTCTGGGCAATAGCTTGCTTAATCTCCACAACGGCCCCAACAGCGCTGGGATGCCTGGCTTCACCCTGGGGGTGCCCAGGAGTGGACATTTCACAGGGAAAAGCCAGGAAGGGTTCCACAGCGGTATGCGTACAGCGCCAGGACACCCCTTTGGGGGTATAAGTGCGCTTTACAAGTACAAATTTCATTTCATTTCATTTCATTTCATTAAATGATCAGCAAAAATTCTGGAAAAAGGTAAGAGTTTAATGGCCAAAATAGGGGCACACTTGTCTGTATGATTCCAGAAGCCCAGTGGGCCTCTTATCTGTCAGACTTATATAGGGGACCTTCTAGCTCAGACGGACCTCAGAAAATCTATGGACAAACTCTTCCAGTTATATGGTTCTCAGTAAAGGAAGTAAAGGCTGTTATCGAGAGGGTAAAACTCTCCCGAGCCGCTGGCCCCGATAACGTCCCAGCAGTAATAATCAAAACAAATAGTGTCTGGTGGGCCACGAGTTATTCCTCTTTGTTTAGTTGGATCGCCATGTCTGGCCTTTACCCTTTCTCTTGGAAGGGATCCATAGTGAAACCGATTTTAAAAAAAGGGAGTGGTACAGACCCTATGCACTATAGGATGATAAGCCTCTTGGATATTTCATTAAAAATATTTTCCAAGATTATTCTAGCTAAACTCGAAGATTGGGCCACTGAAACTAAGAGAATCCCAATAGAACAAGGGGGCTTTCGTGAGGGTCATTCCCCCATAGATCATTGTTTTGCTCTATGGGCCATTATTCGAAAAGCTCTGGAGGAAAATCAAAGGCTGTGCTGCTGTTTTGTAGATTTTCGAACAGCCTTCGATTCTGTGGATAGGGATATTCTGTGGGGAAAACTTGCCTCCCGGAACTTACCACCAAATTTTCTTGGGGCATTCCAATCCTTACACTCTGACAATTGGGCTCAGGTGGAGTTAGATAAGTCGGGTCGGTTATCTCAAAGAATTTCTATTGACAATGGCCTGCTCCAGGGGTGCGTTTTAGCGCCCTTGCTTTTTAGTTTATTCTTGGCCGACCTCCCAACTTTTATTTCCCAATCTGAGTCCTTTTCGCCAAAAATCGGTAACCAGCATATTGCTTGTCTGCTTTATGCAGACGACCTGGTATTATTGGATTATACCCCAATTGGTTTGCAGAGGAAACTCAATGCCCTGGCAACTTATAGCAAGCAGAACCAGCTCCGTATCAATTTGGAAAAGACCAAGATCATGATCTTTGGAAAAAAGGTACAGAGTTTTTCTTGGTATCTAGCTACGCAGGTGGTGGAGCAAGTTGATCAATATAAATATCTGGGCCTAATCTTTAGGAGAAATCTGAATTGAGGTGCGCATTGGGATGCTACCAAACAGAAGGCCCTATTGCAGGCCAGCTGCCTGTCAAGATTCAATGGTAGGTTCGGAGGGCTATCTCATATCCCACTATTAAAGGCTTATGAAGGGAAGATACCTCCGCTAGGCCTGTATGTGGGAGAGGTTTTTTCCCTTGATCCAACTTATGAATGGAATAGATTGGAAGGGGTAGTGCTTAAAAGACTTTTATCACTCCCCCAAGGTACCATGGTTCAGGCCATAAGGAGAGAGTGCAATCTAGTTTCTTGGAACATGGCGGCCTCTACTCGGGCTCTAAGATATTTTAACACATTGTTGGAGGATGATGAGGTGGTTAAAATCTCCAAATTGTGTTGGGAAGAAATCCAAAGCAGTGAAAGGATTTGGGCAAAGGCCGTAAGAACCAGAATAATTGCACATAGGAACCTCCATTTAAATAGTGGTACAGTCACATCTTGACTCCCCTTTCCAGGCAAACGAGCACTGAGAGAATCTGCTGCTACGGCGTCTAAATCGATTGACCTAGTGTATCTAAAAAAGAGATCATCCATTAGCCTCTCGATTGCTACACTGGGCCAGGATAGTGTCTTTTCTTATCTTTCACAGTTACCAGACCCAGGATTGAGGAATGAAATATTAAGGGCCATGGTGGGATGTAATCCAATTTACTCATCCCGCCCACATAGGATCAGGGTGCAGAATAATAGTGGCCTCTGCCCCTGCCCCTTGAAAGTCAAATGTACCCTCACGCATATTCTTATGGATTGCGTCTTTTAATATGCAAATCGAATTAAGTTTTTAAGACCCTTGTTTTTTAAATATGATACTCTCCATAGGAATAAAGCTGTGGAGCTATTGTCCGAAATGCGTTATCTTGATGTGGCAGTTGGAATTGCTTGGTTTTTACGGTCTGTCAAACAGAATTTTAATTATGAAATGTAGAGGGTTGGGGAGATAGGGCAGCTAGGAGGGGGGTCCTTTTAATGTTTTAACTGTAAAGTGTGCCTTTTTTTTAGAATGTTTTATGGACAAATGTCTAAATAAACTTGTTTTTGAACCTGAACCTGGATCTTGCCCGGGGGTTGAAACATTGACAACATAAAAGCGGATAATCCGACTCTATATTTTTACCCCCCCCCCTCCAAAATAATTCTACTTGGAAAGAATTTTGCAACCACTTGTATATTTAGTACATGGGTCAAATGATTGTGTAATACTTTATGTGGCACTTTCGCCATACCACTTGGTTTTGCACTGAACACTTTTTTACTCACTGCATCATTGCTTCACCACATCACATTTGTACTTGTGTGAATATAATACAGGTCTCCTATTATACTCATGTGCTCCCTGACTTACTTTTACAATTCAATTGGGTTGTGAATATATATCAAGTTTTTTTCCAGAAGAAAGAGGTGAAACCATTGTTTACGTATGGGCGAACAAAATTGACATATTCGTCGTAGAAAATTCTTTATTTGGCTAATAAAAGCCATAAAAGCACAGAATAAAAACAAAAACAAAACTGTAAAATACCATATGTATACAACGAGTACAGTTTACATATATAGATTTCCCTAAAACCATGTTAATAGGATAAAATAGATATAAAACTCATTGTTAAAAACAAAAGCTGAGAAAATTTGGCTCATAATATTCAACAATAAAAGAGGATTCAGGTGCATTTCTTCAAGGATGGAACAAGTGAACTAAACAGAAGGCATTTTTCCCCTAGTTCTTACAGCACTAGAGAAATAGCTGGCGACCATGAAGCAAACCATAGGCGAGGAGAGCATCTGCAGATATAGTAGTACTGGCCTTACCAGGACAAAATGACATGGGATCAAAAGCGGAAGAATGTATTTTTTACGCAGAGGGACATAAAATTCAGAAAACAGAGTAAAGTGCAAAGTGTCCTGGTCAGAAAAATTGTCACATGGACATGGCCTTGAGTCCCCAGGCTTCAGGAAACCCTTTGGAAAGGCTAGTAGCCAATGGATGAAATTCAGTCTAAATCTGGTTAACAGGTAACAATGATAAACGTTATTCACAAGAGACAGGTAAGGGTGCACTTTTGGACAAGGACTGAGTGTGATGTAAGTTCTCACCATAGGTATTAATTTCCACACCCTCCCTGTCCTTCTGTCTCCTGGCCAGAAACTGAGATTTGATCCTCCTGATGTCAATTGACATATTCTTCAATTCTACAGAATTGTAGGTTCTCTTCTTGCTGTAGACTAAAGAGTGTCTAGAGAGACATTTGCTGGGGTTATCAATGCCGGGTCATTACACTACTGTGAGGCAATACTTCTGTAGTTGTAGTGCCTGTTTATGCACAGTGGAGCGTAAAGCGACATGCCTAGGAGGAGGTGAACAAGGGGCATCCCTTTTAATCCGTGCTTATAGAGGTACAAGTAAAAGTGAAAAATAAAAGTTAAAGTCCGCTTAGCCCCATTTAATTGCCAGGGACTCTCTTTCAATTTGCAAAACTCTTGTCTTTGTCTTGGTAAGGGCTCTATTCGTGAAGACATCAAGTGCTCACATGTTTTGCTCTTGTTCTTAAAGCAGCACTCTACCTATCCCAACAGGATTTACATTGGCCATCAGTGCTGTTTCCTTTCATAGGTCAAAATACTTTGTAATGTTGCCTCACAACAACACGTCTTTGATGCCCTGACTCTGCGGACTGGTGTGTTGTTTAGCCACTCCCATACCGACTATGCATTGATGAGCGTGCAGAGTGGTTCATTAGAGGTTGATAGGTTTGGAATAAAGTTGTAGTAGTTTGCCATGCCAAGGGAGCTGCAGACTTTTCAGAAGTTCTGCGGACCTGCTGCACACCGTGTATTTTCAGGATTTTTGGAAAAAGTGCTTTGAAAATACACATTCAAAGAATTCGACTTTGTCTTTGAGAAACTCACAATTGGAGCAGTGCGTTATTAGGCCACATTCTGACAGTCTCTCTAGAGTGGCCTAGAGTCTCTTCTGGTGTTTCACAATGATTTTGGTGAATATCAGGGTATTGTCACTAATGTATATGACACCTTGTACCCCTGAAATAGCAGATAGCTTACCAACGTTTAGTCTTTTATACCTCCTGAACCCAACATGAGTGGATAAGGTAATTATATACCAGTTTGTATTTTTGTGGAGCAGCTAGTCATACCCTGAGTTCATTAAGAATTTAGATAACTATTGGGCGCCATGAAGGTCTGCTTGTATATCGTCACTTGTTGGCAAAATATGCTGCTGTCTTTTTATTGCTTTGTTGGGCAGCCCTATGTCTCTACAGATTCTAAGAGAACCAGGCTGTTAAGGGTTTGAAGTGATTAGTGGGGGTGAGACCCATGTATGAGGCTAGGGAACTTTTTTGATTATATCCAATACTTCCAATGTTTCTAGTTCTTGCTCTACCAGTTGCCATATGTGGAAGGAAACTTCTGTGTCGCAGGGCTGTTGGATTGATGGTTGGATCTTCCTTCAGCTTGACTGTCTAGGATTTTAGGTAGACCAGTGTTTTCAATAGATGGGAGAACTCTTGCATTAAGTAATAGGTGTTTCACTCACTGTCACTGTGAGCGAAAAAGATCTGTCCCAAGTTCTCTGCAGTGGCACAGTTGATTATTGTGTCTGATACCTTCTCTGCAATGAAGATGTTTGCATCTATCTTGGCAATCTGATCACTGACTGTTGTGTTGAATGTTCTGGCTAGGGGAATCAGAATCAACCCTCTGTACACAAATATTTGAGTCTTTGTAGGTGCCAGTTTCAGACTGGGCTTCAGATGCATATAATGGGTCTTTTCGATTACATTGACTAAAGTTCCATAATCAAAAAGGACAATGACTGAGAGTTCTTGGATTTGTACTTTGCATTTAAGGGTTGTCTCTTGCTGGTTGAATTTTCCACATATGAGATAAGAAACACCTCCTCACATCTTCTTGAAATCCTATTTGTACCATTAAGGATGATGAAGCCCCTGGCCAGGTCTCTGAACTCTGGAATATGGTGCACAGGGTATTAGCAAGTTGTTATCTTCTTGTAGGCCCTTTTCTTTCACTGCTGTTTCTGTGCATGTGTGCAAAATGGCTGAGTGTCCCACAGTTTGAGATGGAGGGTGGATACAGCTTCCCCAAATAGTGAAAGTGTATTACCTGTATTCCTGAAGCTGGAGGCCCAACACTTAACTGAGGGAGGACAGAGACAGGGCTAGCTTTAGAAATTCTGTGAGGACTGTTTGGCAGGGGATTGCTGTTTAGTCCTTCCTTAGCACTTTCATTTGGTGGATTGTAAGGGAGAGGGAGGTGAGTCAGCAAGTTCTATAATTATTCATGAGAAATTTCTAGGAGTGCCTGCCCTTTTGCCAGTCCCCGACTGGTATATCAAGAAGACTGATGACAAGAGATGCAGAGAATTCATACATCATTATGTGCATTATCACTACCTGCTATGAGAGCAATCATCATGCACAAAGGCTATATCTTCACTGGATTCAATCTAGCCTGGCTGAGGAAGGGTGATGCCCTGAAACCGGTCCCAGGATGCTTGTTTCCGGTCCAGGGAGGACCTGGCTTGGCAGTTCGGGCTGGACTGTTCCCACAAGGAACAGGGTCAAGACTGATTTGCATATGGCTGGGTCCGAACTGGGGTGGTGTGGTGAGCAAAAGAATGATGGATTTAACCCAGATCCTCGTGACTGGGGGTGAATGTTTGCATTGTCCAGCATTCCGTCCATCAATTGTTTCTTTTGTATATGTCGCCCTAAGTGGGAAGGGTATGCCCAGACGTGGGTCCCCTGCTCACTACACCACTGGATTCAATCTAGCCTGGTTGATGAAGGGTGATGCCCTGAAACCGGTCCCAGGATGCTTGTTTCCGGTCCAGGGAGGACCTGGCTTGGCAGTTTGGGCTGGACTGTTCCCACAAGGAACAGGGTCAAGACTGATTTGCATATGGCTGGGTCCAAACTGGGGTGGTGTGGTGAGGAAAAGAATGATGGATTTAACCCAGATCCTTGTGACTAGGGGTGAATGTTTGCATTGTCCAGCATTCCGTCCATCAATTGTTTCTTTTGCATATCTCTTCACTGTATCCAGAAATGACATTTGAAAAGGAACCATCGCAAACTGGTTCTAGGACCTTAGCAGATTGCTTCACATTCCCTGTTTAAAAAAATTAGCATAATGGTGGGATCCAAACTACCATTTGGTTCCA
This sequence comes from Calotriton arnoldi, assembly GCA_963921515.1. Classification (NCBI taxonomy): domain Eukaryota; kingdom Metazoa; phylum Chordata; class Amphibia; order Caudata; family Salamandridae; genus Calotriton; species Calotriton arnoldi. The sequence continues at coordinate 551,254 of CAWUFW010008837.1, read as the reverse complement.
GTCACAAGTTCTTCTTGGCCAAGGGAGGGAGAACTACACAGCGTACTTGAAGAGCTGCTGTGATCCACGGCTGGTGTTTGTATGACAGCCAGTCTCCCTGAGATGAGGGGTCATCTCCTAAAGTCTACTCAACTTGCAGAAAAGCTTATGATCTGCTCAGCTCCTAGAAGCTGTCAACCTGGTCAGAGAAGGAATGATACACTGAACCTGCAAAAAGAGTAACTTTCCAGAAGAAGCAGCCCAGCTATGTTCCTGGCTTGTGAAGTACCAAGACAAAGCTGACTGACATTGAGAGCAAAGCCAGTGGCGACTCAAGTTGTGAGAGGTGATCCAAGTTCCCTGTGCATTTCATGTAGTGGGCTGCATGAAAAAAACTACAAGCCAGGACAACAGTGGGCTGCCCAATACCCTTACAGTGTGACCATTGGACTTGTTCTACCTTTGCCTGACATATGGCATATCTTGTCAGAACCATTGTCACGCCCATAAAAGAGGGCCTTCTCCATGGCCTGGAGGCCTCAAGCTACAAAGATAAGCATTCACCAACCAGGCCTGCCAAACTGTTCATCCTGATGGCATCAAGCGAGGACACCTCCTGTGATCCCATGACTCTGAAAAAGATGGCGCTGGTGCAATCCTGAGGGGCATGCCATATAGTACTGCACCCAGCTGAGCAGGTACCACAAGGCCTGAGATCAAATAACTGAGACTGTGGCTTCAATGCACAGATATAAACTAGCCATTAGGACATTAGGAAGTTAACATTTACAAGTGTGAACTCTTTGGCTCAAGAGCTGATTGACTTGTCCTACATATTACCCAATGTGGTAATCTGTTAGTGAACTTGCACCTGTGCTTAATCTTTACATATAACTGTATCCCTGAAAAGTCCTTATTGATATTAGGGCGCAGACTAGAATTCAGATAGGGCACTGTGATTTTTGTGGGTTGTGCAGCGATTAACTAGAGCCTATAGGTTTTATCATAGAACTCTGTAACTGAACCTCTTTCAAATAGCAGTATTGTGTGTTACTGTGATATTAAAGTACTTTCATTTAACTAATATAAGCACTAGGCTGCACAGTGATTTATTATGTCTGTTGATTCACTGTTGAGCTCTGTGTCTCTGCCCCTCACACTATTGCCTTTGACTGCTTGTGTGGAAGGAGTGTACTTGACCCAGTTTGCAGAGGAAAAGCAGGATGGTTCCCAGGACACCAGAGGCAAATGACCCCAACCACCATGGTTGAGTCCCAGTCGCCTTTATCTGCTCCGTGACCCTCCCCCCCACCAAACTCTCAGTCATTGTACAAGGAGCTTCAATCAATGTAATGGAAAAGATCCACCTAATGTATCCGAAGCCCAGACCGAAACAGACAGTTACAAAGACTCAAATATTCTTGTGTATGGTGGTTTGACTGATTCCACCTTCTATGAAGCTCTATCATACTAACAGGCAGTGCCTATGACTAAGCACACGACTGAAACCCTGTTCATGCGAAGTCTGTTGCAAACGCTTCAAATTTTAAAGTCCCTGGTTGTAGTGTAAAATGCATTTGAGTAACCACCAGACTATGATTACGGTAGCCTAGGTTATAGTTAATCAACATTTTGACTACACCAGTAAAACCTCTGGGATTGAAATGCCTCTAACTTGTTTCATGTTGCGTTGCATATAAAGACGTATATCAGTGGTTAACCCCTTGCATATATTTTGGTTTTAGTATAGGCCACACGAGAGTGAGCTTTATAGGAAGTGTGCAGAAGGTAAGAGGGTTTGTGGTTGGTATATCCCCTCTTGAAAAGTAAACAAAGGATAAATTGAGAATAATTGAAGTAAAATCACACAAGACTTTGGCAAAACTCACTTATTTAATATTACATTGCTCTGCAGTGCACAGGAGAGGGTGTATATTATTGTGCAGTGTCCATTCGTGTGTAGCATGCAAAGACAATAAAAATAAGTAGGATTGTACACGCATCCAGTACACTTGACATCATTAACCTATCCTGGCTTTGGGGCTAATGCAAGTTGTCTTCTGGGACTTGAAATCCAGCCCATACAATGGAGGGAGTTAAAGTACAAACCACGGAATACAGGGCCTCATTTATGTTTTTTTTGCCGTAAGGCAGCGCAGCAGGCCTTGCTGGTGGGCTGCCCTACGGCAAAAGAAAAGGGCAGGAATGCGCTGTATCTATTAGATACGGCGCATTCCTGTACTTTTCCCCTGCACCGTTGCACAATGGGCTGCCCTGCACCAACGCAGGCCCCTTTGCACCGTGCTGCAAGGGTACCTGCGTTGTGGGGATGATTATTTTTGTGCAGGAAAGAGAAACCTTCCTGCCCAAAAACAATCACAAGAGGCGTTTTCCTCTTTTAAGAATGCAGCACACATAGAAAGAGGAAAAACGAGGAAAAATAAAGATATTTCTCCTCGTTGTGCCTCCCCTGGGGAGGCATAAGTTTTTGGCACTGCCTCAGACTTACGATTTCTCATAAATCTGGGGCAGTGTCAAAAAGCCATTGATGTTGCAGGGAACGCCCACAGCAACACCCATGGAGCTCCCCTTTCACGCACTTTTCTCGTGAAAGGGGCACATATTTATAAGGCCATGAAAAGCCAGGTAACGTGGCTTTACGTGGCCTTATAAATATGCCAGTGGCACATTGCGCCACCGCAGCGGAAAAAAGTGATGTTCCGGTGGCGCAATAGTGCTGGTAGTGCTCCTGGTATGAAGACCCAACTCACTGAAGTTGTCATTTATCACCTAGGGCCACTTTGCAACTATGTGCATAGTGCCACAGAATAGGATGGCAAATAGTTCCAGCTGGCAAAGTGGGGTGCTGACCTGGTCTTTCTCGAGAGATGCATGATGTTGGGCTCTTGAGAACATCCATTACTGTAGTACTATTTGTAATGGGAAATAGTTCATTTCCATACGGAAAGGAATGTTACTGGTAAGACCGCTCAGGGATGTAGTCCTGCCTTTTACAAGACAGACCAGTGCTGCATGGTTGTTGGTAATTGGAAAAGCACCGGTTTCCGTGCCTGTTTTTATGATGAAGCCCAATGGTTGGGAATTTCACCATCAGAAAGTTTGGGCAGACTTGATGCTCCGTGACAGTTCAGCTGAGTAATAATAACTTGTGTTTAAACAGCGCTTAATGTTATAGTTTATTGCCCTTTGTAAGCACTGAAAATACCAGTGTTTCCAATGACGATGGTTGGTGTTGCCGGGCTTTTTGTCATGTAAAAGCACAATACACCGGGACTACTCTAATATGACGTGTGCCGCCGAGGGTTGTTTTCCATGAGGCCTAAACAGAATAGAGTAGGCCACAGGGCTATTGGTAATCAATTTAGCACAGTGCTGCGAGGCGGTCTGTGGGGGGATGTTGGAAGTGGAAGGATGTTTCAGTGCTGGTAATTATGAATTTACACATTTATTTATTGTAGATCTTTGCATGGCAAGCATAGCTGAGTTTTAGTCTTATTCCATCCGATTCCACACTGTGGTGCCTGTTACTCGCTGCATAGCGCACCTAGGGAAATGGATTTCACAGTGAATGATTGAGGCATTTTTCTGTGTCAAAATAGAATCTTCTAATTCACAGGAAAACTTTAAAATGGTCCCCTAAAAATCACTGTAGCGTGCAGTTGCTGTAATAGAAACGCGGGGGCATATTATCAACGGCCAGCGATAATTATCGCTGGCCGTGCTTAGAGATAATTTTGTTATTGCAGGCTATCTCTGGAATTCATCGCCCTGGTAGCGTGTTATTAACAACGCGTTTCTCCAGGGCGATAAAAATTCCAGAGATAGCGAGGTTATCGCCGTTTTGCAGGGAATATCGCTGGTTTTCCAGCGATGTTCCCTGCAAACGGCGATAACCTGGCTGATACGACCCACAGGGTCGTATCAGCATAATCCACCCCAATGTTAGGGATAGGTAAGTCTGCATTTTAGCAGACGTTAGTTTTTGGAGAAAACAGCGGTTTTCTCCAAAAACTAACGTGTGCTAAAATGTTGGGGCAGCCTTGTAAATATCGCGATGTGAACATCAGCGATATTTGCAAGGTAGTCCATCCGGGTACGCCCACTTTGCGTCTCATTAGAGATGCAAAGGGAGGCGTTAGGAAAAGGGTGCTAACATGCGATTATGCATGTTAGCACCCTCTTGTAAATAGGGCGATAGTTTTATCTCCGCTTTTTTGGCTTTTTAAGCCAAAAAAGCGGAGATAAAGCCCTTGTAAATATGCCCCGCGGACACTAGCGGGCTTAGGGTTTGCGATTCGAGCTCTGGCACATTTGACAAACAGTGTGATCTTAGACGCTTGGCTGCAAAGCTGAAGGCGGTGTCGCAGTTTGTCATGAAATGTTCAATGCATTGGGACGGTTCGAGTATTGGAAAACTTTAACCCAAAGGGTTGCTTTGAATGACAAAACTCACAGAGCTTCTGGTGTCTATATCATAAGAAGCAAGCTGAAAGGGCTGTACAGTTAGGTAAGCGCTGGTGAGCAATAGTGACATGGGGGTAGAGGGGTTTTCAAATAAAAGAAGTGGGAAGGGGCGTTGAAGGCAATCTACATGGATACCTGGCCTGACACAAAAGTTATTTACGGAAGGGTGTTTAAACAGCTGGTTTATAAACGAGATTCCTAATGACCTCATTAGCACTCTGCAATTAACAGAAGGTTCATGTTGCTCAGTCCGCCTGCCAAATTATTTCCCTACAGGGGGGCTGGTGATGACCAGGGATCGGCATCGGACCATGCTCAGAGAAAAAGAACAACACAGCTGACGAGAACATTCTCGTGAACAAGGAGAGGCATGCTTAGTTTCATATCAATTTACAATATAAACATATTTTTTCTAATCGGGTCCACTCGTGGTTGAATGGAAGGGATTGAGCAGAAATGGCTTGATGCTTGGGACAGAATGACCTGTGCAACCGCAGTGCACACTCCCCTGAGTCTCCCACTCTACTATCGTAGAGACAAACAAAATGAGGCGCGGGATGCGAACAACTCAAGTCGGCGCAGTCTATCAACAAAATTAGTGAAGATATAGGGCCTCATTTACGAGGTTTTGGCTCAGGGCATCGCTGCCAGGAATCTTGCATCGTGCTCTGCACCACAGGAAAATGTCAGGAAAGTGCCCTATCTATGAAATATAGCGCATTCCTGTCCTTTTCTCCTGCGCTGGCGCACAATGGGCTGTCATGCGCCAACGTGGGCACTCTTGCGTCATGGTGTAAGGGTGTCTGTGTTGTGGGGGTCATTGTTTTAGTTCAGGAAGGGACACCACCCTGTTCAAAAACAATCACGTGAGGTCTTTTCCTCTTTCTATGTGTGTTGTGAAATGCAGCACACATATAAAAAAGAAAAACGAGGAGAAATAAAGGTATTTCTCCTTGTTGCGCCTCTCTTATGCCTCCGTAGGAATCTAACGCATCCCAGGTTTATGAAATGTTGTAAATCTGTGAATGTGTCAGATTCCAAGATGTTGTGTGGGAACACCCACGGCAACATCCATGGAGTGCCCCTTTCACGCAAAGTGATGCGTAATTGGAGGCCATATTTACAAGGTCATGAAAAGCCACGCATGTGGCTTTACGTGGGCTTGTAGTTATAAGTAGGCACACTGTGCCACCGGTGCGTCCAAAAAAGTGACGCACCGGTGGTGCAATGGGCTTGTAAGAAAAGCCCCTCAATGTACTGACTGGATATTTCTGCTTCCCACCTGCAGCCACTAACCACACCAGAGGTGCAGCTAGAGCCAAACTTCGGGGGAGGGGGGTGGAAGGCTCCGAGCCATGGGCCGGCTCGAGCACTGGTGGCGGCCGGTATGACAGTCTTTTTTGGGCAATCTTCTCCATATCCTCTTTCTCCATGAATTCCCTCACTACCACTCCCCAACAGTAATCCTCATCTCTCTATAGTCTCTCTAATGTACATAATGCTACTCATAGTTCATTCACACTCAGTTCGGTGATCTGCATAATACACATTCTTTGCAGCAGGCACATTAACCCTCCATGCTACTTTACGATGAGCCAAAACTGGAACTAGACACAATTCTGAACTCTCACTAGTAGTAACATTAATCACCAGAGTTATCTTGATATTTTTATTGTTGCCTGAAAACTACCTGATGCACAAGGAATTTCATGTTCTTTAAATCCAAAGATTATTTTTAAACACAGCACCCCCCACCAAAGTCAACGCCAGGTGCAGCTGCACCAGTCGCACTGCCGTAAAGCTAGCCTTACTCCCAGCAATGGGGCAGAACAAGCATTTCCAGAAATGGGGTGAGAGCAAACCTCATACCCATTACACGAGGAAAAAGATCTATGTAAGTGGTGGGGTGTAACACTTCCCCCCAAAACTTTAGCAAGCAAAACAAGTTAACAAATTTCTTGTAGCTGATTTAAGGGACAGTAGACTTCTCCCCTGACAATTGTTTGAAACTTTGAGCTCAAATTTGCTAAAACTTTGCACACCCTTATGGGCATTCATGAAATATTCCAGTACTTTCATGGTGCACCAGGGAAGCCTGGCCTTTCCTAGGAGTAGATCACATTTTTTTCAAATTTCTTAAGTCAGAAATTACTTCCACTATACCAATGTCATCATTTTTTTATGGGTGAGCCCCTTATGCCAAGGAGTACATTCAATATGACAGTGCCAGATATTTACCATTGAAACTTCAGCCACAGCCAAGGGACCTGTAAAAATTCCCTTCGGTATACAAGGGTCAGCATTTTGCTATTGACACCATGATAGAAATGGGGGTCTCTAGTTGGCAAAGGTTTGTACCTTGACGAAGTAGGGACCCTTCCTTCTAGTCAGGGTAAGAGGGATACACTTCGAAAATAACCCCTGCTCACACCCTTGGTAGCTTGGCACGAGCAGTCAGACTTATCTCAGAGGCAATGTGTAAAGCATTTGCACATAACACACAGTATTATAGTGAAAACTCTACAAAAGGACACCACACCAGTTTTAGAAAAATAGCCAATATTTATCTGTGCAAAACAAGAACAAAATGATAAGAATCCAACATACAGTTATTAAAAAAAAAAATATCAATAAGCAAAAATATACTTTTGGAACAGTTCATTGAAGTCGATAGCTCCGTCCGCGGCTATCAAAGCATTGTGAACAAACAAATCCCACAGTTCTGGCTGACCACGGCCTCGCGGGCCACCTACGGTGTCAGGACGGCCCGCAAACAGTACCTTTAGAAATGCAGGGTGTCGGGGACCTCGTGATGAGTTCCGAAGAGCCAGCGTTGGCAGGCGTCAGTTCCGGAGGTTCGTGCAGGAGTCATTGGGCCCTTGAAGTCTTACGTGTTGCAGATCGAACTCCGTGCAGTTGAAGGCGGGAGCATCGGCCCTCAGGTCGCGGTGCCAGCAGCGGCTCGGTGATAGCGTCCAGCGGCGTCAGTGAGACCAGGGCTGCGGTAGGAAGTGGGATAGGGCTCGTTGCGGTGCAGGCAGGTCACGGTGCAGGTGGAATCGTCGTTGTTGTTGGAGTGCTGTCGTCAGCTGATGAACTGGAGTCGATGGTGCCGGTGTAGGTGGGCCAAGGCTATGGTCTGGGAGGGGCGGTGACTGGGGTAACTTACGAGCGGTGCCCCAAACCACGGTGCAGGCAGCAAAGTTGATGTTGGAATGGAGCGGCATCGTCAGTGATACCAGGGCGGTGGTGTGAAGCAAGGCAGTGCAAAGTGTGGTGCACACAGGTTACGGTGCAAGCAGTGGCTCGGTGGCAGCATTGGGCGTCGTCATCGGTGAGACCAGGGTTGCGGTGCAAAATGCAGCAGTGCCCTCTGCAGTGTCTTCAGGTCAAGGAGCTGGCAGCGGCGTCGTTGATGGCGTCAGGCTGCTTTTCTTCTGATGCAGCACAAAACACACAGTTCTGGGTGCTTGTAGCAGATGAGCTTGAAGTCTTTGCTGTTCCTGAGACTTCTTGAACAGGGGACAAGCTCTACCTCCAGCCCTTGGAGAAACTCAGAAAAATAAGTGGTAGAAAGTTTGGTCCAGTCCTTTCACTGCCCAGGACAGAAGCAGCCACTGCAGGCCAACACAGCAAAGCACACAGCAAAGTGGTAGTCTCTCCTACCAGCTTCTCCAGCCCTTCTTCTTGGCAGGTTCCTCTATTCCCAAAGAGTTCTAAAGTCCTGGAGTCAGGGCCCCAATACTTATAGCACATTTCCCTTTGAAGTTGGTACAAAGTTCCTCTGGTACCCATGGACCAGTTCTGCCTGGCTCAGGCCAGGTTCACTACAGGAGGTTGAGACAGCTTTGTGAAAAGCAGCCACAGTCCATTCAGGTACAAGGACCACTCCTCCCACTACTCTAAATGCAGCCAGGTCTATTCAACCTGACTATGAGTCACCCAGGAAAGGCAGGACACACCTCAACCCCCCACTTGTGTCTGTCTAGGCACGTCCCTTGCTCCTGTCACTCTGAACACAGATGGTGAATACACAAATGGCACAGGCACACAGGATGGTTAAGCAAGAAAATGCCCACTTTCTAAAAGAGGCATTTTTCAAACACACAATATGAAAATCATCTTCACTAAAAGGTACTTTTAAAGTCTGAGTTCTGGAAGCCTAAACTTCAGATGTCTGAACACAAGATGTCCCAATGGATAGTTATGCTTGTAAGGTGTTACAAGGCAACACCAATGTTAACCTATGAGACAGATGGCCTTGCAATAGTGAAAAATGAATTGCACAGTATTTCACTATCAGGACATGTAACACACACTAGTACTTGTCTAGCTTTCACACACACTGCACCCTGCCCACAGGGGTACCTTGGGCCTACCTTAGGAGTGTCTTACATGTAAGGAAAGGGAAGGTTAGGACCTGGCAAGTGGGTGCACTTGCTAGGTTGATCTGGCAATAAAAACTGCTTGCAGACACTGCAGTGGCAGGTCTGAGAACCATTTGAAAGGGTACTTGTGTGGGTGGCACAATCAGTGCTGCAGGCTCACTAGTAGCATTTGATGTACAGGCCCGGGGCACACCTGTGCACATTACTAGGAACTTATTAGTAAATCAGATATGCCAATCATGAAACACCAATCCATAAACACAATTTACAGCAGGAGCACTTGCACTTTAACATTGAACAGCAGTGAGAACGTGCACAGAGACATTAAACCAGCAAAAACAAAGTTAAAAACGGGAGGCCAAAAAGAAAAAAGACAGGGGAAACACACGAAAAGATGCTAGGGCTATCATATGTCCCCTCCACCTGAAAATAGGGAGAACAACCCACCCACCTGGGAGCACTCTTCACTAAGGCGGAAGAACCTGGACAGACCATCATCGCTGGTGTGTTCTGTGCCAGGGCGATGTTCCACCGTGAAGTCCATTCCCTGTAGGGAGATGGACCACCTCAACAGTTTTTGGTTCTCACCTCTCATCTGCATCAACCATGTAAGGGGCCTGTTGTCTGTCTGAACTCGGAAGTGAGTCCCAAACAGGTAGGGTCTTAGCTTCTTCAGTGCCCAGACCACAGTAAAAGCTTTTCACTCTATGGCACTCCACCTCTGTTCCCTGGGGAGTAGTCTCCTACTAAGGAAGACTTCAGGCTGGTCTAGGCCCTCTTCTTTCAGTTGTGAGAGCACCGTCCCACACCATGCTCTGATGCATCTGCCTACATGACGAATTCCTTGGAGAAGTCGGGTACCTTGAGCACGGGTGCCGTGCACATGGCTGTACTTAGGGCATCAAAAGTGGTCTGGCAGGCATCAGTCCAGATCCCCTTTCTGGGCTGCTTCCTGGAAGTCAGCTCAGTCAAGGGGGCAACAATGGTGCCATAGTCCTTGACAAATCTCCAATAGTAACCGGTGATACCTAAGAAGGCCCTCACCTCTGTCTGGGTCTTGGGGGCTCCCAGGCCAGAATGGTGTAAATCTTAGGCTGTGGGGCGCCACCTGGCACCTGCCTACTTGGTGCCCTAAGTACACCACAGACACCGGCCCGATCTGGCACTTGTTGGCCTTGATCATGAGGTCTGCCTTCTGCAGAGCCTTCAACACTTCCCAGAGGTGGTGTAAGTGATCTTCCCAGCTGGAACTGAACACTGCGATGTCATCCAGGTAGGGGGCACTGAAATCCTCCAGCCCAGCAAACACCTGGTTGACAAACCTCTGAAAGGTGGTGGGGGCATTCTTCATCACCAAAAGGGCATCACCAGGAACTGATAGTGCCCCTCTGGCATTGAGAATGCATACCTCCCGTTGGCCCCATCAGTCAAGGCAATCTGGCAGTACCCAGACATTAAATAAAACGTACTGAGGAACTTGGCAGCTCCCAACCGACCGATGACCTCCTCAGCTCTGGGGATGGGGTGTGCATCAGACCTGGTGATGGCATTGAGCCTGCAGTAGTCCATCCAGAACCGAAGCTCAGGAGTGGCACCGGGTGCAGCAGCATTTGGGACCAAGACCACGGCTGACCCAAGGGCTGTTTGAGGGATCTATCACCCCTAACACCAACATCTTAGAAACCTCTTCTTTGATGCTGGCCCTAACCCTGTCAGTCAACCTGTACATTTTGTGCTTCACAGGAGGACTGTCACCAGTGTCCACATCATGGGTGCACCAGTGGATGAACCCGGGTGTCAGGGAAAACAGCGTGGCAAACTGCTCCGACAGCTGGTGACAGCTACTCTCCTGCTCTGGGGTCAGAGTAGAGGAGAGATTCACACCTTCCACTGATCCATTGTGCTCCTTGATAGACAGGAGGTCAGGGAGAGGTTCACTCTCCACTTCCACCCCATCATCTGTTGCCAACAGCATAATAACTTCAGACCTCTCAAAGTGAGGTTTGAGGCGGTTCACATGTAGGACCCTCAAAGGGTTCCTGGGAGTCTGCAAGTTCACCAGGTAGGTGACAGTACTCTTGCGCTCCACCGCCTCAAAAGGCCCAGTCCACTTGTCCTGCAGAGCAAAAGGCTATGCTGGGGCTATAACCCAAACTTTCTTGCCCGGTTGCAACTCTACCAGAGTGACATTCTGGTCGTAAAAATGTTTAATCTCTTTCTGGCTGGCTTCTACGTGCGCCTGAGCGTGTCTCCTGAAGAATGCAGTTTGGTTTCTGAAGACCGGAATGTAGCTAAGTATTTCCTGGGGAGTTTTCCTGGGAGCTGTCTCCCAGCCTTCCTTCACCAAACTGAGAGGACTTCTCACAGCATTCCCATACAGTAGCTCATAGGGACTGAACTCTGATGACTTCTGTGGTACCTCCCTGTAAGCAAAGGGAAGGCATGGTAAGAGGACATCCCACTTATGCCTCATGGGTTCGGTCAGACACTTGATCATGCCCTTCAGGGTTTGGTTGAATCTTTCCACCGAAACATTACCTTGGGGGTGGTATGGCATGGTGAACCAGCAGGATAAACCACATGCCTCCCACAGGGACGTCATATACTTGGATATGAAATTGGTACTAGCCAACACCTTGGATGGTCCACCGGTGGGTGGCTGTGCCCCCATGGGTAATTTGGGATCTCCCTTCATGTGACCCACCTGGACACATGTATAGCACTTACGGTGTCCCGTCTCTGCTGACTTTCCTGAAGAGACCCATTGTTTATTATCTCCTGGTGGGTGGGAAGCTTTACCCTGGGTACTGGTTTGGGGCCCTTTAGAGAATTTCTTTGCTTTACCCCTATACCCCCCACTCTTCTGCTGGGGACCCTGCCCACTTTTGGCGGAGTCTCCCCCATACACCTTCTTGTGGATCCTGGTACTCACCCAGCGGTCTACCTCCATAGCAAGCTTCCTGGGGTCAGTCAGCTTATTATCTGTCAAGTGCTGGCGCAGGTCTGCAAAACATAAACTAGACAAGTGCTCCCACACAATCAAATTGTGCAGCCCCTGAAAATCTGTCACATTGCTGCCCTTTACCCAACCATCCAGTGACCAGCAAAAATATTCTACACATTCTAACCAGGTCTGGGAGTCAGTTTTCTTACTATTTCTAAACTGGTCCCTGCACTTTTCAAGAGTGAGACCATACTCAGTGAGAAGGGCCTCCTTCATGTCAGTGTAGGTGAGGTTGTACCTCTTACCCAAAGCCAACAATGCGTCCCTCCCATCTTCTGAGAAATGAGGCCACAGTCCTGCTCCCCAATTATTTTCAGGGACCTCATTCATGAGGATAGATACCTCATAGCCCTGAAACCACCTTTGTATGTCATTTCCCTTCTTGTAATCCTTTCCTGCATTTTTAGGAATGTGCACTATCCTCTCTGAGTCCACTGAGGAATTGCTGCCATCATCTGAGCTAGACCTACTCCTCTGATCCAGCTCCTTTACTCTAAGCTCATGGTCTAACATCATTCTTTTCTCTTCCATTGCCAGCTTGAGCCTCTCCAGCTCCATTGCATCTCTCCTTGCTTCCCGCCTGACCTTCAGCTCCTCTGGGGACAAACCACTGCTGCCTGGCTTGGGGTCCCTCCCCTCCCAAAAGCACAGCAACCCTTTGAATAGGCTCTTTAGCCTTCGCACTAAGATCTCCAGACTGCCCACTGGCATGTCTGACTGTTACCCAGGCTCTCAGCACCTTTTGTGGCTCCTCTTTCTATGAAGAGACCTATGATTTGGACTTTCAGGCTTTTGCAAATAGCCTTCAACTATTTCACGTTGTAGGTTTCCAACCTTTCCTCCTCAAAGGCCACTTCTAGGGATGCAACTGATGATGCTATTGACTCATGCATGATGCCGTAGAAAGTTCAAGCTCAAAACAAATGGCAAGATCAAAATTAGACCAAAAAGAAAACAGTATGCAGTACGTAGTGGTATGCGATATGGCAGTAGTGTACACCAATTGCTGAAGGTCAAGTGCAAACACAAGTCCTATCCTCACCACTGACAACCAATGTTAGAAATGGGGGTCTCTAGTTGGCAATGGTTTGCACCTTGAACAAGTAGGGACCCTTCCTTCTAGTCGGGGTAAGGGTGATACACTTCTAAAATAACCCCTGCTCACCTCCTTCATAGCTTGGCACGAGCAGTGAGGCTTATCTCAGAGGCAATGTGTAAAGCATTTGCACATAACACACAGTAATACAGTGAAAACACTACAAAAGGAGACCACACCAATTTTAGAAGAATAGCCAATATTTATCTGTGCAAAACAAGACCAAAATTATAAGAATCCAACATGGAGTTATAAAAAAAAAATATATCAATAAGCAAAAACATACGTTAGAAATAGTTCCTTGAAGTTGATAGCTCCGTCTGGGGCTATCACGGCGTTCTGAACAAATAAATCCAACAGTTCTGGCTGGCCACGGCATCGCGGACCAGCTACAGTGTCAGGAAGACCCGCAGAGAGTACGTTTTGAAATGCAGGGCATCGGGGACCTAGTGAGTCCATGCGGTTGAAGGCGGGAACACTGGCATTGGCTGGTGTCAGGGCTGTGGTGTGAAGTGCAGCAGTGCGGCATGTGGTGCCCTCAGGTCGCGGCGCCAGCAGCAGCTCGGTGATGGCATCCAGCGGCATCGATGAGACCAGGGCTGCAGTGCAAAGTGGAACAGGGCTCTTCACGGTGCTGGTAGGTTACGGTGCAGGCAGCAGCATCGTTAGAGCACTGTCGTTGGCTGACAAACTGTAATCGATGGCGCTGGTGTTGGTGGGCCAAGGCTACGGTGTGGGATGGAGTGGTGCATCGTGTAACTTTACAAGCGGTGCCCCCAAACCACGGTACAAGCAGCGATGTTGGCGTGGAGCGTCATCGTCAGGGATACCAGGGCGTTGTGTGAAGCGAGGCGGTGTGAAGTGCAGTGCCCACAGGTCATTGTGCAAGCAGCAGCTCGGTGGCAGCATTGGGAGTCGTTGTAGGTGAGACCAGGTTTGCAGTGCGAAATGCAGAGGTGAAGGCGTTGTCTTCAGGTCACTGAGCCGGCAGTGGCATCGCTGACAGCGTCGGGTTTCTTTTTCTTCTGATGCAGCACAAAACAGGGTCAGGGCCCCAATATTTATACCACATTTCCTTTTGAAGTTAGTACAAACAAAGTTCATCTGGTACCCATAGACCAGCCCTGCCTGGCTCAGGCCAGGTTCACTAAAGGAGGTGGAGACATCTTTGTGAAAAGCAGCCACAGTCCATTCAGGTGCAAGTGACCACTCCTCCCAACTGCTCTAAATGCAGCCAGGTCTATTCAGCCTGGCTATGAGTCACCCAGGAAAGGCAGGACGAACCTCAACCCCCCTTGTGTTTGTCTAGTGCAAAGGCACATCCCCTGATCCAGTCACTCTGAACCCAGACTGTGAATACACAAATGGCAGAGGCACACAGGATGGTTAAGCAAGACAATGTCCACTTTCTAAAAGTTTAGAAACTGAAGGGGTTACGTCCAGTATTGATGGCCAGACAGGACGTGATAAATTTTAGAAAAATGAGAGTCTGGCCACCTTGTTTTGTTTCCTGCTATTTATTTAGGCAGAAAAAGGACCACTATGTTTCTATTTCGCTGGTCCTGGCTATTTTTCGCCAAATTCTTAACGTTCAACAACACTTATATTAAATCATAAATTGTCTGAAAAAACAATACACTTAATGCTTCTTGAAAAAATAATATAATACTTCTCACAATAGAAATCAATTGATACTAATTCAAAGAACAGTACTACTTTTCAATTAGTACATCAATCAACAAAATAGCAATTTTGTATTACACCATTGATTCAACAAACCATTATTCTCAAGGAACTCAAAGAAAACACAATTTCTCTTTTTTTCTGAGTGCCTCATTCCATGGGGTTAAGCTCTGAGCATGGGTGGGATATCCCGTATGGACAACTACTGCGCATACGAAGGAATTGCGCACGAAAGGAAGACTTTTTCTTACATGCTGCTGTATTGTGTAACCAACTCAGAGATAGAGGCTACCCGCACAAAATGCTCAAGCACACAACTAAGAGGGCTTGGTATACACCAAGAGAAGAACTCCTCACAAAGAAAGTAAAGCAACCACTAGAGAAACTAGTTTGCATAACAACTTTTGGCCCACACACCAACAAATATCGCCAAATAATTTTGAACAACTGTCAACTACTCTCGGACCTTGAATGCCCGTTAGAAAAACCCTTATTTGCCATGAAGAAGGGAAGAAGCATTGGACAGAATATAATCCGTGCTGATTTGGCCCCGAAAAGCCTGAAAAAGGATTTACGAACACAGTGGAACATGTCCCCTGTAGAAGGAAATCATAAATGTGGGAACTGTTCAGCCTGCGCCAATACACTTGAAGGAAAAGAATTCATCCACAACGAAATCAAATGGGTTCATAAAGAATTCTCGAACTGTAAAACAAAGAATTGCGTTTATGCCATCCGTTGTCCTTGCCCAAGATTATATATAGGGAAAACATCACAACAAGTTAATCAAAGAATTGCCCAACACCGTTCCCGAATTAAGAAACAAGTGCAGGCAGTCCCATTGGATTCGCACTTCATAGATAAAAAATACACAGAAAAAGATTTTTGGGGGACGGTGCTATCGGCATTAAAACAATCACCAAGAGGAGGCAACATAGAGACACGACTTTTACAGAACGAAGCGTATTTAATTTTAAAATTCCATAGTGCCCAAACTGGCCTCAACGAGATGACGGAATTATCCAGAATTTAAAAATACAAATGTCTTAGACAAACTACATTACCCAGAATTCATTTACCATGATACATGATTGTCCGCAATATCGAAGATTCACCCAAGTACGACCAATGAGTGGCACATAAAGACTCTCAATGCGGGAATAGTCGCCACTTCCAAAAAATTGAACAAACTTGCTATTGAAGAAGATTTGCTCGAACTTATAAAAATCCAGTTCCATATTTTCCAATCTACTGAAAGCTTTTCTCAACCAGTTTAAATAATGACCGGTGGAAACTGGAAAAGGAAAGGAACACTACAGACACCATGCCAGAATGAAAACGGAATCGAGCGGCGGAGCCACAACATCGTGGAGAAGTAAGTTATGATTTGACACCAAAATTAATCGGAGATAAATGATTGAAGTCAGCATGAATAACAGCCCATGTTTTAAATGCAGAGTTACACTGAAACCGGCACAAACAGCCAGCGCGCCCTTGAAGTCACTCGAAATTATTTCATCAAGTAAGTCGGTGCTTCAAGCAGTCTACATCTGCTTCTAAAGAAACATGCAACCAAAGTATTAATTTTGACACGGAACGAATTCATGGTTCTTCACGAAATGTTTTTTAAGATATACACACACGCTCTGTCTGTTGTTTCAGAAACTTGACCTCAAAGTTCATTGGTAGCCCATTAATCACTGGCAAGACTCGCTGCCCAATAGACAAGTAAGTGGCAGAGCATTAATGAAAAAAAGTATAATAGTATTTTTGGACACGCAACAAAATGGATTTACACACACGTTTTTCTTGGTTGGTTTAACAGAGAAGCAAAACCACATGTATAATCGATCGCCTTCAAAAAGGAAGCACAGACTCACAACAAAGTTTGAAGTAAGTGCTGCAAAATGTGGAAATTGTAAAAGCCTTGGCAATCGGTAAGCCAGTTAATATCAATGTTTTCGTTTTGCTTCAGATCCAAGAGGCACACAAAACATCTTTTCGGAACAATTAGGTGCATAATTGAATTTGAAACACTCCTCCCAGTAAGTGGACAGATAAAATGTTTCAATCTACAGCTTGAATGAACAATCCATAAGGTTACTGAGTGGCCCTTCAAACCTTTTTTCCCTCACAGTCAAAAAGGAAAGGTGAATAATAGGCAACTTTAGAGTGCTGGTAACCAAGTGAGAACAACTATGAAATAGGACACCTACGTGGCTCCTGCAACCCATAAGTAAGCAACCCCCTTTTTTAGTTCCATTAATATGCTTATTTTTAATAGCCGAAAAGAACATTACTAAGCAAATCCTCATGGAACTATAATTTTTACTTTTAGCAAATATAAACCATTCTGGTAATATCCTGAGTAAACGACCGTAAACCACAGCTAAGGTAACATAACTATACAATAAGTTGAGTGATTAAAAAGTGTCATGTTTGAGAAGGAAGTATTAATATTTTTTAATTTTCAAACTCTTTCAGATTACACCGCACCATATGCCCTGAGGAAAATCCCCCGATAACACTAGGGATTAGAAACGCGTCAGCACTTTCAGACTCCATGAGGGTGATGAATTCAGCCCAAGTGGCATAATATGGAGATTCAACTGTATATCCCACCCATGCTCCGAGCTTAACCCCATGGAATGAGGCACTCAGGAAAAAAAGAGAAATTGTGTTTTCTTTGAGTTCCTTGAGAATAATGGTTTGTTGAATCAATGGTGTAATATAAAATTGCTATTTTGTTGATTGATGTACTAATTGAAAAGTAGTACTGTTCTTTGAATTAGTATCAATTGATTTCTATTGTGAGAAGCATTATATTGTTTTTTTAAGAAGCATTATGTGTATTGTTTTTTCAGACAATTTAGGATTTAATATGTGTTGTTGAACGTTAAGAATTTGGCGAAAAATAGCCAGGACCAGCGAAATAGAAACATAGTGGTCCTTTTTCTGCCTAAATAGCAGGAAACAAAACAAGGTGGCCAGACTCTCATTTTTCTAAAACACTTTCTAAAAGTGGCATTTTCAAACACAGGGAGGCGAAAAAGCAAAAAGACAGGGGAAACATGCAAAAAGGTGCCAGGTCTAACATATGTCCCCTCCAGCTGAAAGTAGGGAGAATGACCCACCCACCATGAGGTTCTCTTCACTAAGGCGGAAGAACTTGGACAGACCATCAGCGTTGGTGTGTTCTGTGCCAGGGCGTTGTTCCACCGTAAAGTCCATTCCCTGTTGGGAGACGGAGCACCTCAACATGCTCGTAAGGTGGAAACCAATGTGGGATCACACTGCTTCACCCCCCAGCAGGATCGCCCCTAAGCATTATGGTGAATGCAGGTCGCCAAGCGTGTGTACTTGCAAAAGTCTTTCGAGTATTTCACCAGGTTGGTGCAGATTGAAATCTAAAATGAAATTAGTGGTTTTAAAATTGGTAGGAATTAAGTATTAAGTTTTAAGGATATTATGGGTTTTATTGCTTAAGAAAACGACTTTGTAATGTGTAGACTTTTTTTTTTTTTAAATGATAATGTATGTGTTATGGTTTAAAAACAGATGGTTTAAATAAACTTTATTTTTGACTTGACTTGGTGCAGATTAGTACTGGCCAGCTCTATACACGTGTTTCTGGATTCTTATCCGTCGTCAGTAGAGATTAGGCGTTCAAGTATTTGGGGTTGCTGAGCAGGCTGCCAAAGTGTTCTCGGGTCACAGTACCTCTCAAGGCGCGCAGGTGCCTCTCCACAAGCTCGTCAGCTCAAGCGGCTCGAGGGAGCCTTTTAAACAGGAAACCAATGTGGGATCACACTGCTTCACCCCCCAGCAGGATCGCCCCTAAGCATTATGGTGAATGCGGGTCGCCAAGCGTGTGTACTTGCAAAAGTCTTTCGAGTATTTCACCAGGTTGGTGCAGATTAGTACTGGCCAGCTCTATACACGTGTTTCTGAATTCTGACGAGCTCGTGGAGAGGCACCTGCGCGCCTTGAGAGGTACTGTGGCCTGAGAATACTTTGGCAGCCTGCTCAGCAACCCCAAATATTTGATGCCTAATCTCTACTGACGACGGATAATGATCCAGAAACACGTGTATTTGTAATTACTAGAGACCATTCTGCAAGCACACCCGCTTGGTGAACTGCATTGACCACAATGCTCAGGGGCGAACCTGCGGGGAGGTGAAGCAGTGTGATCCCACATTGGTTTCATGCTCGTAAGGTATTACAAGGCAACTCCCATGTTAACCTATGAGACAGATAGCCTTGCAATAGTGAAAGACTAGTTGTACAGTATTTCACTATCAGGACATGTAACACAGACTAGTAGTCAAAAACGAGAGGCCAAAAACAAAAAGACAGGGGAAACACACCAAAAGATGCCAGGTCTAACACCCCCCCCCACCCTATAAAATGAATACAGGAAATCTTATGACAAGTTACCTCAAATATCAGTTCCAACATTTTGATATGGATCCACCCCATATGCTAAGAATTACGTGCATCATGTCAGGGCCTTCGCCATGTGTGGTGGCACATGTTCTGTGTCCCCGCCACTGGGTATGATTGGGCTTGTAGCTTTTTAAGTTAGACAGTTCGAGTCCCCATAGCTAATGATGGTGTCTTAATAGTAGCATGTCGGGGCCTGCAGGTCAGACCTCCCATCCATATTCTATTAGTCCCCTTGTCCATAAGGCAAGAATAACCTCCAGTATGCCAGACCAACAGCACACTTGCATGGATAACACACATACACTGACACACACAGATTCTCTCTCACACACATTCTCACTATATCTCTTGTACTCTTTCGTACGTTTGTACTCTGTCACACTCACACACTGACACTCACACTTCCATTAGTCAATCTACTTTTATTGTTAGAAAAGCTTGCCTGACTACTTCTGCCTTGCCGTTTAGTGAAGCTTAATAAAAACATATTCTCTATACGCTATTCAAAAATAATAATAACTTACCTAGTCAATGTTTGCTACAAGTATGATGTGAATGAAAAGTGCACTTCCTTAAAATAGTTGTACAGGGCTTATATTTGGTTTAACATGTGGATCAAGCAGTTACAGTATTGGAAATTAACTGATCCGCATTCTAACATGTAATATCGCAGCATCCAACTGATCTTATGAAATGCTTGACTTCTTCGGCAACCATGGATTTTATCTAGTAACATTTTGCCTTTTGGGGTTTTTGAGTCCCGACTTACAATGTAAAAAAAACTGACAAGTCCTGGAATTAAGCATTGTGGTGAATGGAAAGCCAGGAATGGCTGAAGGCATCATACGATCCTCAATCCAGCACCATATCGAATAGCCTCAGCCCTAGTCTCCCTCCTCACGCCATCCCACATTCTTAGTCCACTCTCCCCTCTTGCACCAGCCCCATTGTTGCAGATTGAATTAAGTAGGCCACTAGAACTACGGAAAGAGCAGGTATTCTGTGGGTGCCTTTGTAGAAAAATGTGTATATTCATGAGAGTTGTGCAATTTTATATGGGCAGAGTAAGAGGTGTGCTCATGTAAGTGCTGGGTGATGGTGAATAGTGTGAGTGAGTTCAGCGAGAGAGGTGCAAGTGTAGGATGAAAAATGTGCCGATGCGAGTGTCGGGTGAGCTGCATGAATGCAATGTGAGAGGATGGCCCATGTGAGTGTGGGCTGAAGGAGTGTGTGCACATTGAGAGGAGTGAGTGTAGAGTGGTGTGAGTGGTGTAAATGCAGGGTAAGTGGTGTGCCTGTGTGTGGTGCAGGGTGAGTGGCGAGAGTGAAGGGTAAACAGTGAGAGTGACTGGTGAGTGTATGGTGAGAGGAGTTACTGCAGAGTGAGTGATGTATCCCTATGAGTTGCGACAGACTATTGTCCCTGTGTGCAGTCAGGATGAACAGAATGCCTGTATGAATGCAGGCTGAGAGGTTTGTCCGTGTGAGTGCAGGGTGAGAAGAAAAAGTGCAGGGTGAGTGGTGGGACTCCAGTGTGAGTGCTGTGCTTGTTTGCGGGTGAGTTGTGTGAGTGACAGGAGTGCCTGTCAGTACAGAGTGAGCAATGTGACAGTGTGAGAGCACTGTGAGAAGAGTCGACTGCCAGTTGAGTGATGTGATATGAGTTTGGGTGCGGGTGAAAGTGCCGAGTGGGAGGATTGAATGCATGGTGTGTGATATGCTTGTTTGAGTGAGATTGCAGAGTGAGCTGTGAGAGTGACAGGTGAGTGAAGTGTCATATGAGTGCAGGGTGAGTAGTGTGCTCGTGTAAGTGCAGGGTGAAAAGCATGAGTGCATGGTGAGTGGTGCGAATGCAGTGCAGTGTGACCACTGTGAGTGCAGGGTGAGTGGTTTGCTCATATGACCGCAGGGTAAGTTGAGGGAGAACGGCGTGAGTGCATGGCAAGGGGCATAAGTGCTGTGTGGTCACTGTGAGTGCAGCAACTCAGCATTGTATTGACGGCAGGTGTAGGGTTTCAGATATAAGTTAAACTTTTGCTATTATTGCATCAATCAGTGATGGAGGGTGGAGGAAATAATTAATGTGCTGATTCTGCAACAAACGTTCAGTCTCCGTATTAGGGTTTCCAGCTGATTGTATGTATACCAGCACCACCAGTATTTCGATGTCCCTGCCAGCACAAAAAAATAAGCAATATCACCTAAACCCAGTATTTTTAGTACTTATTTGTGCGTACTTCAAACAGCAAATATAAAAGCAGTTTTAAATGTGTTCTAGGGCTACATTGATGATCCATGACTAATAATTAGAGGAAACAAAGACAGAAAAGTAATGTCACAAATGAATACATACCATTTTATTTACAGCCCTTTTTAGTGTCAGGGGGAGGCCTTTGCAGATTCCTTAAACAACAACAAATGGCCTGTATTTTTCTCTAGGAAAGGTGGCATCCCTACTCGCGATATGCGTTTTCATGAAATGCATTTTCCCACTGTGGCAGTAAAAATAAAATAAAAATATAAGGAATAGGCAGAGTGCGGACCCAGGGGGTACTGAAACCAGTAAAAAAACACAAAGTCTTGTTAACCAGTTCACAAAGGCATGTAAATGGTCTTTTAAAGACCTGTGAAAAACACTGTTTTGGCTGAGGTAAGACTCCAGACACTGCCCAGGCCAACCTCACAGTAGCTCAAGCTGCAGGATCCCGGGCTGAGACACACGAAGGGGGGGATGGCTAAAGGCATATTTAGCCCTATGGGTGTTACATGCCTAACCCACATCACAGAGTGGGGTGGAGTCTGTGAAGTCTCTACCCCTAGTCACAGGGTGGGGAGGAGAGGAGTACCTGAAGATCACGGACTCCACCCCACCTTGTGACCTGTTGTCAAAGGGAGGGTTAGCCATGTTTTCCACTCCCTGATAGACTTAAATCTCCTAGCACAGCAGGGCTTGAGCCTGACGTGCCAGGGGCTAACTTTGCCTCCACTCTGTCATCAGGATGTGGAGGTCAACCAGGAGCCTTTAGCTTTGCCAAGCTGATGACCTCACAGACCACCTGATCGTCAGCCCGGCAAATATTTTTTGCAGGGGGACGGTAAGTGTGCACATGCACATAAATAAGCACATTTCTAAGCCCCCAGCCTGAAGGGAGCAAGCGTGATGGGAGGGGGAGTGAGTGCAGCTCTTAGTCAGTGATCGGATCATGTGTTTTTCAGTGTGAGCTGTTTTTTGTTTTCATTTTTAAAAATTACGCACTGCTGAATAAATCCTGCTGAAAATAAAACTGAATTTGGCATGATAATATAAGGGGGCAATGTCTCCATGCTCACGTTAGGAACCAACCACAAGAGCGAGGAAAGCGAGTGGGCCAATCTTCCTCTAATGGGCCCTATTTTTGGGGAAAAAACGGGTGAAAGGTGCATTTTGCAGCACTAATCTTTAATAAATCGGTTAAAAATCGAAAGGTAATGTAAGGGCACATGATGAAATATTAAAATATTTGTATTTGGCGTTAGCTGTTTAACTTTACCAAAAAAGCTTTGAAAAAATTAAGCCAGTTAAAGTTGCCTTTCAGCATAATCTCCCTAAAAGTTAACTACAGATTTATTGGTATTACAGACAGTTAAACAAATCTGCCTTTGCTATTTCACATTTCCTATAATTTTTCCATGCAAGTGGACTATCGGTCACATATTTATGTCACAAAACTACTTGTCAACAGCAGGTTTGAAAATCAAAAGTTAAACAAACCTCATATTCACAGGCCATAAACATCAGCCTTAGACAAATCCAACAAGGTTATTTGGCACTTTTATCTCTCAATTTACAGATACATAACAGATTTAGAAAGCGGGAAAGTTACATCTCACTGTATGTTCGGGTCTCAGAAAGAAATAGAGATAATGTTAAAAAGCTTTGTCAGTATATACGTACACACGTTCAAATGTATGCAAAGTGGCAGACAGGCACAAGCTGATATATGCACTTCCAAGCGCACATTCACACAGACATTCACGACTACTGAACTCTGCCAACCTCCCCATGCCTTATGTGCAGTTTGGAGTCAGTGATCCTGACTCCCGTTTGTCAATTCAATAGTAAGTCCCTTCTACCTATACATTATAGCGATGCTAGTGTCAATAAGAGGAAAGAGCAGTATGGCCCTGCACCAAGACGTGTCGTAAGCCTCTTCAAGGCCTAGGACAGTGGTTCTTAACCTTTTTACTTCTGTGGACCCCACTTAATCATTACTGGAATCCAAGGACCCCCGCTGAATCATTATTGGAATCTGGTCATTACTGCCTTTTAGACAAGTTGGCCAAGCCCTGGGGAGGTGGTGGTACCTGGGGCCGATCATGATCCAGGAGGTGGGCTGCACAGCCCTCTCCCCATTTAAATTGTATTCATAGCCCCGGGGAGGTGGTGGTCCCCAGGGCTCTTAAGGGCATCAGGAGAGGCCCCCCCCTCTAGTAAAAATAGGTATTGGCCTTCCCCCGTGGATGTGGCAGTCCCCCTGGCCATGATTGCCATTGGGAGGGGGGCTGCATGCGACCCTCCCCATATTATACATAAAAACAAGCCCCTGGCACCTGGCCCATCTGGGGGCTCTAATACAAACAAAAGAAGGAGACCACGTTAGTTTTTCTTTATTTTTGTTGGGTTTCACAAATCTTTGCAATTTACGCTCCAATTTTTTTTTCAAAATGATTTTTGGCCCTGGCGGGATCCCTGGGGGACCCAAGTACTAGATTTACTATCACGAAGGGGAGACAGACGGGCGTTATGGGGCTCATGCCTGCCCTTACTAACTCAAATGAACACAAAAATTGGCGTGATACCCTCAGAGAAATGCTGTTTGGGTGGGCAGTCAAAATATCGGAAAAATTATATCGATATACAAAAATATCGAAGTTTAAATATCGAAGGGAAAGAATATCGAAGGGACAGAATATCGATGGACAGAATATCGACCCTAAGGTAAGTAATATCGAATTTTTAATATCGATGTAAGTAATATCGAAGTTAGTAATATCGAAATCAAATATATCGATGTTACTAATATCGATGTTACTAATATCGATATTTGTATTATTGTTATGTATTTTGTTATGTTTTTAATATGTATGTGTTATATGTGTTTTTGTTAAGTGTTCTAATTGTTTAAAAATATATGTATACAATTTTTATATGTTAATAAATTTATTTTTTTAAGTAATTTTATTTTTTTTGTACTGTAGCGGGTTGTGGGTTTATAGGGGAATAGGGTGGGAAGTAATTTAATTATACTAAATTAATTATTAATTTTTAGGAATTATAAATTAATTTTAAATATTTTTTGCGTTTAAGTTCTGTAGCGGGTTGTGGGTTTATAGGGGAATAGGGTGGGAAGTAATTTAATTGTAATTAAGTTATAATTTATTTTAATTAATTGGTATTGATAAATATATTATTGTTAATTAATTAATAATTGGTCATTAATTTTTATTAATTAGTTATAATTTTGATTAATTGATTATCATGTAATTTAAATTTAATTGTTATAATTTATTTTAATTAATTGTTATTGATAATTATATAATTGTTAATGAATTAATAATTGGTAATTAATTTTAATTAATTGGTGATTAATTTTTAGTAATTGATTAATTAATCAATATGTAATTTAAATGCAATTAATTTATAATTTATTTTAATTAATTGGTATTGATAATTATATTAGTGTTAATTAATTGATAATTGGTAATCAATTATTAATTGGTAATCAATTATTATTAATTAGTTATTAATTTTTATTAATTGATTAATTGATCATTATGTTAAGTGTATTTTATCATTGCAGTGTGTTGTGCGTTTATAGGGTAATACTTTTGGAAGTAATTGAAATCTAATTAAGTAATTATTAAATTTATTTTTGGGTATTGATAATTAATTTATTGTTTTATCATTAATTGGTAATTAAATATTATCTATTGATACATTTAATTAATATTCATTAATTATTATTTATTGGTATTTATTATTAATGTATTGTTAATAAATTTTCTATTGGTAAATATGTTTTTAATAAATTATTATTGGTATTGGTAAATAGTTTAGAGTTATTTAATAATTCATTAATTATTTTAAAAAATTTGTTTATTTCTAAGTATGTTATTTGTCACTTCTACGCTATCCAACACTTTCCCTACTGTTGCACTCTCTGGAGTGGGAATAGTAATTTTACCCCTACGCTATCCAACACTTTCCCTACTGTTGCACTCTCTGGAGCGGGAATAGTAATTTTTACCCCTACGCTATCCAACACTTTCCCTACTGTTGCACTCCCTGGAGTGGGAATAGTAATTTTACCCCTACGCTATCCAACACTTTCCCTACTGTTGCACTCTCTGGAGTGGGAATAGTAATTTTTACCCCTACGCTATCCAACACTTTCCCTACTGTTGCACTCTCTGGAGTGGGAATAGTAATTTTTACCCGTACGCTATCCAACACTTTCCCTACTGTTGCACTCTCTGGAGTGGGAATAGTAATTTTTACCCCTACGCTATCCAACACTTTCCCTACTGTTGCACTCCCTGGAGTGGGAATAGTAATTTTTACCCCTACGCTATCCAACACTTTCCCTACTGTTGCACTCTCTGGAGTGGGAATAGTAATTTTTACCCCTACGCTATCCAACACTTTCCCTACTGTTGCACTCTCTGGAGTGGGAATAGTAATTTTTACCCCTACGCTATCCAACACTTTCCCTACTGTTGCACTCTCTGGAGTGGGAATAGTAATTTTTACCCCTACGCTATCCAACACTTTCCCTACTGTTGCACTCTCTGGAGTGGGAATAGTAATTTTTACCCCTACGCTATCCAACATTTTTTGTACTGTTGTTTTTTTGGGAGTTGTAATAGTAATTTTATTCCCTACGCTACTTAATATTTTTTGCATTATTTTAGTTAATATAGTATATAATTAATTTTAAAAATATTAAAAGTAAATTTAACTTTTTTAATTTGTTATACATAATTATTTAATTTTTCTTTGTTATTGTTTTATGTGTATAGAGGTATTTATAATTTATAATATTTTTTAATAATTTATTAAAATAATTATTCAAACTTATTATTAAGTAAGTATATTATATATTATATGTATATGTTTAATTAATGTTTTATTTAATTATATATGTTACTTATTAATTTTAAATATTACCAAATTATTTTAACTATGTTTATTTAAATTATAAGTATTATTTAGTTTATTTTACATATTATTAAAAAAAAAAAAAAAAACGATATTTTTGACATCGATATTTTTTATCTCGATATTTTTGTACTTACCATGTTGTAGATAGGATGTCGATATTCTTGACATCGATATTTTTGTTGCGATATTTTTGTAGGTCGATTTTTTTTGACCTTCGATATTTTGTCAGTGATTCGCTGTTTGCTTATTCAGCAAATCAGCAGGTTAGTCCCAGAGACCCAATGAGTTCTCTGTGTGCTGCTAGTTGTTTGTTATCCAAATTCAAGGCAATTCCAAGAATTGGACGAGGATGGCTCACTCACATAATGTAACATGCTTCATAATTTGCCACCCCGTCCCACCCTGGTAAGATATTACTACCAGGATGGACTCAACCTCAGAATGGGGCTTTTCTGAGGGAGTTCTTAGATATTTCTACTCTCAGGACAATGATTTAGGGCCAGTTTATGACTTTAAAAACCATGGGATAATCCACTAAATTATCCGTTAATTTGGTGGTTTCCCTGGTTAGTTAAAAGAATACCAGGGGTAAATACAGGAGGCATACTTGGGTGTAATGACTTGTATGCGTCACTGTACAAAATGTATGCAAAGATGTTTGTCTCTATTCAGCCGTAGGTCTAGGGCATTCGTCAGGGCTGTGTCTATGCCCCCTATACTGCAATTTCTAAGTGCTGGGTGGGCTTAGATATAAAAAGAGGACCTACCATGTGGATCCTACTAAAATTTGATTGGCTGCCAACACTTGAACCAGGAAGTGTTGGCAGCCATCTTGGGACTCGGCTTCAAGCCAAGTCTCAGAAAAAAAGTAAAAAATAAAGAAAAGGGAGCAGGGTTGGAATACCCTGACCCAGGGGCAGATTCTCCATTAGGGCTCTGGGGCTACGCCCCCCTGATATTCCTTCACATTCCCGCTCACTAACTATAACAGCTGAATTTCGATGGTTTTGTACTAGTGAAACCTGAGCCCAACTATAATTCCTGTAAACTTTGTTTTTTCCTCTGAATTTATAAGGTGTTTTAAATGCTAATTCCCAACTATATGTGTATATATTATATAAATAAAGTGTGTGTGTCTGTCTGTCTGTCTGTGTCTGGCTATCGCAGGCTGATTCGGAGGACTCGCCCGGGAAAACTCCGTACTGGTGAGTACTAAGGCAGTGGCGTAGGTGGGGAGGTTAAGAGGCGCGGCAGTGTTATCACGCCAATTGTGTTTAAATAGTAACAACACAGGCAGCGTGCAACCCGATATCAGCATGTCGGATGACATAATGCGAGAGAGAGAAGCAGAGGAGTTGTTTAGCAATCTGCCCAACATACACTAAATACAAACGGCAGGAAGCAAGTGCAAGTAATAAAGACTCCAGCGTTAAAACCTTGCTTAATTCATTAGAGAAATGCATGAAATCAGAAACAACAAAATGGTGGGAACAAAAATCACTGCAGAAATATGAAGAGGCAGGAAGAGTGCCTCGAGGATTGCGTATACTCTTGGCCCCAAGTTTTGAAGAACCCGATCCAGAAATGTTAAAGGAATGGGGAGAAAATAATTTGATGGCATCAATGAATTTAGTCCGCATCTTAATAAAATATGGTGAAGCTTTGATAAAAGAGATTGAACAAATAAATCAGGAACTTGCCAAAAGTGATGAACAGGTTTACATCGCAAAAGTAAAAAAGGAAATTCAAGAAAGAATCAAAAAACAGGAGGACAAAATTAAACAACGAAAAGCTCATAAATTCGCGAGAGACAAGACTGATTATGAGCAAGGCCAAATTTTTACTTTTGCACGCAAATACGATGATGTGAAAAGAACAAGAATTAACAAAATGTCCAATACGGCAAGCACAAGTACAACAAGAGAAGAGGTAAATGAAGAAACCACCTCAAATTCTGTTCTAAACTCTGCCATCAGTGAAACCAGTTCAGAGGGGAGCTCGACCTCAGTAAATATGCAAGGCAGCATGAACAAATTGAGCTTTGCAGAAGAAATAGGTTTTTTTAGTCTTAGAGAGGAGACAAACCTTGAGACCGCGGAATCCAAAGAAAATAGCAGAAAACGCAGGAATGAAAGAAGGCGAGCTAGGAGAAAACTCAGGAAAAGGAAAAAACAAGAAGCTGCAATGGCGCAAGATGCGGGGCAAGAAAACACAGTAGTGAATCTGTCTGACACAGTTTTAAGTAAAGCAGAGACACAATTGCTGACTTTGGGCTTGTCATTCTGCCCTGAAACGAACTTTGATTATGCCAGTACCAGAGTGGATTTATTCCATTTCATTAGAAAGTTAAAATTGAAAAAGTTTTTTGCTATTAAGGAAGGCAACACTTAACCCCACACTATGGAGAATACTAATTTGCCAAATGATAATCTTCAAGCATCAGATGCCTCCACACTGGCAACATTTTATGAATTAAGTAAAGAAAGCAATTTGGCCGGACAAACACAATTTGTATCAGGTTCAGAGTCTACTCAAGAGCAAATAGAATCACTTAATTTGATCAGATCAAGTGCTAATAAAAGTCCATTCAGACCAAAATCTAGCTTCATGCCTATGATGCCCAAGGATGCTGTGGACATCTTTCATGACCGGGTTATTGAAGATCTCAAAAATCTCAATTACCGAATGAAAAGAAATCGAGGAAAAATTAAATATCGTGATGTGCAATACAATCATCTAATGCAAAAGCTTAAGAAGAACAATGAGTTGGTAATAAATAAAAGTGACAAGGGCGGCAACGTGGTAATCTGTCCGAAGAAAGAGTATATTCAAGAGGCACTATACCAACTTAATATTGTGGATTGCTACGAAAAAACGGAAATGAAAAATTACTACAAAGCAAAGGAAGGCCTAAAAAAGATCTTATGCAATGGAAAAGAAACTGTTTAAATTCAAATGATGAATTTACATTTTTACACGATGAATGGCCAGTACTACCTACCTTCTATTTAATTCCAAAAATACACAAAGAACGTGTACCTGTTCCAGGTAGGCCCATTATTTCGGCAATTAAAGGAATTAGTGAAAATATTGCACAATACATAGATTATTTCCTCCAAGAACATGTTAGAAATCTTCCTAGCTATATCAAAGATACAGGGGACTTTTTGACAACTCAAAGAAGTTACTTGGACTGAGGGGATGCTGCTGATAACTTTGGACATTGAGTCCCTTTACACCAGTATTGATCATGAAGTGGGACTAGCAGCAACCCAACATTATTTGAACACTAAATCTTTAACGAGTTACAGTCATAATGTTATGTTACTGGATTTGATCAGATGGTGTTTATTTAATAATTTTTTCATGTTTGACAAAAATGTGTATCGTCAAAAACGCGGTGAGGCCATGTGAGCCTGCTTCCCCCCCAGTTATGCTTGCTTGCATGTTGGCTGGTGGGAGGAGCGGGTTCTCAGGGTCACACATGCCTTACAGTATAATACCCATGTAATGCACTGGCTGAGATTTATTGACATTTTTAGGTCTCGCCTACGCAGCGCGCATGCGCTGCTTAGGAAAAAGACCTTTTGAAATCGCTTCGGCTTTTCAGCCAAAAACGTGCTCGCGTTCCATTGCCTTCAATGGCAGGCGTGCACGTTTGGCGATTCACTTGCGGGAGCGAGCGACGCCATATGGTAGCAATTATCGCTCCTGGCGCCGCTCGCTCCCGCAAGCGAATCGCGCAGGCCCCCTCCACACCCCCCTCCCCCTGCTGCCGTGCGATGCGCGCTTGTTTCTTCTTTTTGTCTCGCATTGCCGTTCCATATCATTGCTTTTGCAGCATATACTGTACACTTGTGTACATTCTCTATTCTATCTTACCTCAGAACGTTGCTGTGTGTACAATCTTGTAATCTAATTTCAATACTTGTTGCCCCAATCTCTCCAGAATATCCACTTTTTACACTTACCCAGTAGTGCTTTTGCCCCTGTCATACTCACATTCTGTTTCTTTGCTCAGACATTGTGATTCTTCATGCTGATGTTTATTTCCTGCTTCGTAATTTCCAATCCCAGGCCCGACTTCTAGATGGTGTCAATTTCCTGCTCTTCCTTTTGTCTGTCAGAGGCAGAATGCAGGCTATACGCTGGCCAATCGTTCTTCTGTAGGACTGACGTCACCCACTTAAGAAATGAAGACTATTTTCAGGCTCTCTTTATTTGCTTTTTCATTCATTCCCTTTGTCTGTTAAGAAGTGGTAGTGATGTCCTCATCCCTTTCTGAGGGGCAAGGGACTGAAACATGAGTACTTTGATTGTGAGAAACAGTATTGAACAATGTTCGCATCACAGCGATGCATAGGAAGGAATACGTTCTTCATATAGTGCTGTTGACAATGGAGTTTTTACAGGTCCATCAAGGTATTGATTACATTGTAGGAAGCAGTTATCTGGTACATGGTAATGGGGAACTAATGCTGTTGTGTATTTTATTTAGTACAGTTTACTATGAAATTGCGTACAGGACTTTTTAATATGGAGATAGTACATTGCCTCAGGTTTGTTCTATGCATTCTGGTGGAAATCTGGTGCATGTCCCACATTATGTCCAGTACTTCTCATCTGGGGTTCAGAGCATTTCCTGATTGTTTTTTTATTAATAATGAATGTGGAGCTGGGACAGATCCTTTGTTGTCGTTCATTCTTCCTAAGTAATGAACCATGCTCCTCATTGCTCCACACATCACAGCGCCTACCTACCCCTGTTGAGGGCACAGCGCAGATCTTGAAATTCAGATTTACTGCTGTTTGGATCACTTACTGGTTATCTTCATTTATAGTCGTATTCATCATTGTGGTTATGTGTAAGGCCTTGCCTCGACTTACAGACCCATTTTGTTCTCCTTAACAATAATAAAAACACGCATTTTCAATGCAATAGATATTGCCTTTTGAACCTTATATGTATTTACATATGCAGCACATTATTGTGGGTAGTGCAACGTTTACTGTTCTAATGTGCACGAAGCACGGAAAGGGTGCAGTACCACAGGCTGCCACTAGGTGTCCATTTGGACCTTTTTTTGGCCACATATGGTACTGTACCCTTAGCAGTGCCAGAAAAGACATGGTAGCGGATGCAAGGAACATCAAAGAATATATTTGTTTGTTTTTTCAAATATATTCTTTTAATGGAATGTAACCACATCATTACACCTGCTACTACGTTTTCCTGACCTCCACATGGCTCCAAGTGTGGTCAGTGCTGTGTCCCATCTTCCTTTACTACAGAGATCCCAACATCTGGCTGACAAATGGAGTTACTGGCACTGTGGGCAAGTGTCTCAACTCGGTTTGGTGGGTTCTGCTTACAATGTAATGGGCTAGGCTCTCTCAAAGAGGCTTAGTTAAGAATAACAGAGGAAATAAGCGAACACTGAAGCTGTTTGCAATTAACCAGATGAATGTTAAATTTAAGATTCTATGCAAGAGTAAGTCTCCCACAGTATGTGGCGTGCCGAACCCTGTGTGCCACCTTTGATGGTTTATATGAACTGGGCTAGCAGCGCTGCTTAAGTAAGTAGCGCACAGACAACCCACGCATACACCACCCATGAACTGCACTTTCCTGGCATTTCTTTACAACAAAGGGGCTTACATTTTAATGGTCACTTGTAGTAATAGCCCTGATTTTCAGTAATGCAGTAATGGCTGCATTCCCTCAGAGGATAGCTAATAATAATAGTAATTCTGGGCAAATCACTTAATCTCCCCGTGCCTAACAAAATTGAATGTGTCCTCATGTAATGCAACTGGTGCTATGTAAAGCGCTCTGATACCTCCGGGTCAAGTTTGCGCTATATAAAACTCAGTAAAAAAAAAAAAAAAAGGTGTGTGTCTGTCTGTCAGTCACAGACATTCCCCTCACATTTGGCACTAATTCTGGTTAGGGATTTGCCCCCTTCTGTTTACCACAAAGTTAGGTCGTTTGACACTAGATGTCAAGCTGGTCAATCTCAAAAAGCTATTCAGTCTATGTGGGGCTGTTTGTTAATGGCAGTACGCCCAAAGGTTGCGGAGAATGAGGCCTGAACTAAATGAATGGCGACTTCTCTTCATGTAAGGTGAAGTGACCATTAATTATTCATAGTGCAGTAGCTGCGACCATCCCCTTACATGTATTGAAAATGGACCAATGTACTGCGGTGGACTATAAGTGGATATGCTTAAAGGAGAAAACCAACCAATCACATAATGTTTTGTGGTAGCGTCACAATTGTAGTCATTTTTGGGTCATTAAAGAACGCGGCTTCGGTACCACATCTGTGTGCAGCCCTGAAGAGTGCACAGCTTACCAGAGCGCAGGAAGCTTGGTTTCTGCGGACAGCTTTTGTCGCAGTATTCTAGAGCTGCGCTGCCATGAAGAAAAACAAGCAGTGCTGTGAGGGTGCAGTGCCACAGGCTGCCACTAGGTTTCCCTTGGGACCTCTTGGCCACAGAAGGTACTGCACCCTTCAACATGGCTAGGGAAAATATATGGCGCATCGGTTAGAGCTGGGGAT
Source organism: Calotriton arnoldi (assembly GCA_963921515.1). NCBI lineage: Eukaryota > Metazoa > Chordata > Amphibia > Caudata > Salamandridae > Calotriton > Calotriton arnoldi. The sequence continues at coordinate 518,406 of CAWUFW010008837.1, read as the reverse complement.
CCGTGTTCAAGTCTGGTGTCAGCTCAGCATCCTGTGATAATGGGCTGATCCTTTAATTTCCCCATAGCGCATGGATAGGTGCGCTATATAAATAAAAGCTACTAATTTAAAATAACAATAAATCAATGCAGCGATCTCGGGGCGGGCAAGCAGTGTTGTGCAGGGAAGTGTGGTGAGATGGCAAAGGGAGATTGAAAGACGGCACTGCACTGGAAATCATGCGTGAATTAACCCAACACAAGCATTTGCAATGCAATAGGTCTCGCATTTACGTGAGTTTGAGCTTTTGGCATTGTAAATGACAATGTCTTTTATTTATGTTTTGGTTAGTTAAACAAAAGGCATTGTTATTTGCAATGCTAATAGCTCAAACTCTCACAAATGCGAGACCTATTGCATTGCAAATGCTTATTATTTGGAGAGGAAATGAGCTTAATGCCATAAAATTCATAAAAGATATCAATGAAAACAATGTTAATCTCAAATTTACATCAACTATCAGTAGCCAGTCAGTAGAATTTCTAGATGTGCGGGTATATATTTCAAATATGCAAATTGAGACAACTTTATACCTAAAAAGCACTGCAGGTAATACCATTTTGCATGCACGAAGTGCCCATCCAAAACATTTGATAGCTAGCATCCCCTTTGGGGAATTCTTAAGACTCAAACGAATATGCAGCACAGAAATAGAACTAGCTAAAAATATGGATGAGGCCTTCAGGAGATTCAAAGCAAGGGGCTATAACAACAGAGTCTTAAGGGAGGCAGCTGAAAAATCTAGAACAAGAACAAGGGATTCACTGTTACTACAGTACAGTGAAGAGAATAAGAACATAACAGAGAAATTGATAAAAAAGGATGAGGACAACAAATCAGCAAGGCTTATCACTAGATTCAGTAGCCAACAAAGAAAAATTAAAGCCATTGTAAAGAAAAACTGGCCTATAGTATTGACAGATCAGGTATTGGCTCCAAGATTACCGGCTGTTCCAACTATTACTTTTAAAAGGGCTCCGTCCATGAGAACTCAGCTAGTGAAAGCCAGCCCTGAATTAAGTCCCACTACTTCTTGGCTTAAACCACGCAATGGTTTTTTCAAGTGCTCATCCTGTAGAGCCTGCAAATTCGGGATTAATACTACACATTATTAAACCGCTTTTGATAATGAAAAAAATAGCCATTCAAGGACACTACAATTGCAGAACAGATTTTGCTGTGTATGTGCTCACGTGCACCTGTGGTTTGAATTATGTTGGAAGCACTAAGCTCCAGGTGCACGTGAGAATTCTGCAGAATTTAAGGGCTATTGTAAATAATGATGTTACGTACCCAGTGGCCAGACACTTTAAGGCTATACACAGCAATAAACTTGAGTGTCTAAAATATTTTGTTATCAATGCAGTCCCGAGTTCAAGACGTGGCGGCAATAGAGAGAAACTCTTACGCCAGCTTGAAACACGTATGATACTCAAGCTGGATAGTAAGACTCCTAATGGCCTCAACAATAATGAAGATATGCACAGCTATTTATAACAAATGTTTCCATTAGAACTAATTTGCCACTATTGGGAAAATATATTATGTTATTACTCCTCCACCCTGTTTTTTAGCCTTAAATATTTAAAAAAAACTTTTATAAACATTTTTAAAAATATGTAGGAAACTTCGGTTTTTTTAGAAAAAAATATATAAAAAAGTAAATAATTATAAACCAAAATCCCACCCGAATGTGACATACTACTGATTTGCACTATTTTGCACTTTTTGCACAGTTATTTCGTAATAGACACTTTTATAATGCACATGAGCACTTTAAATAACCCTTTCGACAGCTGATATAAGACAACATATTTTTTCTAGAATTTCTTATCCAATCCATGAAATAGAACAAGTGTTAAAAAGCCATCAATGTACCTATAGTTACATTTCACCAATGTGTTATGACTACATCAAAACACATTGGTTTATGCATTTATGCAGATATAATAAACATGACATTTTAGGTTTTTTAAAATCTTGATATGATTCAAAATAGGTAAATGACAATACCTTTTATCCTATTGAAATTTATATATTTTTATATAATTTTTTTATTGAAATTTTAATATATGAAATTTTAATACAAGATTTGAAAATATATATTTATATATTTTTTAAGGTGCTTTGACATTTCTCTTTTATGCACTGTATATAGAATGGATTGGGTTTTGATGAAACAATATAGGGACATGAGATTAATGTTTATATAACCCATGAATCAGCAAAAAGTCGGATAGGCTGTTTACTATGTCTATGACATGATGTCACACCTGGGAGGTGGTATTAAAGTCAGGCAGAATTGCATTTGCGTCATGTGATCAAGGTAATGTCTGTTACCGAAACGCGTTATGGCAGCATGATCGTGTAATAACATAATAAAACTTTGCAACCTCAAAACTGGAGTTTGTGCCCTTCTGTTCCAACTGGGATGAAAAGGAGTTGAAGGAGGGCAAATCTTGGTGTTGTGGATATATATATATCACCAAAGGCCCGAAAGCTAGTTCCGGGGGCACACAACACCTCGCCAGCCCTCCAGCTTCTCTTCCACTCTTATCCCATGTTTCAGATAAATTAACTGCCGACCCGTTTCAAGGAACAATCCTCTTCTTCGGGGCTCTGTAACAAAGGGCAACACAGAATCACTTCACCTTGGCAAAAATACTGCTTTTATTCTTTCAATGACCCCCTAGTGGGCCGCACTTGTAACGTGTTAATTTTTAAAGGCATTGTGGAACTTGTATTCCGAAGCGAATCACAATCTCCCCTGAGAGCGTTGATATATATATTCACTGAAAAAACCATAGGTTTTAGGGACAGTTATAGTTAGTTGGACATTGCACTCGTACGAAACCCGTGAAATTCCCCCGTTATAGTTAGTTCAGCTAACTATAACTCGCGCCCCCGCAATGCACTGCTGATGACGTCACATATTACATCACTCATGACCTGGTCAGTGACATCACTGATGACATCACTGATGACCTCTCAAATGACATCACTGATGACATCATGCAGTGACTCTGTGTTTCTATAAAGTTTAAATATGTTTAATATATAAGCCAAGGTGTATTGAATAATGAGTGGGTGTATAAGTGTCTGGATGGATGATTTAGTAGGTGCGTGACTGACTCTATAAGTGAGTGATTAAACGTATCTTACTAAATGCATGGGTTAGTGACTAAACTGTGTGAATGTCTTTATCCGTCTGTCTGTTGCTGTGTAAGTGGCTGCATGGGTTTGTGAATAGCTACATGAGTGTCTATATGAGTTATTGATTGGTTGTCTGAGTATCTGTATGGGTGCCTGAGTGTTTGTGTGGGTGGGGTGTGTGGGACTCTGTGCACAGATGTGTGAGTGGGTGATTCACTGGGTGGATGGTTTCAAGAGTGCATCTGTGATAGACTGTATGGGTGGGTGAGTGGATGTGTGTGTAGACCGAAGAATCAGTGAGTGGGTATGTAGTTATTGGTGTTGGAGTGTCTATGGTTTTGCGAATGGCAGTTTGTAATTTAGAGTGGGTGTATCAAAGGTTATATTAGGGTGTGAGGTGGTGCATCAGATTATCACGTGGATGATGTCATCAGTGATGTCATCAGTGATGACATCACTGATGACATCTCAAATGACATCAGTGATGTCACTGACCATGTCATGAGTGATGTAATATGTGACGTCATCAGCAGTGCATTGCGGGCGCGAGTTATAGTTAGCTGAACTAACTATAACGGGGAATTTCTATGGTTTTGTACGAGTGCAATGTCCAACTAACTATAACTGTCCCTAAAACCTATGGTTTTTTCAGTCAATATATATATATATTGACTGAAAAACCATAGGTTTTAGGGACAGTTATAGTTAGTTGGACATTGCACTCGTACATAACCATAGAAATTCCCCGTTATAGTTAGTTCAGCTAACTATAACTCGCGCCCGCAATGCACTGCTGATGACGTCACATATTACATCACTCATGACATGGTCAGTGACATCACTGATATCACTGATGACATCTCAAATGACATCACTGATATCATCCAGTGACTGTGTGTTTCTGTAAAGTTTAAATATGTTTAATATATATAGGGAAAGGCGTATTGAAGAATGAGTGGGTGTATAAGTGTCTGAATGGATGATTTAGTACGTGAGTGACTGACTCTACAAGTGAGTGATTAAATGTATCTTACTGAATGCATGGGTTAGTGACTAAACTGTGTGAATGTCTGTATCCATCTGTCTGTTGGTTTGTAAGCGGCTGCATGGCTTTCTGAATAGCTACATGAGTGTCTACATGGGTTATTGATTGATTGTCTGAGTATCTGTATGGGTGCCTGAGTGTTTGTGTGGGTGGGGTGTTTGTGACTCTGTGCATAGATGTGTGAGTTGGTGATTTACTGGGTGCATGGTTTCAAGAGTGCATCTGTGATGGAATGTATGGGTGGGTGAGTGTGTGTATGGGTGTGTTAGTGATTGAATGTATATCTCAGTGGTACATGTGTGAGTAACTACATATGTGAAAGGCAGTATATATGTGTGTTGGAGTATATAAATGGCTATAAGTGAGAGTGTGTGATTGTGAGAGTGGCTGTATGGATGAGTGTGTACTTGTATCAGTGATTGTATAAGAGCGTAAGAATGTGCTAGTATTTGTATGAGTAAGTGAGCTGGTGTGTGTATAACTGTATAGGTGAGTAAATGGGTGTGTGATTAAGTTTTTGCATGACTGACTAGGTGTGTGAGTACCTCTATGGATGAGTGGCGGTGTGTGAGTGTTTATATATACTTGTATGAGTGCATATGATAGTCCTGTACTGAGTGACTAAGTATGAGTGACTGTACGGGTGAGTGAGTGGATGTGTGTGTGTGTAGACCGAAGAATCAGTGAGTGGGTATGTAGTTATTGGTGTTGGACTGTCTATGGTTTTGCGAATGGCAGTTTGTAATTTAGAGTGGGTGTATCAAAAGTTATATTAGGGTGTGAGAAGATGCATGAAATTATCACATGGATGATGTCATCAGTGATGTCACTGACCATGTCATGAGTGATGTAATATGTGACGTCATCAGCAGTGCATTGCGGGGCGCGAGTTATAGTTAGCTGAACTAACTATAACGGGGGAATTTCTATGGTTTTGTACGAGTGAAATGTCCAACTAACTATAACTGTCCCTAAAACCTATGGTTTTTTCAGTGAATTTCTAAGGTTTTTTAAATGCTAATTTCTAACTATAACGTGCCTGAAACCTATGATTTTTTAAGTGAATTTCAAAGGTTTTTTAAATGCTAATTTCTAACTATAACGTGCCTGAAACCTATGATTTTTAAGTGAATTTCAAAGGTTTTTTTAAATGCTAGTTTCTAACTATGCCTACAGAGGTAGGACATGTGAAGAAAGAAGAAAAAACGCACAGAAAGAAGCAAAAGATGTGCAGAAAGAACCAACAGAGGAGCAGAAAGAGGCCTTGTTGCAAAATCATCCTGTGCCCACAACTTTTTCAGACGGGTACTGGTGGTAACTGACTCTGACTAACCAGAGCCAGTGCTATGCTAAAAGACACTTAGAATACAGTGAAAACACCTACATACACTAGGGAACACTATGCATTGGGGTACCCCTGTGATTAGCATGACCTCCTCTGCAAGTCCCTAGTACATAATAGGGCTGGGGGATTAAAACTACCTCTTAAAACGCGCTACAGGGCGCGTTTGCACAGTGGTGAAGGGAGGGGGGGCCTGAGGTGACATGTGTGCAAACGCACCCCGTGGCGCGTTTTAAGTTGCGGGATTAAGTTCCCTTGAATTCTGAGGGTCCCTGGGGCCCAACTAGCCCCCCAGGTACCTACAGTTAGGACCACAGACCTGAGTTGCAGAGAGGCGTTCCTAGGCCACGCACCTTTTTTCACCTCTCTGCAACGCAACTCTGTTGTGCTTACTGAAGGTACCTGGTGGGCTAGTTGGCCCCCAGGGTCCCTCAGGATTCAAAGGGAATTAATTCCCCAACTTAAAACCCACCACAGGGCGTGTTTGCGCACATGTCACCTGAGGCCCCGCTCCCTCCCTTCACCACTGTGCAAACGCGCCCCGTGGTGCGTTTTAAGTTGGGGGAATAGGTCACCTTGAATCCTGAGGGTCCCTGGGGCCCAACTAGCCCACTAGGTACTTCCAGTAAGCACCACAGGCCTGCGTTGCAACGCCTGTAACAAATTGTGCAGTTGTGTTTAGGTAGTGAAGAGGGTCGTGCTGGGGGTAGTGTTTTAGGGTTTAGGGTAGTGCATTGGTGTTTGTGTAGTGTAGGGGGTCATGCTGGGGATAGATTTAGGGTTTAGGGTAGTGCAGTGGTGTTTGGGTAGTGTAGGGAGTCGTGCTGGGGGAGTGTTTTAGGGTTTAGGGTAGTGCAGTGGTGTTTGGGTAGTGTAGGGGTTAGTGCTGGGGGTAGTGTTTTAGGGTTTAGGGTAGTGCAATGGTGTTTGGGTAGTGTAGGGGTCGTGCTGGGGTAGTGATTTAGGGTAGTGCAGTGGTGTTTGGGTAGTGTAGGGGGTACTGCTGGGGGTAGTTTTTTAGGGTTTAGGGTAGTGCAGTGGTGTTTGGGTAGTGTAGGGGTACTGCTGGGGGTAGTTTTTTAGGGTTTAGGGTAGTGCAGTGGTGTTTGGGTAGTGTAGTGGTTCGTGCTGGGGGTAGTTTTTAGGGTTTAGGGTAGTGCAGTGGTGTTTGTGTAGTATAGGGGGTAGTGTTTTAGGGTTTAGGGTAGTGTAGGGGGTCATGCGGGGGTAGTGTTTTAGGGTTTAGGGCAGTGCAGTGGTGTTTGGGTAGTGTAGGGGGTCGTGCTGGGGGAGTGTTTTAGGGTTTAGGGCAGTGCAGTCGTGTTTGGGTAGTGTAGGGGTCGTGCTGGGGGAGTGTTTTAGGGTTTAGGGCAGTGCAGTCGTGTTCGGGTAGTGTAGGGGGTTGTGCTGGGGGTAGTATTTTAGGGTTTAGGGTAGTGCAGTGGTGTTCGGGTAGTGTAGGGGTCGTGCTGGGGGTAGTGTTCTAGGATTTAGGGCAGTGCAGTGGTGTTTGGGCAGTGTAGGGGGTAATGCTGGGGGTGGTGGTTTAGGGCAGTGCAGTGGTGTTAGGGCAGTGTAGGGGGTCGTGCTGGGGTAGTGTTTCAGGGTTTAGTGCAGTGGTGTTCGGGCAGTGTAGGGGGTGGTGTTTCAGGGTTTAGGGCAGTGCAGTGGTGTTTGGGCAGTGTAGGGGGTCGTGCAGAGGGTGGTGTTTCAGGGTTTAGGGCAGTGGTGTTCGGGCAGTGTAGGGGGTCGTGCTGGGGGTGGTGTTTCAGGGTTTGGGGCAGTGCAGTGGTGTTCGGGCAGTGTAGGGGGCGGTGCAGGGGGTGGTGTTTCAGGGTTTTGGGCAGTGCAGTGGTGTTTGGGCAGTGTAGGGGGTGGTGCAGGGGGTGGTGTTTCAGGGTTTAGGGCAGTGCAGTGGTATTCGGGCAGTGTAGGGGGTCATGCAGGGGGTGGTGTTTCAGGGTTTAGGGCAGGGCAGTGGTGTTCGGGCAGTGTAGGGGGTCGTGCTGGGGCTGGTGTTTTCAGGGTTTAGAGCAGTACAGTGGTGTTCGGGCAGTGTAGGGGGTCGTGCTGGGGCTGGTGTTTCAGGGTTTAGGGCAGTGCAGTGGTGTTCGGGCAGTATAGGGGGTTGTGCTGGGGCTGGTGTTTCAGGGTTTAGGGCAGTGCAGTGGTGATCGGGCAGTGTAGGTGGTCGTGCTGGGGCTGGTGTTTCAGGGTTTAGGGCAGTGCAGTGGTGTTCGGGCAGTGTAGGGGTCATGCTGGGGCTGGTGTTTTAGGGTTTAGGGCAGTGCAGTGGTGTTCGGGCAGTGTAGGGGGTCTTGTTGGGGCTGGTGTTTCAGGGTTTAGGGCAATGCAGTGGTGTTCGGGCAGTGTAGGGGGTCGTGCTGGGGGTGGTGTTTCAGGGTTTAGGGCAGTGCAGTGGTGTTCGGGCAGTGTAGGGTGTCGTGCTGGGGGTGGTGTTTCAGGGTTTAGGGCAGTGCAGTGCTGTTCCGGCAGTGTAGGAGGTCATGCAGGGGGTGGTGTTTCAGGGTTTAGGGCAGTGCAGTGGTGTTCGGGTAGTGTAGGGGGTCGTGCTGGGGGTAGTGTTTCAGGGTTTAGGGCAGTGCAGTGGTGTTCGTGTAGTGTAGGGGGTCGTGCTGGGGATGGTGTTTCAGGGTTTAGGGCAGTGGTGTTCGGGCAGTGTAGGGGTCATGCTGGGGCTGGTGTTTCAGGATTTAGGGCAGAGCAATGGTGTTCAGGCAGTGTAGGGGGTTTTGCTGGAGGTGGTGTTTCAGGGTTTAGGGCAGTGGTGTTCAGGCAGTGTAGGAGGTCTTGCTGGGGTTGATGTTTCAGGGTTTAGGGCAGTGCAGTGGTGTTCGGGCAGTGTAGGGGGTCGTGCTGGGGGTGGTGTTTCAGGGTTTAGGGCAGTGCAGTGGTGTTCCGGCAGTGTAGGAGGTCATGCAGGGGGTGGTGTTTCAGGGTTTAGGGCAGTGCAGTGGTGTTTGGGCAGTGTAGGGTGTCGTGCTGAGGGGTGGTGTTTCAGGGTTTAGGGCAGTGCAGTGGTGTTCGGGCAGTGTAGGTGGTCTTGCTGGGGGTGGTGTTTTAGGCTTTAGTGCAGTGGTGTTCGGGCAGTGTACGGGGTTGTGCTGGGGCTGGTGTTTCAGGGTTTAGGGCAGTGCAGTGGTGTTCGTGCAGTGTAGGGGGTTGTGCTGGGGGTGGTGTTTCAGGGTTTAGGGCAGTGCACTGGTGTTCGGGCAGTGTAGGGGGTCTTGCTGGGGGTGGTGTTCCAGGCTTTAGTGCAGTGGTGTTCGGGCAGTGTAGGTGGTCGTGCTGGGGCTGGTGTTTCAGGGTTTAGGGCAGTGCAGTGGTGTTCAGGCAGTGTAGGGGTCATGCTGGGGCTGGTGTTTTAGGGTTTAGGGCAGTGCAGTGGTGTTCGGGCAGTGTAGGGGGTCTTGCTGGGGCTGGTGTTTCAGGGTTTAGGGCAATGCAGTGGTGTTCGGGCAGTGTAGGGGGTCGTGCTGGGGGTGGTGTTTCAGGGTTTAGGGCAGTGCAGTGGTGTTCGGGCAGTCTAGGGGGTCATGCTGGAGGTGGTGTTTCAGGGTTTAGGGCAGTGCAGTGGTGTTCGTGCAGTGTAGGGGGTGGTGTTTCAGGATTTAGGGCAGTGGTGTTCAGGCAGTGTAGGGGGTCTTGCTGGGGTTGATGTTTCAGGGTTTAGGGCAGTGCAGTGGTGTTCGGGCAGTGTAGGGGGTCGTGCTGGGGGTGGTGTTTCAGGGTTTAGGGCAGTGCAGTGGTGTTCCGGCAGTGTAGGTGGTCATGCAGGGGGTGTTGTTTCAGGGTTTAGGGCAGTGCAGTGGTGTTCGGGCAGTGTAGGGGGTCGTGCAGGGGTGGTGTTTCAGGGTTTAGGGCAGTGCAGTGGTGTTTGGGCAGTGTAGGGGGTCGTGCAGGGGGTGGTGTTTCAGGGTTTAGGGCAGTGCAGTGGTATTCGGCCAGTGTAGGTGGTCTTGCTGGGGGTGGTGTTTCAGGCTTTAGTGCAGTGGTATTCGGCCAGTGTAGGGGTCTTGCTGGGGGTGGTGTTTCAGGCTTTAGTGCAGTGGTGTTCGGGCAGTGTAGGGGGTCTTGCTGGGGGTGGTGTTTCAGGGTTTAGGGCAGTGCAGTGGTGTTCGGGCAGTGTAGGGGGTCTTGCTGGGGCTGGTGTTTCAGGGTTTAGGGCAGTGCAGTGGTTTTTGGGCAGTGTAGGCGGTCGTGCTGGGGCTGGTGTTTCAGGGTTTAGGGCAGTGGTGTTCGGGCAGTGTAGGGAGTCTTGCTGGGGGTAGTGTTTCGGGGTTTAGGGCAGTGCAGTGGTGTTCGGGCAGTGTAGGGGGTCGTGCTGGGGGTGGTGTTTCAGGGTTTAGGGCAGTGCAGTGGTGTTCGGGCAGTGTAGGGTGTCGTGCAGGGGGTGGTGTTTCAGGGTTTAGGGCAGTGCAGTGGTGTTCGGGCAGTGCAGGGGTCGTGCTGGGGCTGGTGTTTCAGGGTTTAGGGCAGTGCAGTGGTGTTCGGGCAGTGTAGGGGGTCTTGCTGGGGGTGGTGTTTCAGGGTTTAGGGCAGTGCAGTGGTGTTCGGGCAGTGTAGGGGGTCTTGCTGGGGGTAGTGTTTCAGGGTTTAGGGCAGTGCAGTGGTGTTCGTGCAGTGTAGGGGGTCGTGCTGGGGATGGTGTTTCAGGGTTTAGGGCAGTGCAGTGGTGTTCGGGCAGTGTAGGGGTCATGCTGGGGCTGGTGTTTTAGGGTTTAGGGCAGTGTAGTGGTGTTCGGGCAGTGTAGGGGGTCTTGCTGGGGCTGGTGTTTCAGGGTTTAGGGCAATGCAGTGGTGTTTGGGCAGTGTAGGGGGTCGTGCTGGGGGTGGTGTTTCAGGGTTTAGGGCAGTGCAGTGGTGTTCGGGCAGTGTAGGGGGTCGTGCTGGGGCTAGTGTTTCAGGATTTAGGGCAGAGCAATGGTGTTCAGGCAGTGTAGGGGGTTTTGCTGGAGGTGGTGTTTCAGGGTTTAGGGCAGTGCAGTGGTGTTCGTGCAGTGTAGGGGGTGGTGTTTCAGGGTTTAGGGCAGTGGTGTTCAGGCAGTGTAGGGGGTTGTGCTGGGGGTGGTGTTTCAGGGTTTAGGGCAGTGCAGTGGTGTTCCGGCAGTGTAGGAGGTCATGCAGGGGGTGGTGTTTCAGGGTTTAGGGCAGTGCAGTGGTGTTTGGGCAGTGTAGGGTGTCGTGCTGAGGGGTGGTGTTTCAGGGTTTAGGGCAGTGCAGTGGTGTTCGGGCAGTGTAGGTGGTCTTGCTGGGGGTGGTGTTTTAGGCTTTAGTGCAGTGGTGTTCGGGCTGTGTAGGGGGTCTTGCTGGGGGTGGTGTTTCAGGGTTTAGGGCAGTGCAGTGGTGTTCGGGCAGTGTACGGGGTTGTGCTGGGGCTGGTGTTTTAGTGTTTAGGGCAGTGCAGTGGTGTTCGTGCAGTGTAGGGGGTTGTGCTGGGGGTGGTGGTTTAGGGCAGTGCAGTGGTGTTCGGGCAGTGTAGGGGGTCTTGCTGGGGGTGGTGTTTCAGGGTTTAGGGCAGTGGTGTTCGGGCAGTGTAGGGGGTCTTGCTGGGGGTAGTGTTTCGGGGTTTAGGGCAGTGCAGTGGTGTTCATGCAGTATAGGGGGTCGTGCTGGGGGTGGTGTTTCAGGGTTTAGGGCAGTGCAGTAGTGTTCGGGCAGTGTAGGGGATCGTGCAGGGGTGGTGTTTCAGGGTTTAGGGCAGTGCAGTGGTGTTCGGGCAGTGTAGGGGGTCGTGCTGGGGGTAGTGTTTCAGGGTTTAGGGCAGTGCAGTGGTGTTCGGGCAGTGTAGGGTGTCGTGCAGGGGTGGTGTTTCAGGGTTTAGGGCAGTGCAGTGGTGTTCGGGCAGTGTAGGGGTCGTGCTGGGGCTGGTGTTTCAGGGTTTAGGGCAGTGCAGTGGTGTTCGGGCAGTGTAGGGGGTCTTGCTGGGGGTGGTGTTTCAGGGTTTAGGGCAGTGCAGTGGTGTTCGGGCAGTGTAGGGGGTCTTGCTGGTGTTTCAGGGTTTAGGGCAGTGCAGTGGTTTTCGGGCAGTGTAGGCGGTCGTGCTGGGGCTGGTGTTTCAGGGTTTAGGGCAGTGCAGTGGTGTTCGGGCAGTGTACGGGGTTGTGCTGGGGCTGGTGTTTCAGGGTTTAGGGCAGTGCAGTGGTGTTCGGGCAGTGTAGGGGGTCGTGCTGGGGGTGGTGTTTCAGGGTTTAGGGCAGTGCAGTGGTGTTCGGGCAGTGTAGGGGGTCTTGCTGGGGGTAGTGTTTCGGGGTTTAGGGCAGTGCAGTGGTGTTCGTGCAGTGTAGGGGGTCGTGCTGGGGGTGGTGTTTCAGGGTTTAGGGCAGTGCAGTAGTGTTCGGGCAGTGTAGGGGATCGTGCAGGGGGTGGTGTTTAGGGCAGTGCAGTGGTGTTCGGGCAGTGTAGGGGGTCTTGCTGGGGGTGGTGTTTCAGGGTTTAGGGCAGTGGTGTTCGGGCAGTGTAGGGGGTCTTGCTGGGGGTAGTGTTTCGGGGTTTAGTGCAGTGGTGTTCATGCAGTATAGGGGGTCGTGCTGGGGGTGGTGTTTCAGGGTTTAGGGCAGTGCAGTGGTGTATGGGTAGTGTAGGGGGTCGTGCTGGGGTAGTGTTTTAGGGTTTAGGGTAGTGCAGTGGTATATGGGTAGTGTAGGGGGTCATGCTGGTGGTAGTGTTTTAGGGTTTAGGGTAGTGCAGTGGTGTTTGTGTAGTGTAGGGGGTCATGCTGAGGGTAGTGTTTTAGGGTTTAGGGTAGTGCAGTGGTGTTTGGGTAGTGTAGGGGTCGTGCTGGGGGTAGATTTAGGGTTTAGGGTAGTGCAGTGGTGTTGGGTAGTGTAGGGAGTCGTGCTGGGGGTAGTGTTTTAGGGTTTAGAGTAGTGCAGTGGTGTTTGTGTAGTGTAGGGGGTCATGCTGGGAGTAGTGTTTTATGGTTTAGGGTAGTGCAGTGGTGTTTGGGTAGTGTAGGGGTCATGCTGGGGGTAGATTTAGGGTTTAGGGTAGTGCAGTGGTGTTGGCTAGTGTAGGGAGTCATGCTGGGGGTAGTGTTTTAGGGTTTATGTTAGTGCAGTGGTGTTTATGTAGTGAAGGGGGTCATGCTGTGGGTATGGTTTTAGGGTTTAGGGTAGTGCAGTCGTGTTTGTGTAGTGTAGGGGGTCGTGTTTTAGGGTATAGGGTAGTGCAGTGGTGTTTGGGTAGTGTAGGGGGTCATGCTGGGGTTAGTGTTTTAGGGTTTAGGGTAGTGCAGTGGTGTTTGGGTAGTGTAGGGGGTCGTGCTGGGGGTAGTGTTTTAGGGTTTAGGGTAGTGCAGTGGTGTTTGTGTAGTGTGGGAGGTCATGCTGGGGGTATATTTAGGGTTTAGTGTAGTGCATTGGTGTTTGGGTAGTGTAGGGAGTCGTGCTGGTGGTAGTGTTTTAGGGTTTAGGGTAGTGCAGTTATGTTTGGGTAGTGTAGGGTGTCGTGCTGGGGGTAGTGTTTTAGCACAAATTTTTCTTTCTACAGCACTAACCATAATTTCTATGACAAAATGAACCCCATCATTTTGTTCCTTTTTAAATTAAATGTTTTAAGTGTTACCAGCTTATTCCAATCAAGATGGCTTCAGGTGTGCCATAATTTTGTCATAAGTAAGGCTGTTAGCACTCTAGTTGTTATTTAGAACACTCTGGGAAGCTGCAGTAGAACACAAAGGAATCAACTGACAGTCTCTGCCCTTGTTGGCTGTACATGTTTTACTGCGAATGTCAGACTTCATTCTCTCATGACTGAGAAAGATAATGTGAATTTACAGAAAATATGCTCTCATTTTAGCTTCTGGAGCACCTTCCAAAACTATATGGGACATGCATGTGAAAATAGTTTTCTCTCAAACATGATTCATGATATCCCAGCAGAAGGTTTTTACAGGGTAAAATCACCTTAGAACACACCACAATTCCTGAAATTAGTATGGTACCATCAACAAATGAATTCTAATGTAACTACAGTCTGTTATCACCCTTTATAGTTCTCCTTTTGGTAACCCTCAAAATATTCGATTCACTACAATGCATTTCAATGGGGTACTATCATTTATATTGGTCCCAAGATGGCTGCCAGCAATTCCAGGATGAAGTGCTGACAGCCAATCAGATCTCACGATGACATGTGTGGTTAGGCTCCGCCCAGATATATGTGTTTTCTTTTTCAAATTTCTCAAACTACTGAACGGATTTACACCATTTAAGCAAAAGGCACGACACTGAACCAAGGGCTACCTCTTTGCCAAATTTGGTGTAATTCCGTTCAGCAGTTCGGGCTGTAGCTGCCATGAAAGGTCCCTATGGAAAAATGAATGGGGAAAACATGTTTTGGGACCCCCCTTTTTTCTCGGCCCCCGCTTGACTAATCACCCCGAGACTTTCAGGATAGGAGCGGACCGGAGCGCCCCAACAAGTCGGAAACTTTCGCGAAGATTCGTCAACCGCCGCCAACGTTATTGCAAATAGAATGTTGCGGATTTCCTATGGAAAATAGGTCCTAACTAAAACTATCTACTGGCGACCGCCAGTAGATTATATATATATATATATATATATATATATATATATATATATATATATATATATATATATATATATATATATATATATAATGCATAACCAATAAAGGCATAAAGAAATAGCAACAGATCAAGCATTTCTCACTATTAAAACTTAAGCATGATTAAGACATATTAAAAACATTCATGCCAAACAGTAAAAGCATCTTTTGGTAGAAACAGGTGGACAACGGGGAGGCGGGTGGGACAGTGAGGAATCCACAGGCAGATACTGTATCCACCAGAAAAAGCATTACCGAAGGTAAGTAACTTGCTCTTCTGATGGATACTTCTGCCTGTTGATTCCTCACCTTTGAATAGAATCCTCAAGCCGTACCTCACCCGGAGGAGGGTGTCCACCTGACTAGACCAAAAATCTTGCAAAACAGATCGAGCAAAATGGCCATCCCTCCTAACCTCCAAATCCAATAATAATCTGTATTAAGTGTTACCAGTTTATTCCAATCAAGATGGCTTCAGGTGTGCCATACTTTTGTCATATGTAAGGCTGTTAGCACTCTAGTTGTTCTTTAGAACACTCTGGGAAGCTGCAGTAGAACACAAAGGAATCAACTGACAGTCTCTGCCATTGTTGGATGTACATGTTTTACTGAGAATGTCAGACTTCATTCTCACATGACTGAGAAAGATAATGTGAATTTACAGAAAATATGCTCTCATTTTAGCTTCTGGGGCACCTTCCAAAACTGTATGGGACAAGCATGTGAAAATAGTTTTCTCTCAAACATGATTCATGATATCCCAGCAGAAGGTTTTTCACAGGGTAAAATCACCTTAGAACACACCACAATTCCTGAAATTAGTATGGTACCATCAACAAATGAATTCTAATGTAACTAAAGTCTGTTATCACCCTTTATAGTTCTCCTTTTGGTAACCCTCAAAATCTTCGATTCACTACAATGCATTTCAATGGGGTACTATCATTTATATTGGTCCCAAGATGGCTGCCAGCAATTCCAGGATGAAGTGCTGACAGCCAATCAGATCTCACGATGACATGTGTGGTTAGGCTCCGCCCAGATATATATGTGTTTTTACTTTTGATTTTCTCAGCAACTACTGAACGGATTTACACCATTTAACAAAAAGGGTTCTTTCTGAACCAAGAACTACCTCTTTGCCAAATTTTGTGTAATTCCGTTCAGCAGTTTGGGCTGTAGCCGTGGCTAAAGTTTCCTATGGGAAAATGAATGGGGAAAACACGTTTTGGGACCCCCCCTTTTTTCTCGGCCCTCGCTTGACGAATCACCCCGAAACTTTCAGGGTAGGAGCGGACCGGAGCGGGCCATAAAGTTTGAAAATTTCGCGAAGATTCGTCAACCGATGCAAGAGTTATTTCAAATAGAATGTTGCGGATTTCCTATGGAAAATAGGTCCTAACTATAACCATCTACTGGCGACCGCCAGTAGATTATATATATATATATATATATATATATATATATATATATATATATATATATATATACCAAGGTGTATTGAAGAATGAGTGGGTGTATAAGTGTCTGAATGGATGATTTAGTAGGTGCGTGACTGACTGTCTAAGTGAGTGATTAAATGTGTCTTGCTGAATGCATGGGTTAGTGACTGATGCAGACATTCACACAGTTTAGTTTGCCAGTTGGTGTCAGTGGTTGCATGGGTTGGTGAGTAGCTAAATGAGGGTCTATATGGGTTATTGATTGGTTGTCTGAGTATCTGTATGGGTGCCTGAGTGTCTGTGTGGGTGAGTGGGGGGTGTGACTCTGTGCATTGATGTGTGAGTGGGTGATTCACTGGGTGTATGGGTTCAAGAGTGCATCTGTGAAGGTCTGTATTGGTGGGTGAGTGTGTGTATGGGTGTGTTGGTGAGTGAATGGATGCCTCAGTGGTACGTGTGAGTAACTGCATATGTGAAAGGCAGTATATGTGAGTGTCGGAGTATATAAATGACTACGTGAGAGTGAGTGATTGTGAGAGTGGCTGTAGGAATGAGTGTTTGCTTGTATTAGTTATTGTATACGAGTGTAAGTATGTGTTAGTATATGTTTGAATAAGTGAGGTGGTGTGTGTATAACTGTATAGGTGAGTAAATGGGAGTGTGATTGATTCTTTGCATGACTGACTAGGTGTGTGAGTAACTCTATGGATGAGTGGTGGTGTGTGAGTGTCTGTATAGATATGTGAGTGCATATGATAGTGCTGTATTGATGGTTGACTGCATGTATGAGTGACTGTATGGGTGAATGAGTGGATGTGTGTGTAGACCTAGGAATTAGTGAGTGGATATGTACTAACTGATATTGGTGTGTCTATGGTTTCGAAAATGGTAGTCTGTATTTTAGAGTGGGTGTATCAAAGGTTATATTAGGGTATGAGGAGGTGCATCAGATTATCATGTGGATGATGCCATCAGTGATGTCATCAGTGATGTCATCAGTGATGTCATTTGAGATGTCATCAGTGATGTCATCAGTGATGTCACTGACCATGTCATGAATGATGTAATATGTGACGTCATCAGCAGTGCATTGCGGGGGCGCGAGTTATAGTTAGCTGAACTAACTATAACGGGGGTATTTCTATGGTTTTGTATGAGTGAAATGTCCAACTAACTATAACGTCCCTGAAACCTATGGTTTTTTCAGTGAATTTCAAAGGTTTTTTAAATGCTAATTTGTGACTATAATGGCTCTGAAACCTATGTTTTTTTCGGTGAATTTCAGAGGTTTTTTAAATTTTAATTTCAGTTTTTAATTTTTATAAAACGTATATATTTTTGTAATTTTTTTTTTGTTGTAATATTTTGGAACTCTAATATCCTTTAATATTTTTTTCTTTTATTTTTTTAAAATTATGTAATGTTTTGTATCTTGTAAAATAAATATCTATATCTTCTTTTTTTAGGAGAAAAAACCGGAGTCGCGTACCGGTCGTGTACTAAGCACGATCGGTGCGCGGCTCCTATTGCTAAAGTCGTGAAGGATGCGCGTTCGGTATGCGACGGGTGCGCGGTTCCGCGACCCGCGTTACGTCATATACATATGGGGTCGCGCCGGATGCGCATTTGGTACACGACAGGTGCGCGGTACGGAGCCTCGCGTTACGTCTTGTACGTATTGAGTCGCGCCGACTACACGTTGCGTATGCGACTGGTGCGCGGTGCCAGGCCCCGCGTTATATCTTGGACGTATGGTGTCGTGCCAGGTACGCGATGTAGGAAGGTGGAATTTGACTATATGGTTGCCCCCACTTTTTTTATGGTGTTTTGCTGGTTTATGACTTAGTTGGACTGGGATCCTGCTATTCAGGGCCCCAGTCTATCTGCTTTCTCTGTAAAAAGGTTTCCATGTGCCTTAGGCACATCACTGATTGGGATCTGGAGTGCCCTTATAAGTCCCTAGTATATAGTATACTATGTACCAAGGGCATAGGTACCTCAGAGGCCTGCCAGGGGCTGCAGCATGTATTATGCCACCCCTGGAAGGCCATCCAAACTGACACCACAGGTCTGCTACTGCAGCCTGGGTAAGGTGGTGCATGCACCCCTTACTGTGATATAGGTTACCTATATCACTAAATACATACACACATATAAACCTATAAGTCACTCCTAAGGCAGGCCTTATCAATCCTAAAGGCAGAGTGCATGGTTCCTATGTGAGAGGGTGCCCCTGCATGAGCAGGGCCCCTCTGCAGCGTTCGGAGACAATCTCTGATGCTGTTTGTAGTGCAGCCTGACCATATACTCTTAAGCGCATTATATCCTCGCGGTAAAATGCTAACTTTGGAATGGCTGCACCTAAACATGTCGTGTTTGGTGTCAAACATCTTGGAATACTACCCCCCCCGCCAATGCTGGCGGCGGGGGTAGCATTCCACCCTTCTAGAGGGAAAGACATGTTAACTCTGACTAGTCCGGTAACTTCTTTCCAAAGCCCTGGCATCACAAAATGGATGCTGCTGCCACAGACACGAGTCTGGCCTCCTGCTGCTGGACGAAACTCCAGCAGGGGAGGCCTGGACAACAGGTTTCCTGTCCCAGGGAGGTGTGACCACCTCCCCAGACAGGATAATGTGTATTGGGGCTGGGCGGGAGCACTTTCGGGTGCTTTGAAGTCCTGCACTGGGGGCACATTTGGTGTCCCTAGTGCATACCCCAGTTCAAACCGGATCAGGGGCTTGCAGCCCCTGCTTTGGCACGAACTGGACAAAGGGAAAGGGGTGTAGCCACCCCTCTGCCCTGACCCACCCATAGGTGGGGCCACAGAGTAGTCCAACCCCTATTTTTAGTATAAAGGTAGGAACCCAGTCCTTAGGACTTTAGATTAGATTATACCTGAACGAAACTCTGAAACTGAATCCTGGACCTTCGACGCTCTACGACAAGATTAGAGGACTGAAGAATCTCCCTTGGGGTCAAGGAGTGACTCCCCTGCTTGGCAGGCACCAAAGAAGCATCTGTCCGGTTCACATTTCTGAAGCTCCCGTCGGACGCCGAAGTCATCGCATCACCAGAGGTAGATTCTCAGACTTCCCCGAGGCTACCCTGAGTCCCCAGCAAAGCTGAGGCCCGTGGCTATCGTGGATGACTTGAGACCGTGACCCCTGGACACCAAGCACATTTGCAAGTGCACCATCTTCTGGGTCTCCCAAGAAGTCGTGCTTTGGGCTCCGAGTAGCCCTAGCCTCCAGCAGCACCTGCACCGAAGACCACTGGCCCCCACTCCACGAGTGTCCTGTAAGCCAGCTCCACGTGCGGCGTCATGAGGCTCCTTTGCGGTCGCTAGCCCGTTGGCTAGTAGCCCTTAACGAAGGCCAATCCTTTTCTTTCTTGGCATCCTGGTTGCTCCAGGCCTGCCCTCACTTACCCTCGCTGGGTGAGTTCCACAGACCTTGCTGGTCTGCACCATCGACAATCTACATCTTCCTCGAGACTTGCTGTTGCCAAGGCTTGTTGGGTCCAATCCGGTCGCCGACACCTCAGCACTCGACAGACATCGTGTACCAGCCCGAATCCTGCTCCTGGTCGCCGACAACACCTCCTGGACCTCGTGGCTGAAGAGTCAAGATGACCGTCAACGCACCTGAAGCACTCAACATCGGTGGGCATCTGTCCATCGCCTTCCTGGTCACTGGATAGTGACCCAGACTCTTTCCCCTCTGCTTTCAGGTTCTTCAGAACTCCGATCCACTCTTGGATCCACCCGGACACTTTTCTCTTGGCCGCCAGCAGCACTTTGCAGCAGATCGCCATTCGAATCGACGACGAAACCCGACCCCGAAAGGCACCTATGCACCCGGCTTCCCTGGGTGAGGTAACACGAGTACTCTGGTGCTCCCATGGGTAGAGACTCTTCAAAGTCCTAGATCTCAAAGGGTTTTGTCCTAGTCCTCTTTTAAGTGTCCCTTTTCTATAATTTCCCGATCCCGACTTTCTCCATAGAAGTCAACGGCGTATCGCGGTTGTGTATTTACACTGCACGCGTCTCCCGTAGGTCCCCGTGTCACTACCTTGGGTGGTTCCTTGTGGTCCAAGCACTTCTAGAGGCTCTAGGCCTAGTGTCTAGTTCAGTCGTGGTTCGCATACCACTTTATTGGTATATGGTTTGGTACGCCCCTAGGGCCCAAACGTGTATTTGTGCTATTACTGTGATTTGATAACTTATAACTTATGTACTTCGAACTCTAGCCTCATAAAGAGACTAGAGGGGTGTGTTTAGCAATAAATACATATATTTTGAATATATACCTGGTGTGGTGCTCTTTCATTTGATCACTCGAGATTATAGACTGGTAAAACAAGCTGCTTTACATTCCTTCAAGACTTAGCCTGAAGGCTGCTCTCCATAGCTACCACTAGGATAGCTTTCAATAAGGTTGTCTTTAACCTATCTCCAATAAGGGGTTGTTTGGACTGGTGCAAGGTGCCCACTATAATTAGTGGACAGCATATGCCAGGCCAACTTCTCAGACGCGACTCCCACAAATTTTTTTTATATCTCAAATCTATATCTATATAACTTTAAAGTGTATATGACAGCAAAAGATAATCTAAACTGTTTAAAAAAATCACACATTTCTACTTGTAATAAACTTATATCATTGTTTTCGCGAAATCGCGTCGGGTGCGTGCTGGTTGCGCTCTGGGTGCGCGACCCCTATGTGACCTTAAAGAAAAGCATTTGATTGGTTCATAAGATTTCCCATTGTAACAGTTGAAGGACCCCACCCATTTTAGTCATTCTCTCTGCAGCATCTTAGGAGAGACACCTCTTGTGCTTTGAGAACTTCTTTGTTGATTTTTTTGGGTGTATTTAAAAACAACTTTTTGGAAGGATGGCTTCTGAAGATCAACAAGTTGATGATGTTTCTTCAGGTGAAGAAGTGTTAGTGGAGGATCCTCCCAAGAAGAGACCTGAGTCCATCGTATGGAAATTCTTTACTTTTCCAGAAGGAGAGAAAAAGGTGAATGCTAGGAAGGTGACCTGCTTGCTGTGTTCAAGGGTCCTGTCTCGAGGCAGTGACAAAAAATACTCATGTGGCACAGCGAGTATGTATAAACATCTGTGCACCATTCACCCCAAGAATATTGCACGGGAAGAACTTAAACGTGCAAGAGAAGCTCCACCACCAGCTGTTCCAAGCACTTCAGGAACCTCAAGCTCTTCATCTCTTCCTATGGACATTAGACCCGAATTTGCGTTCCTGCACCAGCACTGCATCAAGTGCAAAGCTGTGATATGTTATGGCGAGCAGTCGGTGGATGCTGTTTGTTCAGCACAGCGAACCATCATTGTTAATTTTTTTTGTTTTTTTGATTTTGGAATGATGTTCAATACCAACTGTTAACAGTTTAGTCTGTTCCATTTTTTCTGTTTTTAAAAAAACACCCATTTTTTTTTCAAAATTGTTCAAAAAACACAAAAAAAATATAAAAGAAAAAAAAGAGTTCTTTTCAGAACTACCTTATCTGGTTAAAACAGAAAAATAATTGCATGGTAATGTCTGAAACATTGTTTGAGTATATGTGTAGAGCATGATTGATTCAAAGAGTGCATTAGTAGTGCATGGTGATTATATGAGTGCATCAGTAGTGCCTGCATGATTGCACAAGTGTATTTGTAACGTCTGAGGGCCATATTATCAAGACAGGGCGATAAAATTATCGCTGCTTTATTGGCAGGAAACTGCAGCTAAAGCAGCGATAAAGGGCTTGATAATATGCTCTATAGAATTCCTATAGAAACCCATGTTAGACGTCTAACCTGCGCTTCTATTGGAATTCTAAATGGCATATTATCAAGCCCCTTATTGCTGCTTTAGTGGCAGTTTCCTGCCGATAAAGCAGTGATAATTCTATCACTGTTCTTGATAATATGCCCCTGAGTTATTGTATAAATGGATGGATAATGTGTGCTTAATTGTATTACTATAAAAGTGGTGCTGAGTAATTGAAAGAGTGCATCATAAGTGATTGGGTAATTGCATAAGTGCATCAGTACTGTCTGGATTATTAAATGAGTACATATGTAGTTGTTGAGAGACTGAAAGAGTGTATGGATAGGGCCAGCGTAATTGTATGAGGGCATTTGTTCTGCATAGCTGCTTCTATGTGTGTATAAGTAATGTCTTTGTGATTGCTGGACTGCATGGGTACTACCTGGGTTATTGCAGGAGTGAATCAGTAGTCTGCAGGGGGTTAGGGGACTGCATAGATTGTGCACATTTGACTGTAGCACTGCGTGTCTTAATGCCCGAGTCATTGTACAAGTGCATGGATAGTGACTGGATAGTTAGAGTGCTGGTAGTTGACAGCAGGGTGAGTTTATAAGTGCTTGTGTTTTTGGCACAGTGATTAGATAAGGACATGGTACTGGCTGAATGATTAGAGTATTGCAAGGAGACCACCTGAGGAAATTCATAAGTGCTTGGGTATTGACAGAGGTATTGAATTAGTACATGCTACTGGTAGATGACTCAAGAACTGCATTGCGAGTGACAGAGTGATTGGTGGACTGTATGGTTAGTACCTGAGGTATTTAAGACATTAATGAGTAGTGAGTAGGTGGTTAGAGGTTTGTATGGATAGTGCACAGGTGAATGTAGTAGTGGATGGATAGTGTTTGGATTACTTAATCTTACCTTTACAGTAGTAAATATCAAAATATTCTTTAAAATTTTTGCATTTGTTTTTTATAATTTACATTTTAAAAACTTTCGAACTTTAGAATTGGGGTCTGTAAAAGAGAAGAAAAAATACAGTTATAATATATAATATAAAATGTTATAATTTTAAGAACACAACATAGTTTTAGCATTATATAAATTATTTAGTTTGCCTTTTTTGCTGTTCTCAGAATATATTGAATTTCACTATAGATAGTGATTTCAATGTTACTCATCATATAACAGCAGGCAAAAAAAAACAATCAATAAGATTGTTTAAAAAAACAAATCTGTGTCAAATATTTTCAACATAGTCAACTATCTCTGCACATTGCGTAAAAAAACATCCTCAATAACATTGCATATAATACAAATATCAAATATATAAAATGCTACTTTCTAAGAGAATTTTGTAACTACAATATGAAAGAACAGAAACAATAATTCAATCAGCAATTCTTCATAACTTCCATATACTCTAAATGATGTTCTTTAAAACATTTGCTGTCAGAATATCCCAGAACAACTGCTTAATTCATATCAATATCTTTCCTCTAGGCCAAATGATATTCCTGAAATCCTTTATACTGAAATTGTCCAAAGTAATCTTATTAAGACAGAGATTAACATATTTCCAATAGGCCGAATTATGTTCTTAGAACTTTGGCTTTAAAAATATTAGGTATGAATTTGGTAATTCGTTAGGCAAACGATATCTAAAAACCAAATGAGCATCATTACAAGATGTCCATCCTTTATTGCATTTTAAATAGACAGTGTAATGTCCAGATGTCATAGAAGGTCCATCGTGGAAAATAATTGCTACTGCTACAAAAGTTCTTCCTGATATTGATAGTTGACTTGCTACAACATTTTTAATTAAAGTTTCCAATTTTCTTCCATCTGCTCTACAACGTTGTATCATTAAAATTATATATTGTCCAAATCTTTGTATAAATAATGTTGATAACATTTCTGATTTGCATTGGCTACACTCCATGTTTTGATTAGCTGATTTAACTAATTTGTTGAAAGACACTGTTTTACAATCTGGTATTGTCAAATATATTAATCTTTCAGTGTCTATGTTAGTGGTAGAAGTAAATGTACAATTTTCACATTCATGTTCCCATCTATAACAAAGTCCAAACAGATTTTCAATTTCTATTCCTTCATCTTCCAATACTGCAAGCATATACATTAGAAATTCCTTAGCATCTTGTTGCACATTCTGTGTAAATTGCGAAGAACCAGAACATATATCCAGAAGATTCCGAATATCAGAAACACTTTGGATTTTACTTTTATCAGTTCTCAATTTTTCAAAAATAGAATGCAACAAGGAACAAAATCTTTTTTTCTCGATTCTCCATAATTTGCTGTTGGAGATTGTCTAGAAAAAATACGATGTTCACCACTACATTAGCATAGCAGTTGATACCTGAACTATTTTCTAACTGATATCCTACAATCTCTTGAATAGTGTCCTTTTTCTTTTTGTTTGGAATCTCAACATTGTCTTGATTTTTTTCTTCTTTTCAACTTCACTACAGATATTCTCATATCTTCGTTTTTGACCTACTACACGTTTTTAATATTCAGGATATTCACCTAAGTTGGGAGCATACAGTCTTCTTAACCGATTATACTCTCTTACACAATTTGCATCTGCACTAATCTTTCTCTCATCAAAATCAATCAAATGCAATCCAGATAAAGTTCTGACTCGGGACAAAGCAACATATGCCATACCCTCTTTAAACACGGTACTTCCAATGTTTACCAAAGCACTGTCTACACTTAAACCTTGAGATTTATGAATGGTCACCGCATATGCTAAAGAAAGAGGAAACTGTTTTCTACAAACATACAAGTCTTTAACAAGCAAAATACAAACAGAACAATGTCCAATCTGTTTTACTTCTTCAATCTGATCAAATTTAATCTTCAAAAATTCAATTCCATCTCTATTTTGATAATTAACAAAATCTACAACTTTTCCCATTGCTCCATTTACTAAACCTTTTTCCACATCCAAATTACGCCGTAAAATTACCCGACAGTGTACACATGCATATAAATTATTTTCTAAACCAGCAGTTTTAGATATTGATTTTTCCAAAGAATCCAATTTTGCTTTTAATTTTTCCGTCAAAATAATAGTAATTCCTTCATGCTATATTTTATCATTGGCTTCCATTTTTATTATGTGTTCTTTTTCGAGCTTTAAAAGTTCTTCATTGAATGTAGAACACTCTCGCAGTGTTGGCATTAGGCAGATTATAGATTTATTTTCTGCTATTTGTTTTGTATATTTTTTCTGGAACTATATTTTCATTTGGAAACAAGTTTGTAAGTAGCCGACTTTGCAAAGCTTGTTTGCCATGTTCTGTCAATACTCCAATTCTTATATCTTGAAGAATGGTTCCATAATCTACATCATTTGACTGTCGCATATTTTTAATAAGTTCTTTGTATTCAAAATATGACCAAGTGTTAACGTTTCCAACACTTCCCAAAGACTTTCTGGTGTCTTCATGCACAAGCGTTTTAAATACTGGTTGCCATTTTACAGGAGTAAGTTGCAGTAGATCACCAAAAACTATCACATGTTTTCTTCCAAATAAGACATCGTATTCTGTTTTTAAAATTTGCTGCATTCTTAAATGCACAAAGGCAAGCATTAAGTTTGAGACCATGCTCACCTCATCAATAATCAGAAGTTTCATTTTCTTTAGCACTCTTGAAACTTCATAACAAGCTTCTCCAGATAGCTTGTGATATTCCAATTTGTTTTCATGCTCTACAGGTAGCATTAGTAAACGATGTAATGTAATTCCTTTAATGTTGTGTGCTGCCAACCCAGTTGGAGCAGTTACAACACAAGACAAATGTGAGTCAGTTGTTTTCAGTAGATAACTGGTCAAAACTTTAATTAAGAAACGTTTTCCTGTACCAGCTTGACCACTGACATACATTCGGATAGGTTGAAATGAAGTGCATGTGCATTTTGTCTTTTCATGAAGAAAACCATGGTCAATCTGTTGTCTCAGTTGCTGATATATTTCTTTCTGTTCAATATTTAGTTGTTCTTCAGTCCATAATATCTTCTTGAGCTTGATGCATTGCTGTTTCCACTTCACTCATGGCGATTGCTGCTTCATTTTCAAGAATTGGTTGCCCTAGTGGATCTTGACTCCCTGGAGCAGAACTTTGACTGTCTTGAGAACTGTCTCTAGCAATCTCAGCTGCACTAGTAGCTTCTTGATCAATTTCTTCATTCAACATTTTGAGATAATTTGCAAAAACTGTGCATTCAATGCTATCTTTACATGCATTGAAAGAATCTTGATAGCACTGAAAATCTCCAAGTAATTCCATTTCCGTACGCCAAGGCTTGAAGAGTTGCAGAAGTGCTAAATAGTAAAATTCTCTTATCAGGAGTATCACAACTCAGTTTCCTATGATTAATCAGATTTCCTTTACTATGTTTCACCAAACATCCTTCTGAACCAATCACTGCATATTTTTCTTCATTTATGTTCTCTGTAGTATTTCTCTTAAAACTGTAATATTGCAGCACTTCATAGAGACATATGTTTTGAAGATGAGGACTTCTATCTGGATAGTATGTATCCAACATGTTTGTTTTAACAATATCTGTGCTTTCCGGTTCATTTAATGCTAAAAATTTGATTTCTTGTATAGATTTAAGTACTCGATTTCGCGTTGCAGCAAGACCTAGACTAACCCAAATGATTCCTCTTGACTTTGAATATAAACTTGCAGAGGACAACCGATCTGAGCATTCGTACGCTCCAATCTCTCGATGGGACAGCATCTTCAAACTAAAGCTGTACAATTTCTTACTAAGACTCTTCTCGTGGGAAATTTCTTCCCACATTTCTTTCAACTCCGTCTTTTCTGATTTTGTTATGTATGATGTTACATACCGAGCAACAGCAATGGAATTATCTGCAACATACTGGATATCCATATTAGCATTCCACATCGACAGAATAACTGGATTATAATCATTAATATACTTTGATTCTTCACATCTTTTTAAATTGTAAGTATTTTTGGGAGATTTTCTAGTGATGGTATGTCTCACTGCTGACATGAAACTGTTCACTCTTCCTTTGGATATTACTGGACGTGGAAATCCAAAACGACATTTGGTATAAAACTTTTCCTTCGACTTGTATTTCCGTCGACAGTATTTGCCACATCGATGAGTTTGAAACCGTAACACTTGTTGCCTTAAGGTGTTTTCTTCTCTTGTTTTTGGTATAGCACATGTAACTAACCCTGGGCAAAGCACTACGCTACGCTCGCGTAGTTTGCGAAGTTTGCGCTACTTCGCACAACGCGAATTGCACGTAGCACAGTGCAAACACGCGTAGCGGTCATTTTTTGCTTGCTCGCGGTCCTCAACGTCAAGTTGGCGACCGCGAGCAAGCAAAATGACATGCCGGCGAGACTTTTTCCTCGTTCGCAATCAGCAACATCAAGTTGCCGATCGCGAGCGTGGAAAATAAACCTCCTGGCGAGATTCTCAACGCGGGGAGGTCAGGTTTCTCATTGCGAGTGGTCGCGTATGCTCGCGACCGCTCGCGATGGGAAACTACCAGTCCGCGTTGAGAAAGCTGCAGCTCGAGTAAAAATCTACTCGAGCGGCAGTAAAAGACAGCTCGCACTGTGCAAGATGCCGTTTCAATGATTGCACAGTGCGGACAAGCATCCGGCACTGTGCAATCATTGCGAACAGTGCACTACGCAGTTCGCGTAGTGCTACGCGTAGCTCGCGTAGTGCGAACTGCACTTTGCGTAGCTTCGCGTAGCGCTACTTCGCGAACTACGCCCAGGCTTACATGTAACATATTCTTCAATAAAAGATAACAGTCTCATCCGAATCAGTTCCAAATTTGGGTGCATCCTTGATCCATAAAAGCATATGTATATGAGGAGCACCTCTAGCTTGATACTCCTTTCTCCAAAAGAAATCAATAACTTCTCCAAGAGGAGGAGTCTTTTTATTGCAGATAAAAGACATCATAGCTTGAAACCTATGATTGAAATATCTGCATACATTTACAGGATCCAAGGAACACAGTTCTCCAGGTGTCTTGAATTCAATGTTTTTAATATTTGAATTTGCTTCTCGAAGAAATTCAAGTAAATCGTCCCATGCGTATTCAGCACAGCTTAGCGTAACAAACCACGTAGGAGTTCCTAAGTTCCTTAACATGCATTTAAGATCTCCATGACGACGATACCAATACTCATTAGTACCACGCTGACACGCCATCAAATTAATCAAACTATCTATAATAATGCAATATTATTAAACTATACCTTTCTACAGAGAAGAAATAATCATGCCTAATAAACTGCACCTTATATGAACATTTTTGAAAATACACATTCTTAGTGCATATTTAACCAATTAATAATAAATAAGAGGCATCATTCAACTACCTTTCAACACACTTAAATATATATATATTACTGTACAAACTGTTAAACTTCAAATACAATAGAAATTATCCAAATATACATCTGTACATTTAATAATTTAATTCAAACAACACAGTTTCACAAAAATGTCAAATCTATTTTAAATAAACCTCAAAATTATATAACTCACCTTTGAAATAAATCTGTTGACTGAAAAATCTCACACACTGAGACAGGATTTTGTTTAACACACAGTCAATATAGAACACCACACTTTCCAAAGTCAAACCAGTATTGGCAAAGTTTCCCTCTATTTTTCCATACATATACACATAAGCCACAAATGGCATTGCTTCCCAGAGATTTTCAAATTGAAAAACGAATTTCCATTGGTCATAGAGAATAACACTTTTCAACTGACATTTTAACCCCTTTTGCTTAATGCCAGTTTCTATAGCAACAGCTCATGCAACATTTAACTTAACTGTCAGGTCAAAAGTTCACCCCAGAATGTTGCAAATTACAACAGCAAGTATGGTTGCTTTTGTAAAGCATGCCCTTATCCTTTCTGCTGTACCTTTCAAACATTTGTTACTAACCAATAAGAAACATGCTTTCTAAACCAAGTAAAATGCACCCTATATTTGAATGTAGAATGTTCTTAAACAGCCAATCAAATCTCTACTTTCT
Source organism: Calotriton arnoldi (assembly GCA_963921515.1). Lineage (NCBI taxonomy): Eukaryota > Metazoa > Chordata > Amphibia > Caudata > Salamandridae > Calotriton > Calotriton arnoldi. Next base: position 489,915 of record CAWUFW010008837.1, on the reverse strand, counting down.
TAAAAACAGCATCTTGTCCACCATTTTAGATATCTTTCATTCTACCACCTGCCAACCTCAGCTACAGACATCTTTTGATTACCTACAGAGATTCCTTCAAGTTGTTTTCAGTGTGGATTGTTGGGCACAGCTATGTTTTCTGGTCCAAAAGTTATGCTGAAAGCAGAGATATTGACAAAGACCTAGCTTTGCAAAATGTAGACATTAAATGGATTGAACAGAGAGGATTAAAGTGGCCCCAGTTGATGCCATTGGTTAAAACCTCTTTGCATCTCCAACCCCCTGACCTCATGATTGTGCACTGTGGTGGCAATGACCTAGGCACATTGACTGGGGGAGGTCTGGAAATGCTAATGAAGGACACCTTTGCAGAATTGATGTTGCTTTTCCCCCAAACTGCCTTTGTCTACTCTAACATATGCCAATGACAGAAATGGAAGTGGTCCAATCAATTTTGTCCATAGATTGAGAAAGCTAGAAAAAATGTCAATAAAGCTGTTTCTGCTTATCTGAGAGACAATAGTATGGGGTCCATATACAACAACAATCTGCATTTTGATATGGATGGCATCTACAGGAGTGATGGTGTACATTTCACAGATAAGGGAAACGGAGTCCTTCTCAACAACTTAAGACTCTGCATCGGCACTTACATTTTAGCTACAAAAATCTCCCAATAAACACAAGGCCTCTTTTTAGAGCCACCCAATATCCTAACATATAACCTAGGTTTATAATAAAAAAATCTTACATATTTTTGCTGGGAGTCGCGCACCCCTCGCGTTCACAACACGGGGCCGCGCTGGGAGCCGTGCACCCCTCGCATTCGTACCAGGGGGCCGTGCTGGGAGCCGCGCACCCCTCGCATTCACACCAGGGGGCCGCACACCCCTCGCGTTCAAACCAGGGGACCGCACTGGGAGCCATGCTAGGGTCGCGACTCCAAATTTTACGGAAAAAAAAACTAAAACGGCTCCTACCATTTATTTATATTCGCCCGGGACCCCATCCCACGGGGCATGTTTATCCTTTATTTATTTTTTTCGAAGGGGAGGTGGGCCGCGTGGCCCCCCTCCCGGGCCACTTGTAACACCGGGGTTCCCATCCCCCGGAGCCTGGCCACTTCGTTGGGGACCGTGGGGGGAGCCCCAATGCCCCCATGGTCCCACCGGCTCCCCGCGTCCTGCGGGAGCCGGCATTGCTTTTCCACATGGGGAACTGCTGACATGCAGCTCCCCGTGTGGAAAAGCAATCTGCTTTGGATTTTGGAAGAGAGAGCAGGTTTCCCTGCTCTCTCTTCCAAAATCCAAAGCAAGTTTGCTATGACAGGGCAGGAGCTGCACGGCTCCCACCCTGCCATAGCAAACAGCAGTGTCCCGGGGTTGGCACCCCGGGACACTGCAGGAGCCGGCCCTGGGGGTGGTGGTCCCCAGGGCCATTGAGGGCTCCAAGAGGGGGTCCGCGCGGCCCCCCTCTCCACATGCACAGCCCCGGGGAGGTGGTGGGGCTCAGGGGTCCATAACAGACCCCCAAATTTCAATATTAAGTGCCCCGGGGAGGTGGTGGTCACCGGGGCAGTGTGGGGGGGGGGCTTGAGCCCCCCCACACTAATTTTTTTTTAGCCCCGGGGAGGTGGCGGTTCCCGGGGCTCGTGGGGCCTCAGAGCCCCCGCCAATTATCATAAATGCTCCGGGGAGGTGGCGGTCCCTGGAGCAGCGTGGGGGGTTGGGACCCCCACGCATTTCTTTAGGTAGCCCCGGGGAGGTGGCAGTTCCCGGGGCTACTGGGGGGGCCTCGTGCCCCCCGCATTTATTTTAATTAGCCCCGGGGAGGTGGTGGTCCCCGGGGCTGCGGGGGCCCCCGTAACATTATTTATAAGTGCCCCCAGGACCTGGCCCACCCGGATTTACACCATTTTAAAAAAAGGGCTCTTTCTGAACCAAGGGCTACCTTTTTGCCAAATTTGGTGTAATTCCGTTCAGCAGTTCGAGCTGTAGCCGTGTCTAAAGTTTCCTATGGAAAATAACATGGAGAAAACATGTTTTGGGACCCCCCTTTTTTCTTGGCCCCCGCTTGGCGAATCACCCTGAAACTTTCAAGACAGGAGCTGACCGGAGCGCCCCACTAGTTTTGAAAATTTCGCGAAGATTCGTCATCTGGCGCCAAAGTTATTGGGAAAAGAAAAAACGCTTTTCCTATGGAGACTAGGTCCTAACTATAACTATCTACTGGCGACCGCCAGTAGATAGATATATATATATATATATTTTGTATAAGTATATATAAATATATACACACACTTATATATGTACAGTGATGTGATTTGAGATGTCATCAGTGATGTCACTGACCATGTCATGAGTGATGTAATATGTGAGGTCATAAGCAGTGCATTGTGGGGGTGCAAGTTATAGTTAGCCCAGCTAACTATAACTGCTGAATTTCTCTGGTTTTGCACGAGTGAAATATCAGCCTAACTATAAGGTCCCTGTAACCTTTGGTTTTTTTCAGTGAATATCTAAGGCTTCGTTAATCCTATTTCCTAACTATAAAAGCCCTGTAACCTTTGCTTTTTTTCAGTGAATTTCTAAGGTTTTTTAAATGCTAATTCCTAACTATAACTTACCTGTAACCTTTTGATTTTTCAGTGAATTTCCATGGTTATTTTAAGTATCAATGATCTTTGCAGGATGGTGTGGAAAGGGGGCGGGGCCTCTGACCAGCTCTCAGAAATCTCGCGGAGTATGACTTATAGAAAGTACCAGGAGGGTTGCTAGGTCCCAAAGGTCCTTTAGCATCCAAGACAACTTTATTCCCCAACCAGTAGTGTGCCAGGTCCGTTATTGCAGAGTGGTGCAGAAAGGGTGTGTGGCCTCCGTAGACCTCTTAGCAAACGAACTGTGTGGAACTTGCTGGAGGTAACAAGAGGGATACTTGGCCCCCAAATAACCTCAATAGCCAAGGGGACTTCATTCCCCAACTAGTACTATGCCAGGAGGCGTGTTTGCAGAGTGATGGAGAAAGGAAGTCTTTGATGATTGCACAGGTAGTGCATGTATGATTCTATGAGTGCCATTGCCAAGGAAAGACTGTGAATACCAGGTGTTTTTAACAAAGTGTAAAACACATACATATAGACATATTTTACATAAGGTTTCAGTGTAGCTATTTTGTAAGATACTAATATAACCTTCCCCATTGTATTAATTTGTCGAAATAACTAAATCAAAAATGCATTTTCCTTCATAGCAACACCGGAGGTTGTAATGACCACAGTAGTCACGAATACAAATGACAAAGTGAAAAACAGATATATATATTTTACACAAAGTTTGAGTCTAGCTGTTTAGTAACTTATTGGTTTAACTTTATTTTAACAACAGATTTATAAAAAAACAGTTTAAAAAAATAACTCAACATCTGAACTCTCAAATAGAACATAACTACCAAACACCCGTCAAATTACCCATTGTTACCCAAACTCATGTGGAATTAAAAACTGCTGCAAAACTAGTGCAATGCACAATCTGGAAACATCACATGACCGGGAAAAAAAGGAATATCATTGGGTAATATATTTTTCAGTAAAATGAATAAGACGTATACACCCACTCCTACTTCTTGAATCTTCCTTTCCAGAAGTTTATTGTGAGCAGGTGGTAGATTTTGGCTGGAGACTGTTTTTGGACTCATGTGGGACGACGTTCATGTTATGTCATCTTAATACTTATCATAGATAACGTCTTCAACTGCTTATCAAGCAGAAGGAAGCTGGAGGATCATCTACATTAGTGTCAGCAGCAACAATTCCTGGCTAGAAAGTCCCTTTAGAGGTACAGACTACTACAACAGATATGGCTCCAGAGATTTCAAGTATTGCATGGACTCTAGGGTTGTTATAAGAGTTGGTGAGCAGTGTGTTACAGCTATTCGCAATGCTGCCAAAAATCATACATTGTAATTTTTTCCCCCTTTTGTATTTTCTGCACATTTCATTAGACAAGTTCATAGTGAGCAGCAGAAGGCAATGCAAAGCTGAAGGACCCTCGACTTCAATAGCAACACAACAACACCGAAGCAGAGAGTCCATTCAAAAGTCCAATCTCAACTTCAAGACTTGGCTCCAAAGTTTTTCCTGATGGCATCATACTGCATGGATTGTGGAGCTGTAGGGAGTGCTGGAGAGCTGTCCATAACGGCCCTCACAATGCTGCAAAGAATAATAAATGTTGATGTTTTTTTTATTTTTGGCCCTTCATGGTTTTTCTACATTAGCAGGCATTTTATTATCTTACAAAATGGGTATATAATATCTAGGTGTTTCTCATTTTATTATCTTCTAATTTATTGTAAGACTATGTGCATATAACTTGCTGTATAGACAAGACAAACCGTCCATCTACAAATAAATACAGAGGTAAATTTTGCCAGTTATCATTATTTACTTTTTCACTTTTTAAATATAAGTCAACTACAATGGTACTCTCTACGTAATTAGATGAGTGCATGAGTAGAGCCTGAGTGTTTCATCAGCGCACGCATGTGCCTCAGTATTTCAATGACTGCATGGGTTGTAAGTGGGTCTTTAGATGGCTGCATAGGTTCTGCGCAAATATTATAATGATTGCATAGTTACAGCCTTGTTAATTGCATAAGTCAAAAGTTAGTAGCTAGGTGATTAGATGAATGTATAGGTAGTGCCTGCATAGTTCAATGACTACGCAATTTCTGCCTGCCTGATTGCAAGAGTACATGTGTAGTGTCTGGGTCATTGAATAACTCCATGGATAGTGAATCACTGATTTGATGACTGCCTGAGTAGTGGCTGGGTGATTGCATGAGTATCTGAATGCTGCCTGACTGACTGTGAAAGTACCTTCATTGCTGTTAGATACACAACAGTTGTCACTATATCTCTTACTCATTGGTTATTTCCTTCTGTCAGTATCAAACTACTTGTTTTACTGTATATCTGCTTTTCTTCTGAGCTACATGTGAGTGAAATCTAGGTATCACACTTGATATATAATTGCATACATGGCTCTCTAGAAACATACATTGCTTTGTCACTGAGCATGCATATGCATCAGTAAGTTTCTAAAACGGAAAACAACATTTTGAAATTGTTCAAAGCACAAAACCTTTTGCGAATGGTATACCTACATTATTTCTCAAATAGTTCTGCTTCTAAAACATATATTCAGCATATCTCAAACAAAAGTTACACTCAAAATGAAACTAGCACAAGAACTCTCAAGCATTCTGTACTATTAACCCTACTCAATTTTAAACAAACCATGTTTAAAGAAGAATACTACCCTCACCATATACTTGAAATTTTCCTCATCCTTACTGAACATAGATCACTATGTAAACATATATGTGATTTCTTAATAGATGTACACCTTCAAGCCATCTTTCTCAAAATATATACCTCTCTGCATATTTAAGCAAACTCAAATGTCCCACTGTATATATAACAAAGCATTGTGTAAGTACAAAACCATATCTCACCATCTAAGCATATGCAAAGTGATCATATAAGTTAAAAACCACATTGACAAACACTTCCCAATACATACCTAAAAAGTATTACTTCTGTCTAATTCATATACAGGCGGACAATATGTTCTCATCTTTTATTTCTCACTACACTATTCCTGTTTAGTAATGTTACTAAAAGTACTACAACTCCCTGAATGCAAATAACAGATGTATCTATTCTGCACAGGATGTTTAGACATTTAAAACATTCTTAGTTCCTCATTGCAACTTTCCACAAGACTATACTGTTATTTTTCAATAAAATACATAATGTTATAAAGATGCACTAATTCATTTTTCTGTTACTTCCCAAAACATTCACCACTAACCTCTTAAACACATACCCTCTAATAATTTCAGTTCATCTCATATATTTTTCACATCACTGTTCTACTCCTTTTAATCAAACTCCCATAGTAACTCCCAGTAAAGTTTTATACAAACAGTATTGTTAGAGGACAAAGTTTGTTAGGCCCTTACCTGCAGAAGTCCAAAGTGTGGACTGAGCCTGTCCGTTTCCTAGGAGATTCTGAATAGAGGAGCAGCTTCCCAGCCCCCAACGTCCAGCAAACCTAAGCCTGCTGATTGGCTTCCCAGCTCCCAGGAAACCTCTCGCACCTGCCCAGGCCCCTTAAGGGTTTGCTGGGTGAACCTCAAAACATTCACCTCCATTTTGGGAGCTGCAGTTTCCCTGTGCCCCAGATTGCAGTGAACCAAAGACCAGGAGGTGGTAAGGAGACAGACTATTGTTGTCTCTTTCCTATAATTAAAAAGCGATTTTTCCTACCTGCAATTGCATCATTTTTTTTTTTTTTTACTGTATTTGCTTGTGGTTGTTACAGTTTAAAAATTGTAGTTTTAACCTTCCTGTGACTGCGTAATTTCTCACCTGTTTTGTGTTTAAACTTGTGGTTTAAACACATCAGCTATCAAAAAAGCAAAGAAAAGGTACTTATCAGTCAGAATTCAAAATGCTAAATGTGCAAATAAAGAATTCTACAAAATAGTCAATGAATTCCGTAAACCAAATTGCCTAGAAGGAGCTCATCCTGTTATTCAAGATTTCACAGACAAACTGGCAAATCATTACATGGACAAAGCAGACACGTTGGACTCATACTTAAAACAGAGACAAAGCACCAGCACTAACCCTTTTACAAAACAACAATCCAAGAATACTCAAAACTAGCCTCTCCATTCCTTCCAACACATTTCACACAATGAATTTATGGACCTGGTCAAAGCAAGCAGGCCTGCTAGCAGCCCTTTTAACCCGTGTCCACCGCAAACTTTCAAGACATTTCTTCTAACAACCTCTGCTGCCACTCCAGTAAAAAGAATCATCAATGATTCCTTAACTTCCAGAATATTTCCCGAAGAACTCAAAGTCCTACATACGCCCTTTACTGAAGAAAACAAACTTGGACCCGCTGAACCCTGACCACTACAGACCCATCACAAATGGACCTTTCCTGGGCAAACTCACAGAAAAAGCAGCGTTCGCCCAGATGTCACAATTCATTGAAGAGAATGCCATACTTTCAGACTTTCAAACAGGATTACATCCAGGAAGAGGCACAGAATCTGCCCTCCTTGCCATCTGGGATGACCTGAAGAACACAGTTGACCGCAACGGGGTTGCTGCGCTACTCCTCTTGGACCTCTCATCTGCTTTTGACACGGTTGACCATGACACTCTGATACAAAGACTTTACAAAGCTGGCATAGACAGGACTGTTCTATACTGGATCGCGTTTGAAACAGAACTAATGTCATCCATACCCCACCTTTCTCGTCCTAACCATACTCCACAAAAGCAGGGGTCCCTCAAGGTTCTATCTTGCCCATGCTTTTCAACATCTACATGAAGTCATTACCAGTATTGATCAATCAATTTCACCCCGTGCTATAACTATGCAGATGACAACACAAATACTCCTTCAACTGGAATGCCCCAAAGACATTGGAAACTCGCCAATTTTCAGTTGTCTCAGAGCTGTGGACCAATGGATGACTTGGAGCCATCTCAAATTAAATGCTTCCAAAATGGAAATAATCAAGTGTGGCAATTGGAAACATTATGACCCGCTTGCCACCTGGCCTGATGAACTGGGATCACCGCCTAAAGTATCGAAGGAAGTAAAACCTCGGAATGGCCATGGACTCCATGCTATCGATGAATGCCCAAGTGGACAAACTAGCAAGATCAAGCTTTGTTACTATAAAAACTCTGTGACAAATCCTCCCCCATTTGGGATTTCCACACAAGGTCCAAGCTACCATCTCCCTTGTTCTGTCCAAACTCGATTACGCCAATAGCCTCTACCACGGATCACCTTTAACAACCATGAAAAGACTACAACAGATTCAGAACTCGGCTGCCAGACTACGCTTGAATATCAAACCGTGAGACCACATCTCCCCTCCCTTGAAAGCCCTGCATTGGTTACCAGTTGTCATAAGATCCACATTCAAGCTGCTTTGTAACACCCACAAAGCAATACATGGAATGGGACCACTCCATCAGGAATAAAATCACCAAACACATTCAACAAAGGAACCTCTGCTCTAGAGTGGCACCTCGCCTCAAAATCCCAAGATACAAGAAAAAAAACCATGAGTGGCACATCCTTCTCTGTTCAAGCAGCCAAATTATGGAACTCTTTACCCCCCAACATAAGATCCACGGACAACCACCTTATCTTCAGAAAACTACTCAAGAATTGTCTCTTTTCCACATATACACCATACGCAAACAGAAATATACAGCATATCACACTGTATATAAGCATTTATTTGTACCATAGATATGTACCTATATATGTATATTGCTTTGTAGAAACGTGTAGAAATTTAAAAAAAAAAAAAAATACATTTTTAAGTACAACAACACTTGAAAACCAGAGTTTATCTAATGCATCTTTAATCTACATATACTTACTTCCTTTATGCATCTATATACCTTCCATGTACTTGGATCTATATATTTCTTACTTTTCTCCTAAAAAAGCATATTCAATGCACTACCCTATTTCTCACCCTATACCTCTATCAATATCTTTAATCTACATATACTTACTTCCTTTATGCATCTATATACTTTCCATGTACTTATGGATCTATATATTTATTACTTTCTTCTAATTCAGCATATCCAATGCACTACCCTATTTCTCACCATATGCCTCTCTCAATATCTTCTACCTCAACTCTCTGACTCAACTCAAACCTCTTTCTACTACTCTTTCCAATGCACTACCCTTTTTCTCACCCTATTCCTCTATCAATATATCCTCTACATCCACTCTCTCATTCATCCCATATCACTACTATGATCACCAAAATACCCTTTCTAGACTCTCCCCTACTCTACCATTCCTTGCATCATCTGACACCTCTTTTACTATACCGATCCCCCAAAACAAGCCTTTCTAAACTCTTCCCTCTGATTCTTCCACGCCACATCCCTTTTTACTCATCCCAAGCCTCCTCCTACTGCTATGACCTCCCAAAAAAAAAAAAAAAAAGTCTTAATCCTTCACTCTTCTATCCCTCCACTATCCTTTTCAATTAAAATAACAGACTAACTTGTCCACTTCTCAAATTTCATATTTCACTATACTAAATCACCACTAATCCTTTATGGTTCCAGAGTAGCGTGCTACTCACAAAAAAAGTACTTAAACACCTCATCAGGGGTAGTAAGCACTATATAAATGCAAACCTTTTTCCCTCTTCTATCCCACCGCTACCCATCTCTATACAAATAACTGAATAACATATCCATCACTCAAATTACTTTCACATTTCACTATACTAATTCAACACTAATCCTTTATGGGTTCTGGAGTAGCATGCTGCTCGCCAAAAAAGCGCTTCAACACCCCATCAGGGGTAACAAGCTATATAAATGCAAACCCTTTTCCCTCTTCTATCCCTCCGCTATCCTTCTGAATCCAAATAACTGACTAACCTATCCACCACTCAAAATACTTTCATATTTCACTATACTAATTCAACACTAATCCTTTATGGGTTCCGGAGTAGCATGCGACTCGCTGAAAAAGTGCTTTGACTCCTCATCACAGATAGTAAGCGCTATATAAATGCAATTACAATACAATATACATCTTCATTTCTAATGTACATTTTTAAAATAATTGCAAAGGTATATACATACCAGTGGATTGAGTTTGTAGGTTATATTATTGTTTTAACTCTTTCTGGATAGTTTTGACACTGTTGAGATTTGTAGAAACTAAGCACAAGATTGGCACACCACTCTCATACAAAACAACTCAAAAATGACAACCTCTTCAGCTTTTCACTCTATCATCATGAGAAAGGCAGGAAATAAAATCATGTCTTTCATTTCAGACTACTGCATCTCCACTTGTGAAAGTTAGCATCTGTTAACCCTTGCCCTCTCTTTCAAAACGCGGTTCCTGTTAGCGCGTTTTTGCGATGTATCCTTGATGATCATGGTATAATCGTGAAAAAAAGGGAAGTTCAAACCTATATCTAGCTTAATTTTTCCGAAATTTAAATACTACACAACAGTTTATTACATAGTCCTGAGTTGGAAATTAAAACTTGCCATTACTTGTCATCACTCCTCAACTTTTAAAAAAATGGTCTGTCTCTTTAACACCCTTCCCCCCCCAATAGAGTCTTAGCTCAGTATACCTAGCAACCCAGTGGAACCAATAGGCTACAAGTTCACAGCACATTCTAGAAGGAACATGCTGCTTCCAAATAAGATACAGCAGGTGTGCTTTACTCCACAGATTCAAAAGCATATCCATGTCTGTATTTCATTTCAGCCAATAATAAGACTTCTTGCTAAGGCATCCAATACGCTACCTAATTTTATTCACTTTTATGCTGACCGCTTACAATGAAATATATCCTTTTCTTAAAAAAAAAAAAACGCCTCCATTTTAACTGCTTTTTCTTTGGAAAACTACCTCATTCAGCTGCAGCCTTCTCCTCACTACTATTGCTTCTTCACTTCAAAATGCTTAGAGTATGGATTGTGGGCCACAGCTATATCTATTGGGCTAAAGAGGCTGCAAAAAAGAGAGATATTGACAGGGACTTGGGTTTGCCAAATGTGCAGATTCCTTGGTTTACCCAGAGAGGCTTACAATTTCATCAGTTGCTGGCTATGGTTAAATCCATTGTGGATTCCCAAGCTCCTCACCTCATGATTGTGCACAGTGGTGGCAATGACCTAGGCACATTGACTGGGGTAGGGCTGGAAATCCTAATGAAACAAACCTTTGCAGAACTGATGTCACTTTTCACTCACACTGTCTTGGTGTACTGTAATATATGCCAAAGACAGAAATGGAAGTGGTCAAATCAATTCTGTCCACAGATTGACAAAGCCAGGAAACCTGTTAATAAAACTGTTTCTGCATTCCCCAGAGACCATTGCATGGGCTGTATCTATAACAACAATCTGCGTTTTGACATGCATGGAATATATAGAAATGATGAAGTGCACTTTACAGATGAAGGCAAACAGGGTATTTCTAAGTAACGTGAAACTCTGCATCCGGTCTTATGTATAGCAGCCATATACACACAACCAACACAACGGCTCTTGTCAGTGCCACCTTAGAATCCGAAATATTGTGAAGATTTTTTCTAAAGGTTTTTTTTCCCTTTAGTTTTTGACAATCTTCATGACGACATCGCAATCCCCATGGACACATCGCGAAAACAGAAAACAAAAGCAGACATTCATGGACATCAACACATCCAAAAATAATATGTAAAAAAATCCATTCTGAACATTGCCCTGCACATATTACTATATACATACTTCTTTTACAGCATGTTTAAACTCATATTTTTACACTAATGGCCTCATTACCATGTCGGTTGGAAAGCATTCCAATCGACTCCTTTTTGGAATCACTTCCGACCGACTCTGGTTCGGCAAGTCCGACTGACCGATTGCGATGTTTCCAAACACTGTTTGGTCGGACTCCCATTGACTTAAATGTGAGCCTGTGTTCTGACCGACAACACAGGCTCCCATTGAAAAAAGGGGTGGTTCTGGAAAACCTTGCACCCTGTCGCAGGCACCCCAAGGTGCCTGACACACTGTGCATGGCTGTAAAGAGGGGTCCCATGGGTAATCCCACGGGCCCCAACCAGAGCTCTCCGTGTGAAGAGGGGCCTGTTTACAGGCCCTTTACGACAGCCATTTCGTGTCGGACAGAACGATTCGGAAAGGCTGTCCAAATCCAACATCGTAATACGTCGGTCAGAAATGCGGTCCATAGACCTGTACGATTCGGCTCCGACCGACTCAGTCTCCAAATGCCGGTCAGCACCGAGTCCAAAAAACTGAACGGTTACCTTCTATTGTAATCGGTCTGTCGGAAATGTCTCCGAGTCGGTCGGAAACATGGGTTCCTACACGTGTTAGGAAAATCCAAATGCCGTTCTGAGCCTTTCTGACCGACATTGTAATGAGGTCCTAAGTTTCTTTAAAAAGAATCTTTCTGACCTAGTTTCTGTTTTCGGGGTTATTTGAGACGTCACGGCGACGTTGTTAACCGCGACGATCACGCCTTTTCCATTAGCTAAAAACGCAGATATGCACACATATTACAGTATTTTACTCACTAGAGGTTTATTACTGTAGACTTCAAACTCATGTTTTTCTTGTGCATTTCTAGAACAACCATCTCTAAAACATATTTTCCGTTTTCGCATTGAGGCCGGAGATCCCGATGCAGTCGGTAATCATGATCCCCGTGGTGACGTAGTGAAAGCAAAAGCAAGAATTCAATAGCCACCACCACAGTAAAAAATTATAACTATATAATTAATTCTAACCATCACAGTAGATAACCCACAATATAAATAACTCTATAAAAACATTTATCAATATCTCTAAAACAATGCATATTAATGATTCATTGATATATTTTTTAAATTTCCACCAATATTCGCGACGACGTTGATAGTCGTGATGTCCCTGAGATGGTACACGGGGCCTTGCTGGCAATCGTGGCGTCGTCGCAAATATTGTGCGCGATTAAAAAATCAATTTTGGACACATTACTTGTGTCACTAGCACCCCCATTTCTCAAACATGGGGTTAGAATATCTCCACCTTGACCCATTATGTGGGCTTTCACACAGATTTTCAGCCCTGAGAACCATTCCCGATAGATAAAATGGTGGCCGCAACCTTCTATTCAGATTGCATCCAGCCAATCAGAGCTTTTCCGTTGGCACGTGCATTCATGATTCATTGCGAAACCACTGCGAAAAATCTGAGATATCACTATAATTTTAAACTTGCATTTCTCAACAACTACTGAAAGGATTTGCACCAAATAAGCAAAAGGCACTTCCTTGAACCGACATCTACTTCCCTTCCAAATTTGGTGTAAATCTGTTCAGCGGTTCGGACTGTAGTTGTGGCTAAAGATTCCAATGGGAATTAACATTACAAACACAACCTTATTTCACGCCCCAACTCGGTCCCCACTGCACGGATCACCCCTAAACTTTTAATAACAATAGCACCCAACGTGACACTTTTTTGTGAAAATTTCATGCAGATTGTTCAAACTGCACCAGAGTTATAGCAAAGTCAAAAAATGCTTTTCCTATGGAAACTAGGTCCTAACTATAACTACCTACTGGCCACTGCCAGTAGGTAATATATATATACATATATACACATATATATGAAAATATATATATAAAAAAATATTTATATATATATATATAATTTACTTTTGTAAAATATCATGAAAGCAGGATAGATTACTGCCTGGTATCTCTCAACCTTTGGAACTCAGTTAAAGATATGGCAGTGGTTGAAAGGGTCGACAGCGACCACAATGACCTAGCACTTACTTTCATCAGGCAGGGTACTGTTGAGCCTGCTAAAAGGGGCTGCCCAGACTTAGGTACTCTGACAATCACCAATAATCAGAGGGCAATTAGATGGGACAGGGTGGAGGCTCATCCGGGGGTCTTAGATGTGGCCAAGACCACTGACTCATTGTCAGTGAAATTGCTCTCCCACCCTCGCAGCTCCACCATTAAGTGAGGCCTGCCCCTGCACTCTCGAGTGTTGGTGATCGAGGCCCTCGTCCACCCGCAGGTTTCCCTGCGCCTCATCCCTGGTGGTCCAGTGGACCTCTCTCCTTCCTCTCACTCTGCTCTTTCACTCGTTTTTCTACCCTTTTCTATCTTTCACCTTTCTGCACTTTTCTGCATCTCTGCTCTTTTGTGCCTTATTTCTGCCTATTTTCCCTTTTTTCTTTATCCCTTATTTCCTCCCTTTACCTTTCCCCGCCGCTGCTGCCCCCGCGGCCCCTCCCCCCCCAGCGCGACCGGCCCAATCCAGCTCCCCTCCCCGCTCCCAGCTGTCCAGGCCTCCCCAACCCCTACTTAATGGCGGCCACTGCGGGGACAGGCGAGCAAGACCACTCACTCATTGTCAGTGAAATTGCTCTCCCACCCTCGCAGCTCCACCATTAAGTGAGGCCTGCCCCTGCACTCTCGAGTGTTGGTGATCGAGGCCCTCCTCCACCCGCAGGTTTCCCTGCGCCTCATCCCTGGTGGTCCAGTGGACCTCTGTCTCCTTCCTCTTACTCTGTTCTTTCACTCGTTTTTCTACCCTTTTCTATCTTTCACCTTTCTGCACTTTTCTGCATCTCTGCTCTTTTGTGCCTTATTTCTTCTCATTTTCCCTTCCTCTCGCTCTGCCCTTTCACTCGTTTTCACTCGTTTTTCTACCCTCTTTTATCTTTCACCTTTCTGCACTTTTCTGCATCTCTGCTCTTTTGTGCCTTATTTCTGCCTATTTTCCCTTTTTTCTTTACCCCTTATTTTCTCCCTTTACCTTTCCCGCCGCTGCTGCCCCCATGGCCCTTCCCCCCCCAGCGCGACCGGCCCAATCCAGCTCCCCTCCCCGCTCCCGCCTCCCAGCTGTCCAGCCCTCCCCGACCCCTACTTAATGGCGGCCACTGCGCGGCCGCTGGCGCGCCGCTGACCCGACTGCTGACCCGACCGCGACCAGCGCCAGGAACCCTGGACCTCCGCCCCGCCAACGCTACGACCCAGCAGCACTCCACGCACACAACCCAGGCCGCAACAACAACTGCAATCTAGCATCACCAGCCGACTCCCACGGACCCTTCAGCTGTCACCGCTGCCGGCACACCTGCAGCACCGCCAAGAAAACGGATCCAGCACAACCCGACCACAACCGAACCGAAGACCCTGCAATGCATCCTCTTCAACGTCCGATCCCTCCACAAACACGCCACAGAAATCTGGGACCTCCTCGACAGCACCACCCCAGACGTAGCGTTCTTCACTGAAACCTGGACCAACACCACCTCGGGACCGGACATCGCCATCCCCCAAGGATACAAGATCTCCAGGAAGGACCGCCCCACCCGCCCAGGAGGAGGAATCGCCATCGTCCACAAATCCAGCCTCCGCCTGAGCACACTCCCTGACGAGCCCACAGAACTGATGGAACACCTTCACTTCAAGATACTGGCCAGCCCCACCGCCACCCTCCGAGGAACCCTCATCTACCGACCCCCTGGACCCCGCGGACCCTTCGCCAACTCCATCACAGACATTATCTCCCCGCAGGCCATCGCATCCACCAACTACACCCTGCTGGGAGACCTCAACTTCCACCTCGACAACTAACTGGACCCCAACACCACATCCCTCCTGGACAACCTCCACAACATTGGACTGCACCAGATCGTGACCGAGCCCACGCACTCAGCAGGACACACCCTCGACCCCCTCTTCACTACAGGAAACTCCATCACCTTCAGCCACACCACCGAACTCCCATGGACCGACCATCGTTGCGTCCACTTCACCTTCAGAACACCCACCATCCACAGACACCAGCACCTGCTTCCACGAAGAAACTGGACCAAAATCACAAACGACCAGCTCACCTCCTCACTCAACAACTCCACCCCAACCATCGCGGAAAACGACGACCCCAACACCGCAGCCCGAACCCTGCATAGATGGATCTCGGACAGCACCAACACCATAGCCCCCTCAAGAAAAACAACAATACCCGTGCCAAGAAAGCCAGATGGTTTACCACCGAACTTCGAGAGTCCAGAAGAACATGCCGCCGCCTCGAAAAGGCCTGGAGGAACACCAAATCCACAGAAGCCCACGACAACTTCAGAGCCGCCGCCAACGCCCACCATCAACTCATCAGAGAAACGAGGAAAAAAGGAATTGAAGACAGAATCTCCACCCACGCGCACAACAGCAAGGAACTCTTCAGCATCATCAAGGAGTTCGCCCAACCCACTAGCGAGTCTACCGACATCCCTCCCTCACAAGTCCTCTGCGACAAACTCAGCACCTTTTTCCACCACAAAATCAAGAGCATCTACGACAACTTCGACGAAGACAACCAACACACTGAACCCTCACCAACCACCCCTGACACCCGGAAACCAGTGATTGACGACTGGACAGCCCTCACCACCGAAGACACACTGAAGACAATGAAGTCAATCCACTCAGGGGCCCCCACGGACCCCTGCCCCCACCACATCTTCAACAGAGCCGCCGACACCATTGCACCCATGCTCCGCCACACCATCAACCGCTCCCTGGCGACCGCCTCGTTCCCCGACGACTGGAAACACGCCGAGGTCAACCCCCTCCTAAAGAAACCCTCAGCGGACCCCACCGACCTCAAAAACTACAGACCCATCTCCCTGCTCCCGTTCCCAGCGAAAGTCATTGAGAAAGCCATCAACAGCCAACTCGCCACATTCATTGAAGAACACAACATCCTCAACTCCTCCCAATCCGGCTTCAGAAAAAACCACAGTACGGAAACCGCCCTCCTCGCCGCAACAGATGACATCCGCACCCTACTGGACAAAGGAGAAACAGTAGCCCTCATCCTCCTCGAACTATCAGCGGCGTTCGACACAGTCTCCCACCACACCCTAATACGCAGACTCCACGACGCAGGAATCCAGGACAAGGCCCTCGACTGGATCCGCTCCTTCCTCTCCGGCAGGATGAAGTGGCTCAGACTCCCCCCTTTCCTCTCGGACCCCACACCTACCACCTGCGGAGTCCCTCAGGGCTCCTCCCTCAGCCCGACGCTCTTCAACGTCTACATGGCTCCACTCGCCCCCATCGTCAGAACCTACGGACTCAACATCGTGTCATAGGCAGACGACACCCAGCTCATCCTCTCCCTATCCAACGAGCCCAACACCGCCAGACCCAACTTTCGAGAAGGCATGGAAGCCATCGCCAAATGGATGAAAAACAGCTGCCTACAACTAAACACCAATGTAGGAAGGTGGAATCTGACTATATGGTTGCCCCCACTTTTTTTTATGGTGTTTTGCTGGTTTATGACTCAGTTGGACTGGGATCCTGCTATTCAGGGCCCCAGTCTATCTGCTCTCTCTAAATGACATGGAGTGCACTCTAGGTGCACTAGTGATTGGTTACTGTGGTGCCTTATGAGTCCCTAGTATATGGTACCTTAGGTGCCAAGGGCATAGGTACTTCACAGGCCTACCAGGGGCTGCAGCATGTATTATGCCACCCCTGGGAAGCAGACTAAATCTGACACCACAGGCCTGCTACTGCAGCCTGGGTGAGGTGGTGCTAGCACTCCTCACTGAGATATAGGTTTCCTATATCTCTCCTGCACACACATATAAACCTATCAGTCACCCCTAAGGCAGGCCCTGTCAATCCTGAGGGCAGGGTGCTTGGCTTCTATGTGAGGGGGTGCCTCTGCTTGAGCAGGGCCCTCTGCAGCTCTCAGAGTCTATTCTCTGGGGCTGTTTGTGGATGCGGTTAAACCATATACTCTTAAGTGCATTATATCCTCGCGGTAAAATGCTAACTTTGGAATGGCTGCATCAAAACATGTCGTGTTTGGTGTCAAACATCTTGGAATACTACCCCCCCGCCAATCCTGGTGGCGGGGGTAGCATTCCACCCTTCTAGAGGGATAAGCATGTACCTGCTGTGGAAACGCGGTAGAATCCTGCAGAGCCCTGGCATCACAAAATGGATGCCACCAGTCACAGACACTGGGCTGCCCTCCTGCTGATGACCAAAACTCTCAGTGGAGGAAGCCCAACAAAAGGCATCCTGTCACAGGGAGGTGTAACCACCTCCCAGACAGGGTTTAGTGTATTGGGGCTGGGTGGGTGCACTCTTAGAGTGCTTTGAAGTCCTGCACTGGGGGAGCAAAAGGCTCCTCTGTGCATATGCCAGTTCAAACCGGCTCAGGGGCTACCTGCCCCTGCTCTGGCACGAAACTGGACAAAGGGAAGTGGGTGTAGCCACCCCTCCCTTGACCCTCCCATAGGTGGGGTCATAGAGCTAGTCCATCCCCTCTTTTTAGTATAAGGGGGGAACCTTGCCATTGCAAAGCAGATAACCCCTGGACGACGCTCTACAGAAGAATCCTGGCCCTTCGACGTTCCACTACCTTTGGAAGACAGAAGAATCTCCCTTGGAGTCAAGGAGTGACTCCCCTGCTTGGCAGGCACCAAAAACGACAACGACGGTCGCAAACTACGCCGCTCCCGCCGGAGTCCGAAGTCCCTGCAGCCCAAGAAGTGGATTTCCTGACCTCTCCCAGGCCATCGTGAGTCCCCAGCGAAGCTGAGGCAAGTGGACCCCACGAGTAACGAGGAACCGCGACCCCTGGGTACCGTGCACTATTGTCGAGTGCAACCCCTTCACAATGTTCTACGAACCTGTGCTTTGGATCACGTGTGGTCCCGACCTCCAGCAGGAATCCCTCCGAAGATCAGAGGCCTACACCGTCCCGAGTGACCGTGGGCCCCTGTTGAGTGATTCCGCCTGAGGTGTCTTCGCGATCCCTTGCCTGCTGGCTTGTGGGTCCCCAGAAGACTTCTTAACCAAACCAAAGGGCTCCCCTGGTTGCTCCAGGCCTGCCCTGACTTACCCTTGCTGGGTGAGTTCCACAGACCTTGCTGGTCTGCGCCATCGACTTTTCTTCATCTCCCCGAGACTTGCGGCTGCCAAGGCTTGTTGGCTCTGATTGAGTTGCCGACACCGCAGTCAGCTGCAGATGTCGAGGGACACACCGAATCCAGATCCTGGTTGTCGTCGACGCCTCCTGGACCACGTGGCTGAAGAGTCAAGGCACCCGCAACCGACCTGAAGCGACCGACGACGGTGGGCATCCATCTTCCTTGCCCCGGGTCACTGCCAAGTGACTTTGAACACTGTCCCCTCTGCTTTCAGGTCATCCTTCTTCAGAATCCAGGCTTGGATTCCACCGGACACTTCTTCAGCTCCCGCAAGCAGCAAGTCTTCTTTGTTCGCCATTGAAAACGACGCCGCGACCCGACACCAAAGGACACCTGTGCACCCGGCTTCCCTGGGTGAGGTAACTCCAGCACTACGGTGCTCCTGTGGGTGTGGGCCCTAGAACTACTTACCCTGTAAGTGACTTGCTTGTAGGTTCTCCCGAAGTCTCCTAGAACTCTTAATTTCCAACCGCGACTTGCCCCATTGAAGTTAACGGCGATCCGCGCCTGTGTATTCACACTGCACGCGTCCCCCGTGGGTCCTTTACTTACCTGCCTTGGGTGGTTTCGTGAGGCCCCAGCACTTCTGAAGGCCCTAGGCCTTGTCTCCCTGCAAGTCGTTGTCCCTAAGTCTCTTACTTAGTATATGGTCTGGTACGCCCCTAGGGCCCCAGCCATATTTTGTGCTTAACTTATTGTGAAACGTTGATTTGTGCATATGTTTGTCTTCTAATCTCATAAAGAGATTAGTAGAGAGTTATTTAGAAATAAATACATATATATTTGATATATATACCTGTGTGGTGTCTTTTCATTTGGTGATTCAAGAGATTATATGGTAAAACAAGCTGCTTTACATTCCTCCGAGACTTAGCCTGAAGGCTGCTCTCCACAGCTACCACTAGGATAGCTTTCTTTAAAAGTTTGTCTTAAACCTATCTACCATAAGAGTCGATTTGCACTGGTGCAAGGTGTCCACTTTAATTAGTGAACAGCATATACCAGGCCAACTTCTCACATTGGTGGGCAGCGTGTGGGATTCCAGCTTGCCATTGTTTTACCAGAAAATCTCTATTTGAATTACTAACTGAAAACCATTATAGGTACTCAAGGTACATATAAAGTCAAGCTTAGTATCAATAAGTTCTACTGAACTTAGAGCTGGGTGCCAAGGGATAGCACACCCTTTCCACAGCTCAAGCTAGGATCAGTAGGCCACAAACTAGTGTAGGTAGTACAACACTGCACAACACTAGAATGTCCTTAAGGGGTGGACCCAGTGGATCCACTCAGCCTCAGTATAAGGACATGGCTTTCTCTGACTTGAGAGCCATGTGTGTTGAAAGACACCTGAAGCTAGGACAGAGTCCCTCAACACTCCACCTGATAGATCTGCTGACAGCAGATGACCTTAGATTGGCTCTAGGAGCTAGGGGGTCTGAATCAGTGGGTGGGTGGGTCAGTCATAGTATCTGGGTCAGATGATGAAAATCAGAATGACCAAGACTCTGTGATTGAAGGGCCAGGCTTCAAGGGGCCTGAAAAGGACAGAGGAATTCTCCATAAGAGAACTGACAGAGAGGAGGAGAGGCACAGATCCCCTTCCAGGGAATCTGACCACTCTTATCACTCTGGCAGAGAATTTGTCCAGCAGAGGAACTCATACTTTCCCTTAAGAGAGACCTCCTCTGAGAGAAGGTGCAAACTGCTCCAGTATGAGGAAGCCAAAGTGGCCCTCAGAACCAAGCAGTTGGCACTGGATAGAGAAGCCCTGGAGATCCAGAGAGCTTCCAGAAGGGAGGGTTTAGAACCCCCTGGTGGCAGCAACAGTGTCCCTAGAGGCAGAGAATATGTCCCTGACCATAGGAACCTGAGCAAGGTTGTTCCTCCCTACCAGAGTGGGGATGATATCCACAAGTGGATAACTGCTATGGAGAGGGCCTGTAGAGTACAGCAGGTCCCCCAAAAGCAGTGGGCAGCAATCTTGTGGCTCTCCTTTTCAGATAAAGGTAGAGACAAGCTCCTCACTGTTAGAGAAGAGGATGCTGATGATTATGAAGTCCTGAAGAGTGCACTGATAGATGGGTTTGGCTTAACCACTGAGCAGTACAGGTTGAAGTTCAGAGATACCCAGAAGGCACAGACTCAGGACTGGACTGACTTTGTAGATTGTGCATCCAAGGCTCTGGAGGGTTGGCTGGTTGGCAGTAGGGTTACTGATTTCAAAGGATTTTATAATCTAATGATGAGAGAACAGATCCTTAATAATTGTCAAAACCAGCTTTTACACCAGTACCTGGTGGACTCTGATCTGACCTCTCCCCAAGAATTGGGAAAGAAGGCAGACAAATGGGTCAGAACCAGGGTAAGGCCTAAGAATCAGGGTGGTGACCACAAGAAAGATTCTACCAAGTCCCAAGAGAAAGGTGGGGATAAATCCAAGGATAAGTCCACTACAGGGCCCCAAAATTCCTCTTCTGGGGGTGGGTCCCAAACTCCTTCCTCTCCTGAAAAGAAACCATATTGCCATGTCTGTAAAAAGCCTGGGCACTGGAAATCTGATCCCAGTTGTCCCAGGAATGGCAATAAAGAAAATGTTCCTCCAACAACTACTACCACCCCTCCTGGTACTACCAGTAGTAATCCTCCAGTTGGGAGTAGTGCACCCAAAAGTTAGGTGCGTTTGCAAGAGGAACAGAGGTGGGCCCTAGTTTAGACAGGACCCCTCAACAGACTCCTCAGATTCTGATGGTGGTGTAGGATATGCCACCTTTACCATGGGTCCCATAGCATTGGGCAGGTACAGATGGAGCCAATAATTAATGGTCAGAAAGCTGTGGCATTTAGGGACACAGGGGCTAGTGTCACCATGGTGGCAGGGAAACTAGTCCCCCCCCTCACCAGCTTTTACCTGAGTTTAAATACCAGGTGACCAACATTGATGGTGTCAGAACAGATCACCCCATGGCCATAGTCAATCTCAGCTGGGAGGGGGTCACAGGCCCAAAGAGAGTGGCAGTGTCCCCAACCTTACCTGTAGATTGCCTGATGGGCAATGATCTGGAAATTTCGCCTGGGCTGAAATTGAACACCAAACCCATCTGAAGATGTTGGGTGTCCCTGTAAAGGTTAGGGGGCTGTGATGGCCACAGCCCCAGCCCAAGATTATGGAGAGATGGAGCCTGGAAGAATGGCCCACTCTCCCCAAAAGAGAGCACAAGGGTTGAAGAAAAGTCTTCTTCCCCCAGACAGTAGGTAAGGGTCAGCCTCCTCAGGGAACTGACCCTACCCCTAGTGAAGGAACTGCCCCAGAGGTAGTCAGGCCTGGCCTGGCCACACCCCTGATGGCAGAGGACCCTTCCAAGGTGGTACCCAGTCTGGAGCAGGTAAACTGCCCCTCTCTACCCTGCCTCAGTCAGCCCAGGGCTGCAGAGGTCAGGGAGGTCAGTGGACCCCCAGGGCCCCCTGTCCAGAGGAACACCCCCATCAGCAGATAAGGGGCACCCAGTCTAGTAGCCCTAGCCAGGTGAAAATTCCTCAACCCACTGAGGGATCCCCCATACCTTTATGTAGGGACCTCCCCAGAAGGACTCTGTTAGGCAAGGGCAAACCTGGGACCAAAAGGTTCCAAACCTGCCATGTCCCTCCAGTAGTCCATTCAAAGGGACCCAACCCCCAGCTGTAGGCAGCCAAAGGTTGACCCTTAGAGCAAAATGCAACTCAGTCATGGAAAGACAGGCATACATGGTAACCAGTGATCTGAGGAAGCTGAGGCCAACATTCCTAGGGCCTCACTTCCCTACTCAGACACCTCACCAGCCTTGCACTTTACCAGAGCACACCAGAGGTAGTGATTCCCCATGGTGGAGACCCTCTCACACCCTTAGGGTGAGGGATTGCTTAGTGGACCATCAGACAGGGGGCAACCATGCTAGTGCAGGTGCTTCCTTATATGGCCACTTAGTCAATAAAGGCTCAACTGGCCAAGGTTAGCCTTATCTCCTTTCGTTTGGGGGGGGGGTTATGTAGGAAGGTGGAATCTGACTATATGGTTGCCCCCACTTTTTTTTATGGTGTTTTGCTGGTTTATGACTCAGTTGGACTGGGATCCTGCTATTCAGGGCCCCAGTCTATCTGCTCTCTCTAAATGACATGGAGTGCACTCTAGGTGCACTAGTGATTGGTTACTGTGGTGCCTTATGAGTCCCTAGTATATGGTACCTTAGGTGCCAAGGGCATAGGTACTTCACAGGCCTACCAGGGGCTGCAGCATGTATTATGCCACCCCTGGGAAGCAGACTAAATCTGACACCACAGGCCTGCTACTGCAGCCTGGGTGAGGTGGTGCTAGCACTCCTCACTGAGATATAGGTTTCCTATATCTCTCCTGCACACACATATAAACCTATCAGTCACCCCTAAGGCAGGCCCTGTCAATCCTGAGGGCAGGGTGCTTGGCTTCTATGTGAGGGGGTGCCTCTGCTTGAGCAGGGCCCCTCTGCAGCTCTCAGAGTCTATTCTCTGGGGCTGTTTGTGGATGCGGTTAAACCATATACTCTTAAGTGCATTATATCCTCGCGGTAAAATGCTAACTTTGGAATGGCTGCATCAAAACATGTCGTGTTTGGTGTCAAACATCTTGGAATACTACCCCCCCGCCAATCCTGGTGGCGGGGGTAGCATTCCACCCTTCTAGAGGGATAAGCATGTACCTGCTGTGGAAACGCGGTAGAATCCTGCAGAGCCCTGGCATCACAAAATGGATGCCACCAGTCACAGACACTGGGCTGCCCTCCTGCTGATGACTAAAACTCTCAGTGGAGGAAGCCCAACAAAAGGCATCCTGTCACAGGGAGGTGTAACCACCTCCCAGACAGGGTTTAGTGTATTGGGGCTGGGTGGGTGCACTCTTAGAGTGCTTTGAAGTCCTGCACTGGGGGAGCAAAAGGCTCCTCTGTGCATATGCCAGTTCAAACCGGCTCAGGGGCTACCTGCCCCTGCTCTGGCACGAAACTGGACAAAGGGAAGTGGGTGTAGCCACCCCCTCCCTTGACCCTCCCATAGGTGGGGTCATAGAGCTAGTCCATCCCCTCTTTTTAGTATAAGGGGGGGGAACCTTGCCATTGCAAAGCAGATAACCCCTGGACGACGCTCTACAGAAGAATCCTGGCCCTTCGACGTTCCACTACCTTTGGAAGACAGAAGAATCTCCCTTGGAGTCAAGGAGTGACTCCCCTGCTTGGCAGGCACCAAAAACGACAACGACGGTCACAAACTACGCCGCTCCCGCCGGAGTCCGAAGTCCCTGCAGCCCAAGAAGTGGATTTCCTGACCTCTCCCAGGCCATCGTGAGTCCCCAGCGAAGCTGAGGCAAGTGGACCCCATGAGTAATGAGGAACCGCGACCCCTGGGTACCGTGCACTATTGTCGAGTGCAACCCCTTCACAATGTTCTACGAACGTGTACTTTGGACCACGTGTGGTCCCGACCTCCAGCAGGAATCCCTCCGAAGATAAGAGGCCTACACCGTCCCGAGTGACCGTGGGCCCCTGTTGAGTGATTCCGCCCGAGGTGTCTTTGCGATCCCTTGCCCGCTGGCTTGTGGGTCCCCAGAAGACTTCTTAACCAAACCAAAGGGCTCCCCTGGTTGCTCCAGGCCTGCCCTGACTTACCCTCGCTGGGTGAGTTCCACAGACCTAGCTGGTCTGCGCCATCGACTTTTCTCCATCTCCCCGAGACTTGCGGCTGCCAAGGCTTGTTGGCTCCGATCGAGTTGCCGACACCGCAGTCAGCTGCAGACGTTGAGGGACACACCGAATCCAGCTCCTGGTTGTCGTCGACGCCTCCTGGACCACGTGGCTGAAGAGTCAAGGCACCCGCAACCGACCTGAAGCGACCGACCACGGTGGGCATCCATCTTCCTTGCCCCGGGTCACTGCCAAGTGACTTTGAACACTGTCCCCTCTGCTTTCAGGTCATCCTTCTTCAGAATCCAGGCTTGGATTCCACCGGACACTTCTTCAGCTCCCGCAAGCAGCAAGTCTTCTTTGTTCGCCATTGAAAACGACGCCGCGACCCGACACCAAAGGACACCTGTGCACCCGGCTTCCCTGGGTGAGGTAACTCCAGCACTACGGTGCTCCTGTGGGTGTGGGCCCTAGAACTACTTACCCTGTAAGTGACTTGCTTGTAGGTTCTCCCGAAGTCTCCTAGAACTCTTAATTTCCAACCGCGACTTGCCCCATTGAAGTTAACGGCGATCCGCGCCTGTGTATTCACACTGCACGCGTCCCCCGTGGGTCCTTTACTTACCTGCCTTGGGTGGTTTCGTGAGGCCCCAGCACTTCTGAAGGCCCTAGGCCTTGTCTCCCTGCAAGTCGTTGTCCCTAAGTCTCTTACTTAGTATATGGTCTGGTACGCCCCTAGGGCCCCAGCCATATTTTGTGCTTAACTTATTGTGAAACGTTGATTTGTGCATATGTTTGTCTTCTAATCTCATAAAGAGATTAGTAGAGAGTTATTTAGAAATAAATACATATATATTTGATATATATACCTGTGTGGTGTCTTTTCATTTGGTGATTCAAGAGATTATATGGTAAAACAAGCTGCTTTACATTCCTCCGAGACTTAGCCTGAAGGCTGCTCTCCACAGCTACCACTAGGATAGCTTTCTTTAAAAGGTTGTCTTAAACCTATCTACCATAAGAGTCGATTTGCCCTGGTGCAAGGTGTCCACTTTAATTAGTGAACAGCATATACCAGGCCAACTTCTCACAACCAACAAAACAGAAGTACTCATCATGGGCCCAAACCCCGATGCCTGGAGCGACACCTGGTGGCCCCCCACCCTCGGAAACCCGCCAACCCCCACGGGCCACGCACGCAACCTGGGAATCATCCTGGACTCAGAGTTGATCTGGCGGTCCATTTTGAGCTCGGTCTCATCTTCCTGCTTCCACACCCTCCGCCTCCTTCGTAAGACCTTCAAATGGATCCCCCTCGAACATCGAAAGACCGTCACTCACACCCTGGTCACCAGCAGACTCGACTACGGCAACGCACTCTACGCTGGAATAAACAAAAACCTCACCCACAAGCTACAGAACATCCAGAACGCCGCTGCAAGACTGGTCCTCAACCTGCCAAAACACTGCCACATCTCCCAGCACCTGCGCACACTCCACTGGCTCCCTGTCGAGGCGAGAATCACCTTCAAGATGCTCACCCACACACACAAGGCCCTCCACGGCACTGGACCATCATACCTGAACAGCCGACTCAAATTCCACGCACCCCAAAGGACCCTACGATCAGCCCAGCTCTCCACGCCGTCGTCCCCCGCACCAGAAAGACCAGATCGGGAGGCCGCTCCTTCTCCTTCCTCGCGGCCAAAGCATGGAACGCCCTTCCGCTCCACCTCAGACAGACAACATCGCTCCCCATCTTCGCAAGAAACCTCAAAACCTGGCTCTTCGACAGACCCCCTCCTTGATGGATGGAACCTGCACCCCCCCCCCCACACCTAGCGCCTTGAGACCCTTACGGGTGAGTAGTCGCGCTTTAACAAACCCCTCATTGATTGATTGATTGAAGAGTAAGGTCCGTCTGTTATTGGAGGAAACAGCCAGTTCCACTTTTCATAATGTTGTGGAGATATTGGGCCTTAGACATGAGTTCCTATACAATGAGATAAGGGAATTGCTAGGTCAATCGCGCTACCTCCAAAATAAGGAAAGTATTAGTATACACCAGAGGTCAGCTCAGCAGGGTGCCTGGTATAATAAGGATTGTAGGCTCCATAAGGAGGCACTTATAAGGGCAGCTAATCAAAAATCACACACTGAGACAGTGGCCTGCAGAGTCAAGTACAAGCGGGCAATTGAATCCGCGAAGAAGGAGTGGGAGTGCTCCCTGTGGTCTGCCTTACGAAATGCACTGTCAGCCAAAGTATCGAAGAGCTTTTCGAGTATAGCAGCATACTGGCTTAAGGGGAACGGGAGAGCCCTAGAATACACAGTTCAGCCAGAGGAGTGGGTAGCATATTTTGGCTCCCTTTATGAGTCAAGGGATGCCATAGCCGAGGAATTACCTCAGGGTCAAGGTCAGGGGCCCATCAATGAGGGTGGAGGCCTTTCTTTTTCTATTGAAGAAACGCAAGTAGCAATTCGCTTGTGCATCTCGGCCCATTCCCCTGGACCAGACAGAATCCCCAATGATCTTTATAAGGAGGCTATAGCACTCTGGGGATCCTTTATAAATCTTCTGACTAACTCAATCCTCAAAGGTACCCCCATCCCTCCCTCGTGGAAGAATGCAGAGGTCGTCCCCATTTACAAAAAGAGGGACAGAGCGAGGCCAGCCAGCTTCAGGCCCATTAGTCTTATCGATTCTCTGCAGAAGATCTTTTGCAAGCACATATTAGGTCGGATACAGCACTGGATTTTAGAGTACAGTATCCTGAGTGATCTACAAGCAGGTTTTCGAGCTAAAACAAGCACTTTGGATCAAACCTTCCGCTTATTGTGTATCTACTGGAAGGAAGTGCAAGTCAAGGGAGGAAAGCTCTATGTGGCCTTCGTTGACTTACGGTCTGCCTTTGACCTTGTCCCGTGAGCAAGTCTTTGGAAGGTTTTAAAGGAGCAGGGCATACCAAAGAATCTTTTCGACTTTTTAATTAGACTACATTCATCAAACACAACACAGGTGAGGTGGGGCGAGAACAACCAAGTCACAGATCCCTTCCCAGTCCAGTGTGGAGTAAGGCAGGGCTGTGTTCTAGCCCCCCACACTTTTTATTCTTTTTATTAATGATGTTGTCAATTTTCTAGACAGAGATGGGTGTGATGCCCCAAAAATTGGCAACAAAAAGAGTGCCCGCTCTTCTTTTTGCCGATAATACACTTTTAATTTCAAAATCGCCGCAGGGATTGCAGCAGCTTTTAAATGATTTTATTAAGTTCTGTGACGGGCGAGGGCTGGTGCTAAATGAATCCAAAATCAAATACATGATTTTTAGAAAAGGAGTGGCAAATCCCACTAAAGGACTTGTGCTAGCTGGCAATACCAATCTGGAGCGAGTTGATGCCTTTGAGTATTTAGGCATTCGCCTGACACCATCAATTAATTGGGCAGCACACATTGAGAAAGTTAAAATGCAACTTATACATCAGACTGTAAACATCACAAAAATACACAGGAAAACACAGTCAAGACAACTTGCACCCGCTCTGGAAAGCTATAATACAAAGGTATTAGGTGGGGCACTCTATGGAGCCGAATTGTGGGGCATTGGAATGACAA
Organism: Calotriton arnoldi; assembly: GCA_963921515.1. NCBI lineage: Eukaryota > Metazoa > Chordata > Amphibia > Caudata > Salamandridae > Calotriton > Calotriton arnoldi. The sequence goes on along the minus strand of CAWUFW010008837.1, from coordinate 461,983 downwards.
ATTGTTTGTCCGCAATTGAGAATCATTTCCTTAGATCCTTGGTAGATTTACCTGCTAGTACCCCGCTGGTGTCACTATACCTGGATATTGCGCAAAGGCAGCTAGCACACAAATTAAGCTATAAACTCCTTATGTTCTGGCACAGGCTGTGGACTGTGGAAGAACTCTTGCCATACAGGGAGTCACTTTTTGAGCTATTGAAGTCTCCATCAATAATCTTGATCCCCTGGTTTAGAACATTAAAGGAGGTACTGGGGAGGCTTGGGATGGAGGGTTTTTGGACTCACCCAGACAGTCTGGTAACTATTTCTCGAACGAGCTTGAAAGAAAAGTTCTGTGAAGTAACATCATTGCAAGTCTTGGCAAAAGCAGAGGGCCGCTTGACTACTGAATTTTTAAACTTTATATCGGTTCCCTGCTTCGAGGACACAGACGAAATTGTCCCCCCTTTGGCTCGTAAATTATTTTTTCAGTTTCGCTATAAGACTATACCTACGAAACGTTTTAGTAAAAAGTGGTGCAATGATGTCCCTATTGATGATCTTTGTCCTGCTTGTAATGCTAGTCCTGAATCCATTGTGCATTTGCTATTCTTCTGCCCTAACTACAAACTTCTCAGGAAAAAAATGGATAATACCACTCTGTAAACTAGTCGGCCCTGGCCACTATCTAGAAGTGTTAAGAATTTTGAGTACTGATACACGCAGAGTTGTGGTCTTTGGCCTGTCTAGATATTGGCAGGCACTGTGGATAAAGCGTTTTAAATGCATTCTATGACGCACCGCACTTTTTGAATTTATGTGATTTTAAATATATTACTATGGAGATGATATTTGGTCTGTCTTTGACATGCACTGTGGATTTAGCGCACGAAAAGCAATTTATGATGCATCTTGTTTTTTAATTCATGTGATTTTATATACATTTTTCTACAAGATGAACTTATTTATTTATGTCCACCCATTTATACTTATATAATGTATGTGCTGTGTACTTTTATGATCCCTTGTGATTGAAATAAAGTAATAATAATGAATAATGAAAATATCATTCACAATTGGTGACCATGTCTCTCAATGCCATTTGCTAACCTCAATACTCCATCACAGTTGATTTATAATTATTCATATTCAAAAAACTAGAGCCATCATTTGAAAGAACATTTGAATTCTCAAATCATGATTTTGTTGTTTGGATCCCTCCTGCAAAATGATAGGTGTCTGTACAATATACCATTTCTGTGAGAAGGGCTATACTCCTTGAGGCGGATATTGAAACATTCTTTGAAGCCGAATATTCCCAGTATACCTCACCTGTTGACTTAGACACAGAATTGGACAAAGCAGGAGAATAGACATTGTAAATACTTTTGTAAGTCATAGCACATGCTTTCTTTCACATAAATACTCTAAAAAATTAACTTAAAAAAATAAATGTATGTATTGTGTTGAATCTCATTCTCAATGCATGAATAATATTATTTAAAATGATAATGTTTAATTATAAAGTTCTTTCAATTGTGTCAATAACATCTTGAGTTGTTTGTTAGGAAGCTAATTTTATTTAAACATGCACAAAATAGATTTTTATATATTTTAAAATAAAAAATATATAATATACTACAATAATATAAAAATCACATTACACAAGTCCCATGCAAGTCAATCCTGTATTTGCTATAAAATACATTCACAAAAGTCACAAAAATTGTCCCTGGATAAAACATGTTTTGTTAAATCATACATGCAAAACTCCATGCAACCTTATTAAATCACAGTAATAATTAACATATTTTTCTATATATGTATAAAGAATTGTCTTGTGTTTCACATTTAATAGATTTTTAAAAAATGTGTTCTTTTAAAGTGGAAATTAGTATTGCATGATATTTTCATTATCCATCTACAAACTTAATTTTCTATAAATATCATGTTATAAAATTGTAGTTTAATAATATTTATGCACAGATACAATGTTAAAGTCCTTTACATTCTTCATATGTTTCACCAAGGTGTGATGTGTGAATTGGCACTGATTGTCTGATCAGAGTGTAATTAACATTTCTGAAATATTCTCCTGATTTTTTATTATACTTGATAAATATTTGTCAGAACTATACTCATTGCTTTCCTAAACTGTTGAATGATTTTGTGATGATCAACTGCAAGATATTGACATACATCTATTTATATAATTATTTAGCGCATTCTTGTTGAATATTTGTATATTTTCTACATATACAATGGGTGACTGTTCATTTTTTATTATTTTAAAGATTTTAACATGAAGTTGCAATTACATTTTTACATTTTTTGTTTATTACATTTTCATATCAGTATACAAAATGTAGAAGTGTATAATAATGTCAACAGCATGTACCATGGCAAGACATTCCAATGTAATTATTTTGAAGATTGTTACATAATGTTGGAATTATATTTCTAAAATATTTATTTATTGAGTTTTCATATTAATGCAATCATTTCTAATTATTTAACTGTGTGATTTATCAATTTCCACATCATGTCTCTAATTGTTTTTTCTAAAATCTTGATTGGAAACCAATATTTCTGAACCATACTATATTGTTGGTTTAATGTATTACTTTTCACAAATAACAGGTGCAGATTTTTACTACCACTCCCTTCCATTCAAGCTTTTTAAAAACAATTAACACATTCACAAGTAAAAACAATTAAAAAAACAAAGTAATTTATTTATAGAATTCTTTACAAATATTAAAAATATAAATTAAAACTCACCCATTCACACCAACATGTTATACCATAACTTAAATGAACAAATCAACCACAAATCCATAAAGATATTAAATATCAGAAACATATGCCTACCTCATTGGACATAAAACTACTATATTACACTGTAATTCAATAATACAACAAATTAAACATTTAGGGCCAATGTGTAATTTAAAAAAATATTTTTGTTAAAACTCTTTAGGTTCATTAAAATATGTCGACTGAAGTGATTGATATCATTTAGATCACACAGCCTCCCTAATGGCCTGTGGCACCCAGTGCCTCCCCTGTGCAGTATACATTCTCCATTCTCGCCTGCAAGCTTGAGGAGGTGGTGGTGGAGGTGTTTTGGGAACTGCAGCTTCTTCTCTTCTTAATCGGCATGCCTATACTTTATTACTGAAGAGAGAGCAGTGTCTTAAGAGAGTGCTTTTTAAAATATTGAAAAGGAATAAAACATGTTCATGTAAAACAATAGCGGGTCAGATGTACTAAGATACAGGTCGCAAACAGTGACTCTACTTTTTGATACCAGTATCTTATGTTGCTAACTGACCTATGTACTAATAAGTCAGTTTGTAAAATGTGGACTTTTAGGGAGACACAGAATGACACCGGCCTAATGAACATTTGGTAAGCGGGTCCCAATTTTAAACTTCCTACATTTTAAAGTTGGAAACTTGTTTTATTAAATCAGCCCAAATTCCTTAATAGATATGTGACAGGTTTTTTTGTTTTAAAAGACTTGAATTTTGAAAACCTTCAGTGAGAGTTGCCAGTGGTCCCCTGGACCACTGCCTCCTCCACCTATGGCAACGGCCCAAATCCACAAAGGGTAAGGGTTCACAAATGGGTACACAAAAACAGGTGGAATCACAGTGGTGCAGTAATATTGGAATAGTTCTGTAATTAATGTCCAGACAGTAGCTGTAGAGGTTTTGTGTTGAATATATTTATTGCTGGTTCACATGGGTCGGTATTGAAGAGTGTAAATCATATAAAAAAATAGCTGTTAAAGAGTGGCAATCATGTAAAAAAAAAAAAAGCCAACACATTTTTTGCTTCAAAAGAAAGATTCTCAAGATGGTGAATTGTTATCAATAACATGCTACATTTCAGTTTGGTATTTAAGCAAAACAATTAAAACAAAAACAAAAATGATTTTATACCTATAGAGAAAAAGCCAGGGCACCAAGAGTAGAAAAGAGAGTAGTAGGGTAGAACGAGTACCAAATATTACTGCTTTTGAGGACGTATATTGCCATGATGACCTTAGTGTGTACATTGAGGATTGTCTAAGTTGAGAATTTCATTCAACAAATAAATGAAAAAAAGTGAAAAAGGGGAAAGCACTATTGTTCCCAATTATCCAAAAAAGTGAATAGGGAAGTGAAGCAATTAATTTTGTTTAAATGTGCAGGAAGCAAAATGTATCATTAGACGTAGTTCAGTTGAAAAAAGGCATTATTCAAGATAGAGAACTACACTATTTCCTTATGCACCAATAATACTATATCATTCTCTGGAGGCTGAACCCATCAATTTGGAATAACGGTTCTGGGCAATCACTCATGCAACACCTCCAGGGAGGATGGTGGTGAGCACTATAAACATATATTCCAAACATTCAGTCTCCCTCACTTCTTTACCTCTCTGTTACTGTAATTGTAACATACTTTCTCTGGTTCTACAAATCCTATTCCACTGCTGCCATTGTAATAGTTGACCCATTTGGGAATAGTTATCACCCATACTTGGGAGTCGGTGACTTATCAATGGTTTGCAACTATAATTATGTAATGATTTCACACAGTCGAGTTATAGATTCCCTCCCATGTTGCTCTACTCTTGTTAGGGGATAGCCCTGCAATCATCTACCCCAGCCAAAGGCATCCTTGGGAATTTAGGCTCCAATCTCTCACAGATCAGTTTGACACACCCTGCGGATAGAGGTAGACTAGTGAGGTGACTCATATTTGAGTTAAGTTAAATAAACAAGTATTGACAAATGAACAGAAAATAATCAGTATAACATTAATTCACTATCACAGATAATACACAACAGAAACAGACAAACAACAAAGGTACACAGGGTATACAAAATACACAGGTGAGACACAATTACCCTTACTGCAGAGACAACAGACATTTAAAACTTCAAGAAGTCTCCAAAAACACACCCTCTCTCCACAACGTCTAAACATCCTACAAATGAAAATGTCTGTTGTGCTCATTGCATTATTTTTTCTTTGAGATAGCATCATTTGTGATGTTGCATCAATTTTTCCATGAAATGGGGAATTTGATTCATAACATATGAGTGACATTATTCTGCAAAAGTGATGCAAAGTGACACATAAATGAGATAAAATTATGCATGGTGCACATCAGCCTGGATGTCAATGGCAATATTCACTAGGAACTAATTTTCAATTATCAATGTGAGTGCTATTTAAAAACCCATGCTTTGAACATGAAAATAAAAATTTTCAGAAAATAGTTCTTTTTAAACTGATTTTTACTAACCGGACTGTTAAAGTATATTTTCATATGACTGTGTTTTTGAAAGTTTTAATTACAATTATTCTTTTGCAGGAATTGTGAGAAAACAATTTGATTCAATCAGGTTGTCCCATTGCAGTTTGAATCTTAAAAAAATAATGTGAGTATAATTTGATAAGATGAACAGTGAAAAGGTGTGTTACATGCAAACATCCAGATTCACAAAGGTAAATATATTTGTGTAGAATTACTTATCTGTGGATCTATTCCTCTACCTAGTGTTAACATTTTTGCTACTCACCATTTCTATGTGGAGTTTTACACCTAGTGGTCTCATTACGATGTCGGGCAGAGTTTCCTCCGCCCAACATCATCTCGGTCAAGCAACCGACCGACACCCGGCTGGCAGTCCCGACCGACTAATTAGGATGCGACAGAACACTGTTTGGTCGCACTCCTATTCTTTACAATGGTGGCATGCATTCCAGCTGGAATGCATGCTCCCAATTGTAAAATGCGAGGTGCAGTCCATCCCTGCACCCCGTGGCAGGCACCTCAAGGTGCCTGCTACAAGGTGCAGGCATCAACAGGGGGCACCATAGGTGCCCCCTCTGCCTCCAACCGGAGGCTGTGCACCAAAGGGTGCCCTCCTGGGAGCCCCCAAAGTCGAGTTCCGACAGTCTTTCTGTGTCAGAAAGGCTGGCAAAGAAAGGCTGTGCAAAGCAGACATCGTAATCCCTCGGGCGGAAAGAGCCGTCCTTGGGATTACTGGCCGCGTTCCGACTGGCGGACGAACTCTCCGAGCCCGTCGGAAGCTAGTCGTAATGACCGTTCGTATTCCTTTCAAACCCACTCCATCGTAAGGGGTTGGTCGGAAAGGAATCTGACTGGCATATTACGATGCATTTGGAACGGCTCCGACCGACGGTTGGAGCCATTTCCGACTGCATCGTAATTAGGCCCTAGGTGTCAAATTACATGTCTTCACTCTCCAGTGAGTATGAGGAGCCACCTACATTTATTACTCTAAAGTTATTACAATAACTTTACATCCTCCAAGGTGCATACTACATCACGCAAGAGGGAGAGGAACTTCACTGATAATAAGACACCCCTTGTAGTTAAACCTGTGGTCAAACACTAAGAACAAGTACATGATCTGCCTCAGTGGAGCACAGAAGGCAGTTTTGTGGCAGGAGGTCACAGACTCTGTCATTGGAAAAGGAGGCACAAACTGTTGAGAGCATCATAAATAAATGGTGGGATGAGAGCAGCTGAGTGAAGGAGACGTTCACCAGGATTCAAGTGGGAAAAGCTAATACTGGAGGCTCATCTGGATTCTATCTCCATCTAGTCCCTTCAAGGAGTCTGTCTTTTCCGCAATGCACCCATATCTGCTATATAGCCTGGCTGTTGCAGACAGCCCTAATTTAAGCCCAGGCAAGAACTTAACCCACTCTCTATTTCTAATTATTATTCTGTAACCACTCATGTACCTCTGTCATCCCCCCAGCCCCATACTGGTATGCAGACTTCACATTCATATCCCTCAAGCACAGCCTCTATCACACACCCTTTAAATCTAATACTAACTATTTCTCTACTTGTATTCTCCTTTACTTTTGTACAGTCACCATTACAAGTAATGTTGTTGCTACAGCTGAGGCAAGAGTACTTCCTAATGCAGTAGGGCAACACACAGGGCCAGTCTCCGAAGAGAACCCTACAGCACACACAGGTATGTCACTGTAACTAAGACACTATAGAGGATTCAATACCTTTGTTGCAAAACCTACCAGTCCCTTTGATTTGTGTTTCATTTTGATTAACTACTTTGCTCAACTGGAACTTATATTATTATGTTAACACTAATATGCTCATACAATGTTTGTTTTTAATCCTCTTTTAAGGGTCTATATTATTGTCCCATCCACCACCTGCACCCATCTCTGCTTCAGCTCCTAGTGCTTCAACTTAAACAGCACTGACTACGCACAATAGGAGGATGGTAAAAACTTGTAAGTATGCCATCTGTTCTTTTCCGTTTTACTATATCACATTCCTCATCTTGCCCAAATTATTCTGTTATTGTTTGTGATATCTCTTGTCAAGTTTCTTAATGGTAAGACGTGGCATTGTATTGGCAGCACAAACATATCTTCTTTAGTCGTTGTGTTAAAATCCAGGAGAAGACACTGTGTTTGTAATAATGTGTATCCAGCACACTACTATACCATCATCATGCATGTCTTTGGATGTCTTATTTCTCTGTACATGTTTCTTGTGAACTACAGTGAGACAACAGCCCCTGATGTCCACATAGCAACCAAGATCACAGATGATATCGGGGAACATCCTTTAAGAAACAATTCAGCACTCTACTACCTGTTGATTCTGAAAGTCTGTGAACATTTGAAATCTACTTCTATATCTCATAATCTTTCCTTTCTCAGCAGTATTTGAATGCTGGTTCAAACATCAGTTTTAGACACTTTTTTAATTTGTTACTGTTTATTGTTGCTTTTCATGTATATTTCTATTTATTGACATAACTTGTGTCAAATACCGCTTTTTTACTTTGATTCATAACTCTTTACCTCACATTTCATAATGCTCTGCAATCCAGCTGTTGGATTAGGGAATAATTTACCAATATCAACTTCAAGGACACTGGTTCATCAGCTTATGTCAACATTCCATATATTTAGTAATTACATTCAAGGATAAACCTTTACCTTCATATGTTCATTTGTTGCTTCATGTTATTAACTTAGAGCGACTTCTTTCAGAAATCTACAGTGGAACAAATTTCCTGAAGTATTAATCACAAATTGTATTTAATTTATTTCAACTTGTATCATCTTCCTCTCACGGGTACTGTGGACAATGAGCCTTGTAAGTGTTTTGGTCCATCCATTAGCAGAGGATGGTGGGCAATCACAGGTGAAAATCCAATCCTTCCCCAAGCAGCTATTTTGGCAGTCACCTCTATCAACACTTTAACTGAAAAGTTCCAAGGGTTGAAACACAGGATTGGAGCCATATGAGTGCTACAGGACCATATTATAATAAAGAAAAGCGTTACTGGACACATTGAAAGTCAAAACCATAAAGGTTTATTCCAATATAAAAGTTGTTACATGAGGCAAATTTGGTTAGTTAGCTCAACAAACAACTAGCATAATTCTGCTCAATTCAAAAGTCAAGGAAGTCTAAGTATAAATCAGGAGCAGAATGACATAAAAATGTCTTAGTTCGAAAGGCAAGAAAAAGTCCAAGTATAAATCAGCAGACAGAATATAATGGAGTCTGCCTGCAGGAAACTAAGAATAAGGCCTGACACATCCCCAAAAAGGGCACAACATAGTGTGAAGTGAGATCATGGGGCTAACAACAAATCATCACTCATATAAGCACGACAGATGAAACACTAACAGTTTGGAACTCCTTCTTTCAAGCATAATTGAATATAGGAATTGAAAAAAGAATGTGACATCTGTGTGAGAAGTAAAACAATACACAGTGCACTGATTAGAGCAGTCCTGGGCAAAGGACTTTGAATATGTTGCAAACATAGGAATACTCAGCACATGGCTTCTTTCTTGAGGATCACAAATTAATATATTTCATTCCACACTCCAAAAATATCACCATGAAAATTAATTTACTTATTTTCTGATAATAATAAACACAGAAAAAACATGCAAGTAGTTATTTCATTCAGAAAACAATCAATTGTATATTCTCTTCAGCAGCTTTAAAATGTATGTCAGTGCAAGCAGGCTGAAGCCTACTAGTACTAATTTGAGGCCTATTAATGTTAGCTTAAACAGAAAATAAACCAAATGTTCTAATTATCAAAAGCACTTCTTCAGAGAACCCCTCTGATGATTTCGGAATCATCAAAAACTACTACCACTACACTAGATCACTTAATCAGTCACTCTTGGTTTCTTCAGCTTATCAAGCACCTTCAATTTTAGATCACCCAGTTCAATCTCCTCTCTTTTCCTTTTATGAACCTTCATCTTCTTTCTTTCACTTCCTCATTTCTGACCTCCCTTAAATCAGATACCTCCTAAACATTTTAGTACTAGAATTGGACCTATGACGCTTAACATAGTTATCAATATTGATTTTAGTATTTTCTTTAGTTAACCACCACCCACATCACCAAACCATTCACCAATCTTTGAAATTCGCTCTTTAATACTACTTAACCATGAACCAATTGTCTTCTGCACAACAGTCTTTCCTAAAGTTTCAGATTTGTGTGCAACATTACTTATATTATGAATTTATTCATTAACTGACATGCTTTTTTCTGGCACAAATATACAACAGGGCTGAATCTCAGTCACACGACACACACGTCACCTTCCTTTGATAATATTATGTCTAACGTAAGTCTATTTTCTATAAGCAAACACAATAAGAAGATGGAAAGAGAGCTGACATTTTTCAGAAACTCACTTCCAGTCACTATTAGATCTGGGCTGAATCCATCATCGTTCTTTTGCTCACTTCCCCATCCCAGTTCAGACCCAGCAAGAGCAAATCAGCCTTGACCCTATTCCTCATGGGAACAGTCCAGCCCGAACTGCCGAGCCAGGTCTTCCCTAGATCGGAAACAAGCATCCCTGGACCAGTTCAGGGTAACACCACTCATCAGCCAGGCTAGCTTGAATCCAGTGGCAAAATGAGCAAGGGACCCAAGTCTGGGCATACCCAGCCATCTGAGGGCGAACAAGCAAATGCAGTAAGATGATGAACGGAACGCTTAACCTTTTTAGACACTCACCCCTCAGTCTCTATTAGATCTGGATTGAATCCATTATTGTTCTTTTGCTCACTTCACTACCCCAGTTCAGACCCAGCCATATGAATCTAGTGGGTCCTATGCTCGCTTCTCCACCAGATTCCATCTAGCCTGGCTGATGAGAGGTGAAACCTTGAAACCGGTCCCACAATGCTTGTTTTTGGTCCAGGGAGGGCATGGCCTGGAAGTTCGGGCTGGACTGTTCCCATGGGGAGCAGGGCCAAGACTGATTTGCATATGCCTGGGTCTAAACTTGAATGGCATGGCGTGCAACAAAATGATGAATTTAACCCAGATCTGTGACTGGGGGTGAATGTTTGATTGGTTCAGCATTCCATCCATCATCTGTTCTTTTTACATTTGTCACCCTAAGTGGGAAGGGTATGCCCAGATGTGGGTCCCATGCTCGCTACGCCACCAGATTCAAGCTAGCCTGGCTGATGAGGGGTGAAACCCTGAAACCGGTCCCGGGAAGCATGTTTCTGGTACAGGGAGGACGTGGCCTGGCAGTTCGGTCTGGACTGTTCCCATGGGGAGCAGGGTCAAGATGGATTTGCATATGACTGGGTCTAAACTTAAATGGTGTGGCATGCAAAACAATGTTGGATTTATCCCAGATCTGTGGCTGGGGGTGAATGTTTGATTGGTTCAGTATTCCTTCCATCATCTGTTCTTTTTGCATTCGTCTATTTTCTATAGGCATTGCACAAATGTCTACCATCGCCTCACTAAATCTAGTTAAAGCACCTGCAGTATTACTATCCGAACAATCCACCAAAGGACATAACTTTCTAAGCTTCAATTAATTCAAAGCCACACCAATATGGGGAACCAACACACCAAATATGTCCATATGTACCGGACCAAACCCACATTTCATTCTCTTAAGACTCAGTTTACCAATTTAATTAAATGTATTAGTATGATAGATTTTAGGAAACACTATTGCTAAATAACAGGAATGTACCCAGTTAGTTGGAATGTTTAACTAAGCTAACTTATCACAGATGTGATTAATACCTCTAAATATTGTATCATCACCAAATATATAATTTCTATCAACTATATAAATATAACTAAACTCACTTACTCCAGTCATTTCTGAAACATCCTCTTTTTCATGTTTCTATTGCAACATACATATAACGCCCTACTTCTCCTGAGCAATGCTAAGTCTAGGATGCTTCTGCAAATATAGACATGTAACGTCTGCTTCTTCCTGTAAATGACTCACAATAGCATCCTTACTTATTCTCACTCTCCTTTCATAACATTTCCTAATAAAATTACACTATACACCAGTCAATTTCCACACACACTCCTTTCATCTGAATTATTTTATAGAGAATAAGAGGTCTATTATGCTTATTTGTAGGAACAACATTTTCAATTACAAGCAATTTATCTAAAGGAAGCTTCAAATCCATTTCAAATTCTTCTAATATGTCTTGTTCTAACAAAACTGCTATCCAAATCCTACAGGCTAAGCCATAGGACAATGGTAAAGGAATATACGTATCTCGTTCTGAAAAAGAAAAGCGTTGGTAAGTACATGTTAGACCTGTTATCCTTAGGGTGGTTTCCCCACAAACATTTTGCCTGCTTACCTCCACTTTTTGCTTTATCTTTTTGTTGACCTTTGGACTCTGAGCACTTTACCACTGATAAACAGTGCTAAAGTGCATGTGCTTCTCCCCTAAACATGGTAGCATTGGTGTATACATGTTTGGCATATTTAATTTACTTGTAAGTCCCTTGTAAAGTGTGTATACCATATACCCAGGGTCTGTAAATTAAATGCTACTATTCAGTCTGCAGCACTAATTGTACCACCCACTCAAGTACCCTTTCAAGTCTGTCTAAGGCCTGCCACTGCAGGCCCTGTGTATGCAGTTTACTGCCACTTCATCTTGGCATTTAGAACCTCTTGCCAAGCTTTAAACATGCCTTCTATTACACATAAGTCACCCCTAAGGTAGTCCGTAGGCAGCCCATAGGGCAGGGTGCTGAGTAAGTAAAAGGTAGGCATATACTTTTACGTTTTGCATGTCCTGGCAGTGACAAATACCCTAATTAGTGTTTTCACTACTGTGAGGTCTACTCCTCTGAGGGATTAGCATTGTTAATTCCTTCATACACTTTTAAGTTGTAATTCCTGATTAGAAAGGACTGGCTGCGTCAAGTTTTACATCATTGAAATGGCAATGATTAATCCCCTTTACTAGTAAAGTTGGATTTAACATTACTATCTTAGAAATGCCCCTTTTAGAAAGTGCCCAAATAGGTCGTTTTTTAATTACTCATATGAGACTTCAGTGCTTTGTTCTAAAGCCTGTGTGTTTATTATTTCTCTTCTTTTTATACTTTTTTCAAACAAGATTAAACTATTATTCTCATGTCTTTTGTCGGGCCAGACACTTTTTTCACAAACATATTTACACATTCAAAACAATATATAGTATTGTAACACCACATAATGCATAATAAAAATCACAGTGCAATACATATAACATTAGATAAACAATACAGATAACTAGTCCGTAATTTTATAAATACACCTGGCGGACACTCAAATATAGTCCCAAAGGCTCCTGCCTTTTGTCCTGCCTATGTGTAACGCTCAGGGAGAACTTGATTCAAAGGGTGTTGTCTATAGGGGGACAAAAAGATGTATAAATTCCCTCGAGGCACCCCCAGCTGTTAGTCCCATGAGCACAAGCCAACGCGTTTCAAACCCTATACTGCTTGAGGCTTCTCCTCAGGACTCGTACTTGGTGGTCTTGGTGAACTAAAATTAAAGCCAAAGAATGTGTGTTTTAGTATTGTGTCACTCACCCTCACCCAACCCCCTATGTATATTAAAAGAATTTTATTTGACCTACTTTATTTCAGCTACTGAAGGGGCTGTTTCCTTGTTACACCATTTTACTCCAATTCTCACTGCTGTATTGAAATAAGACATAATGATACTCTAGAGCAGAGCACTTTTAGCCAGTAGTCATAGATAATTTAAAGGAGACATATAACATGTACCTTATTCTTTCTTTTTGTGTCTGGTGCCTGATTTCTTTTGAACACTCTGACTCCCATAGGATCTCGTTACTAAAAACCAAGAAATTACACTTATGTCAGAGGCATGTAGATTCAAATGCTATCTTTTTGGCAGCTGTTCTCTTTCAGTTGCACTTGAGAGCTTATCCACGCATATTTATCTAAATACATTTTGAGCACCGAGGGGTCCCAGCATTTAGCAGTGCGCGGTTGGTTTGCAGTTGAAAACTTTCATAGTTACTGCGTGCTACAGTCCCCAGTCACTTGCCTTTCAAATGGGTGTCCTTCAGCTCACTGGTCCTTGCTCCTTCTGCTTCAACAGCCGGATTTCAGTTAGACTGTTTTTTGAAAATCATTTGGCAATTTGCAAAGCCCGGAGTGGATTTCAAAGCAAGCAACTTGATACATTGCATTCTGTGTATCGTAGTTCGCAAAGTTGAAAATTCTATCGAGTGTCTTACAGCCTCGCTATTTCTGATAATTCACTTAGCCCTGTTATTGCAGTGTCAAATTTCATAATCAGAAATGCTTCCCTTTGGGTCAGCAGTGTGTCATAGTCACTTCTTAATGTTGATTTAATTGAACTTAGAACTGTCCATTTGAACTCATTCTCAGAGTGGTTTTTTGCAATGAAATGATTCACCATCGGTGCTGTTAAAACCTTATTTTTTAGTCTGGAACGATGTTGTATGATCTTTTGTCGCACTTCCTGACTGGTTTTGCCAATATACATCATTTTGCACGGGCAAAAGATCGCATATACTACATTTCGGGTCTTACAGTTGGGAAATCATTATGGCGCCAATGTCTTTGACCATTGCTAAAAATGTTGCCTTCTATTGTAGTGTTGCACACAGAGCAACTACCGCATTTGTGGTGCCCCTGAACTGGTTGCAGGTTGAGCATCGTCCTCAATGTGTCGCATCTTTCTTGAGGGGGAGAAGAGGTACGTATCACTTGCTGGCCAATACTCCGATTTTATTTTAGTGCGAATAGCGGTCGGCCTACACCGGATATCGAGCCTTCAATCAGATACCAGTTGTTCATGATTATTTTCTTGACAGGAGTGTGGGGGCCAAAGGTGGTAACGCAAACAATGCGATCCATTGGTGGTGTGATTTTTTTCGTTAAAAGATGTTCTCTGGGTGTGAACCATGCTCGTTTCATCGAGTTTTTTGGGGTATCCTCTCTCCATTAATTTCTTAGTCAGCGCATCTGTATGTAGTTCAAAATCCTCACGTCTAGTGCAGTTGCGCCGAATGCGTAAATACTGGCCAAATGGCAGATTATTCTTCAGATTCCTTGGGTGGTAGCTTCTGAAATGCAATGCATTGTTTTTGTCAGTTTGTTTGGTATGCAGCGTCATGATCAATCCATGGTTTGATGTTTTTACTTCAACGTCCAAGAATGGCATACTCATTTTGCTTAGTGACAAGCTGAATTTAATATCAGGACTGCGGTTGTTCAGCCAGATATGAAATTCTTTCAAAGATGTTTTGGTACCTTTCCATATACACCAGACGTCATCAATGTATCTGTACCACTGTACAATCTGATCACTGTATGGGTTGTTATAGATAAATCGATGTTCATAACGGTCCATGTATAATATCGCCATTTCCGGCGCAAAGGGACAGCCACAGAGGCCAGGCTCAAAATGAATTCCGTAGGAACTCGATGGGGTCTTGGGCGTTGTTCCAGATAGAATTCCATTGCTTCTAGAGCGTCCTGTTGAGGAATTTGGGTGTACAATGATGACACGTCCATTGTAACCAAGATGTGCACATTTGGATCAAAGGCAAATCCTTTGACTTTATTGATAAAGTCCATTGTGTCCCGTAGATAGGATGGGTCTTCCAAGATGAATGGCTTCAGGAACACGTCCACATATTTTGACAGAGGCTTGAGAATCGAATCACACCCTGACACAATAGGTCTGCCAGGGGGATTTTGGACATTCTTATGCACTTTCGGCAAGAAATACAATAAAGGTGTTCATGGGTATTTTTTGATTAGATACTCTGCTTCCTTAGGTCCCAAGATGCCTTCATCTGTGCCTTTTTTCACTAATCCTGAGACTTCATACTCAATCTCCTTCATTGTATCCTGTACAATGCTTCTATACCATATTGGATTGTGTACATGATTTTTTCCTTCCTGCAAATAGGACTCCTTTGCCCAGAGGACCACCGTGCCCCCTTTATCCGCTGGTCTTATAATGGCGTCTTTCTGGTTCTTTAAGGACATGATAGTTTTCTTATGTTCCAATGAGATGTTTTTCTTGATATAAACTCTTTTGGTTTCTAGAACGTTTAATGATGACAGTACTGCGTGCTCAAAAGTGATAACACCCTTGGGGATGCTGTGAGTGGGGGGACAGAAAGTCGACTTATTCAGTAATCCTGACGCCTAAGAAGTAGTGGTATCCTCTTTATCTCTAAAAAAGGCTCTCAATCGTATCTTTCTAAACAATTGCAAGACCTCCATCTTCACTTTAGTGAAATCTGGTTTTACCCCTGGGACAATGGTAAGTCCCAATTCAAGCACCTCTGCTTGTTCCTTAGTTAAGGTGATATCTGACAAATTGATGATGGATGATTTGCCTATGTCTTGTAGTACTGATGTAGCTAAGATTTCACCTAGATTCAGGCATTGCTTTGTTTTTGTGTTTCAGACAGACTGCATTTTAAAAATGGCATGCAGATTTTGGTGCAAGTGAAAAACACATGGCAAGTGAAAACATGAAATGAGACATGGTCAAAATGCTTTCAGTCTGAAATGCTTTCATTTAAAACCCATGCTCAATTAATTAATCCAAGGTGGTTAAAATGTGTTTAGTTTAGATTTAACCTCACTATAGAATGTACATTTAATTTAGAGAATGCTTTTTTTTTTTTTTTTTACTTTTAAAGTAGCACATAATTGTGCTTAAATAACAGGTATTTTGCAGTGTAGAGAAGCACGTGACTTCAGTTTGCTTTAGCAGCAGTTCACTAACCTTGAGATAAAGAATGGAATGTTTCCTCTCGTCTCCTCTCCATGAAAGACCTTTGTTCCTCTGTTCCCGTCTCAAGAGACCTTGGCTTTGTTGCATATTTAGACAATGCATGTTCAGTTCATAACACATCTTTCTTATAATATGTATTAATTAATCAACCATGCACCAACACTACATGTGGGGCAAACGCATTTTGCATGAAAAGCTATCTAAAACATTAGAGCATGTTGCTATGAACATGTATTAACTGTTTGCGCTTTGAAAATTTGCACTGGTACATGTTTATGCTATGTTGTACATTGCACATTTTGCATGTTGTGCACTAATAATAGAAAAGCTGCTTTAAATTAATAGCTTTCGCTAGGTAATAATGAATACAGGGTATTAGAATGGTGGGAGGTGAACATAATGGGCTTTACTTCATAAATTAATATTCTTTTGTGTTTGTTTTACTTTAGTATACATTTGGGCCCACAATAAAAATGGCTGCCTAGGAATCCAGTATGGCTGAGAATTGTTAGCAGTGTGCTGAGTGAGAGACGCATGCGCAGAAGAATGTGCCAGCTGCATGAACTGCCAAGTGCCTCAAGTGAAGACACATAGGTCAAGGCCACAATGATCTGTACACTCCTGTCACCGTGCCAACGTACCAGTGTTTGTGGGAAAGTGTCATCCCTGTGTGCGATGTGAAAGAGAGACAGGAAATTGATTGATACATTTTGTCGCTTAAGATGTTGCAAGAGATGTTCTTATTGATACATGTTATGTATATTGTTCTTAGCATTAAGCCCCTATTGTCAGAACCGGTATGGGTTGGCCTTGCGATGAGAACAGGATGCTAAGATCCCTATGTCACCTGTGCCAACCAATCACAGTGCGAGTTTCTACTGAAACTGCAATATTGTTAGTATAGTCAGCCAAGAATTAGGGTATAAATAATGACCCCTTAGGGGGCGTGTCTGGAGCAGATCTGACCAGACATCACTCTGGTTAGGTACGTGAACGTTGCGGGTGCAGACTGGGTGGAGATTGTGTCCGAGGAAACACAGAGGAAGGAGGGGGCTTTGTTCACATATTTTAGGGAGGTGTAGGCTGGCCTTGCTTTTTGGCAGATCACAGCTTCTGTGGTCTTGTGAAGGGAGGGCCATTCAAGGAGCAGCTTGTGTCAGACACAGAGGAGTAGAGATGAACAGACGAGTGCAGAGAAAGAGCAGCTGAGAGATCAGGACAGATTTTGATGCTAAATCTTTAAGTTTTATGCTTTTGACTAAATGGCTTTGAAAAGATGTATTTGTCTTATGCATTTATTTCTCTTTATGGGAGATTTTTGCCAATTATTAATTATTGATTAGCCTTGCAAAACTCACTCTTGAATTATATTTTTCCTGAAACTCTTTAAAGAGTTCTGACTGACATTTTTATGCCTCATTCCCTTTCCTTTATGAAGTGCTTTGTATGCAATCTAATATGTTCTGTATTAATTCTATTTTTCCTATTTTTCAATTCTGTAACCTGATTGAAAATTAATTAATGAATAAAGAATCAGAGAAACTTAACTTTTGACTAGAAAATAAAACCCTTTAAAACAATTCACAACTCTCATTATTGGCTTAAATATTAATTGCATTTGATTTTTTCATGTTTATGTAAAGTCTCCTGAAGGTGATAAACGGTGGCCAAGGTCCATCTCCTTTAAGCGGTAAACTAGAGGTAAATGAGGTTTTGCATTGAGAAATTACCGCGAAATTACCGCTGGATCAGTACTGTCTGCGTGTCATCATCTCCCATGGTTGTACTTTGTATCTTTCGCTCGTTTTTTGTTGGCCTGCCCCTAAAAAAGAAGACTTTCTAGGTTGGTTTTGATTTGAACTGCCTTCACCTCGGTCTGAATCCCCTGTCGAATCTGAAGATGATGTGTCGGAGAATGTTAAAAATCTCCTTAGATCTCCCTTGGTACTCTGGCAGGAACCGTCTGGAATCTGGTTTTGTATAAAAATCCTCCTTCAGATATGGGTACACTGTTTCAATGTTGAATGATTTTTTGTCCTTTTCAAATTTATTGGCTTTGAAATTGATAGTATGGTCTTTGAAGGAAGAGATTTCTTTTTCAATTTTCTCCAGTTCAGTTTTTGCCTCTGCAGTCGTATGATTATCTTTACCACCTTTGGCCCCCACACTCAGCCTGTCAAGAAAATAATCATAAACAACTGGCATCTGATTGAAGGCTCGATATCCGGTGTAGGCCGATCGCTATTCGCACTAAAGAAAAATCGGAGTATTGGCCAGCAAGTGATACGTACCTCTTCTCCCCCTCAAGAAAGACGCAACACATTGAGAACGATGCTCAACCTGCAACCAGTTCAGGGGCACCACAAATGCGGTAGTTGCTCTGTGTGCAACACTACAATAGAAGGCAAAATTTTTAGCGATGGTCAAAGACATTGGCGCCATAATGATTTCACCAACTGTAAGACCCGAAATGTAGTAAATGCGATCTTTTGCCCGTGCAAAATGATGTATATTGACAAAACCAGTCAGGAAGTGCAACAAAGGATCATACAACATCGTTCCAGACTAAAAAATAAGGTTTTAACAGCACCGATGGTGAATCATTTCATTGCAAAAAACCACTCTGAGAATGAGTTCAAATGGACAGCTCTAAGTTCAATTAAATCAACATTAAGAAGTGACTATGACACACTGCTGACCCAAAGGGAAGCATTTCTGATTATGAAATTTGACACTGCAATAAGAGGGCTTAATGAATTATCAGAAATAGCGAGGCTGTAAGACACTCGATAGAATTTTCAACTTTGCGAACTACGATACCCAGAATGCAATGTATCAAGTTGCTTGCTTTGAAATCCACTCCGGGCTTTGAAAATTGCCAAATGATTTTCAAAAACAGTCTAACTGAAATCCGGCTGTTGAAGCAGAAGGAGCAAGGACCAGTGAGCTGAAGGACACCCATTTGAAAGGCAAGTGACTGGGGACTGTAGCATGCAGTAACTATGGAAGTTTTCAACTGCAAACCAACCGCGCGCTGCTAAATGCTGGGACCCCTCTGTGCTCAAAATGTATTTAGATAAATATGCGTGAATAAGCTCTCAAGTGCAACTGAAAGAGAACAGCTGCCAAAAAGATAGCGTTTGAATCTACATGCCTCTGACATAAGTGTAATTTCTTGGTTTTTAGTAACGAGATCCTACGGGAGTCAGAGTGTTCAAAAGAAATCAGGCACCAGACACAAAAAGAAAGAATAAGGTACATGTTATATGTCTCCTTTAAATTATCTATGACTACTGGCTAAAAGTGCTCTGCTCTAGAGTATAATTATGTCTTATTTCAATACAGCAGTGAGAATTGGAGTAAAATGGTGTAACAAGGAAACAGCCCCTTCAGTAGCTGAAATAAAGTAGGTCAAATACAATTCTTTTAATATACATAGGGGGTTGGGTGAGGGTGAGTGACACAATACCAAAACACACATTCTTTGGCTTTAATTTTAGTTCACCAAGACCGCCAAGTCCGAGTCCTGAGGAGAACCCACAAGCAGTATAGGGTTTGAAACGCGTTGACTTGTGCTCATGGGACTAACAGCTGGGGGTGCCTCGAGGGGAATTTATACATCTTTTTGTCCCCCTATAGACAACACCCTTTGAATCAAGTTCTCCCTGAGCGTTACACATAGGCAGGATAAAAGGCAGGAGCCTTTGGGACTATATTTGAGTGTCCGCCAGGTGTATTTATAAAATTACAGACTAGTTATCTGTATCTGTATTGTTTATCTAATGTTATATGTATTGCACTGTTTTTTTTATTATGCATTTTGTGGTGTTACAATACTATATATTGTTTTGAATGTGTAAATATGTTTGTGAAAAATTTGTGTGGCCCGACAAAAGACATAAGAATAATAGTTTAATCTTGTTTGAAAAAAGTATAAAAAGAAGAGAAATAATAAACACACGGGCTTTAGAACAAAGCACTGAAGTCTCGTATGAGTAATTAAAAAATGACCTATCTGGACACTGTTTGTTAGTAAAATTTAAGAGTGGTCTAGTCCAGATAGTGCACAGACCCAAGCCTTCCGTGTTCACTAACCTTTTAGAAAGTAGGCATTTCTTTGCTCTTACTGCTCT
The DNA here is from genome assembly GCA_963921515.1 of Calotriton arnoldi. Taxonomy (NCBI): domain Eukaryota; kingdom Metazoa; phylum Chordata; class Amphibia; order Caudata; family Salamandridae; genus Calotriton; species Calotriton arnoldi. The sequence continues at coordinate 441,712 of CAWUFW010008837.1, read as the reverse complement.
CTGTGCCTGCGGCCTGTCTCCAATACATGTCTGGGGTGGGTGACAGCTTCAATTTGTGCATTCCCTCTAGACAACAACAAACGCAGGAAGGTTAGGTGTGTCTGAGCACTTATGTGCATTCTGATGGCTCTTCCTGGGCAGGAAGGGAGGGAGAAGCTGACACTTGCAACTGAATAGGTAGTCCCCACACAAAGAGCTGTTATACCCTTCTGATAGTCTGGAGCCAGGGGTGGGAAGAAAGGAACTCTGTGAGCTTCAAAGACTCTTCTTTGAAGTCACCCCACTTCAAGGGCACTTCTGGGTATAACTACAGGGTCTCTGACCCCACCAAAACAGTACACTATTGGACCTGTGACGAACTTTGCCAGGAAGAAGGACTGCTGTGCTGCTACAAGGACTGCCACTCTGCTAGACTGCTGCTCTGGGTGAACTGCTTTTCTGGTCTGATGTGCTTCCTTTTGCCTGCTGCTTGCTACCCTCTAACCTGCTGAGGAAAAGAATGGACCAATCTCACTTGAACCAAGAGTGACTCCAAGGGCTTGCTGGCTTGCACCCTGTACCGAAGGGCCATCAAAGCCTCCCTACAACAGTACCTGGACTCTGTTATCTGTGAGTCGTTTCTTGTCAAGTGGTGCCAATCTAGTCCTGGGCCCTTGGAAGTGACTTTTCTGTGCTGATCCAGCAGAATCCACGCTTCGACTTTGAGCCAATAGGAACTGACACATCTCCTTCGACGGCGACACAGTTGCTGCTCAACAGCATGGCTTTGACAGACTATGTGGCTCAAAAATGATGCATCTCTTGCATCGCAAAGGGGTTCGTCGACAAAGCCTCACTGACTGCGTGGATGAGAACCGATGCATCTCCTTTATCCAAGCGATCGACAATGACACATCACCTCCTCTGCTCCTCGCATCGAGTCTTCAGCGTTGACGCTTCGTCCATCCAAGGTACTTTATCAGTGGGACCTGCGTGAGTCCTGTAGCCGGCCTGCGCTCCATCGCGGTCAGCCTGAACTTTGGTTTTGCCTGGTCGAAAGTGACCAGGTGCCTCCAGTTGGGGCTTTATGGCTCTAAGCACTGTGGCCCGATTCACAAAGATAAAGTTAGACGAAAGTCTAACTTTACGACTTTCGGTATTCACAAAGGGCATTTACTACTTGTAATTGTCAAAACAAGATGGAATCAGCACACATCAATTATGTCTTATTTAAAGTTCATTAAAACATCGAGTATCCGTGATGATTTGAAAAAAGCAGGTCCAGATTATTCTTATGATCGCAAGAAATTTTCTCTTTATTGATAAATATGTTCAGTTGTTAAAATCCGATATTCAAAAATTTCATTTAGCCAATGCGTTTCGTCTCAGGAGAGACTTCTTCAGGGCTCAGAATTAAATACATGTTGTTTGTTCGTATTCCATTGGTAAAAAGAAACTCTAAGACACAAATAAATATAGTGCCACAGTAATCATCTTAGTATGATGAAGGTAATGCAGACGGTAGCATTGATAGGCAGGGTGGCCAACAGCGATAGTCTCGGCGTCCGTGCGTAAAGCTTGTAAATGTCCTTTGTGAATATAGAAAGTCGTAAAGTTTGGCTTTCGGTATTCGCAAAGGGCATTTATGAGTAGTAAATGCTCTTTGAGAATACGGAAAGTTGTAAAGTTAGACTTTTTTCTAACTTTACCTTTGTGAATCAGGCAACTCTGCTTCTAATCATTGGATTTTTGCTGTTTAGGTCTTGATTTACCCATAAAATTATTATCTATATTCCTAACCATTTGGAGTCTTTTTGTGGTGTTTTCATTGTGTTACTGTGTGTGTTGCACACATTCTTTACACATTGCCTCCTTAGATAAGCCTGACTGCTCCGTGCCAAGCTACCAGAGGGTGAGCACAGGCAATGCTTTAGAGTGTGAATCTGACTTACCCTGACTAGAGTGGTGGTCCTTACTTGGACAGTGTACATACCACTTCCAAAGAGAGACCCCATTTTTAACAGTACAGATATAGCAATTTGATACATACATAATCGACTTATACTAACTCAACAGATTTGCATAAGTACCTTCTTCAAAACCTGCATTAGAACTATCTTTGTGATCTAATCTACTATCTCTCGTAAACCTCTTCTTTTTTTTAAACATTTTTGTTATTTCAAGTATTTTCAACTGGTTAGTACAGACTCACCAATATAACTATTAAAACGAATAAAATTAAAATCATAAACTGTTTTTAAAATCAAGCAAAATTGTTCTTTACTGGTTGCCATCTACTTCTTATAAAAAGGACTTCTTAATAAAAACCTACATTTAAAAAAACAAGAAGCAAATCTCTAAAAATTTCAAAATGTAAGCAATTTGATGTAAGCAGTTCCGTTTTACATGGGCAGTATAAGCAGTCTTTGGTCTTTATATGGGCAGAAAGCAAGACATATGAGGGCAGAAAAATAAATCAAATTCAGGCGTGTAAGTTCTCAGTTCAAATGATTCCAAAATGTATGTCAGCCTAGCTATCTCTAAGGTGCATAATCAATCCTTTTTGAATGCAGACAGTTACAACGTTCAAATATGATCAGGAAAACAAGCATTACTATTAAAATGTGAGCATAATACAAAAACTCTAGTCTAAGAGTTATACAGGCTCACTATGGAAAACTAAAAATCTAAATTTCTCAAGAATTCACAAATTGAGCACCATAATTCAGCAGGAAATTATTTAATATTGATCATTCTCATTTGCAGTAGTCAGTCAGTCACACAACTTTATTTTGCTGGTAAAAAACTGGCATAAAAAAGTATTCTACACAGACAAATTCATCAGTAATTAACACAATCTATTCCATAAAATCAGATTAAAAAGACAATTGACAATATAAGGATAACAATTACAAAATAGTAGCCCTTGGTTCATAGAGAGTTGCTCAAGGTTTATAGACAAAAACCCCTTTACTTGTATGTGAGAGATCAAATTCAAGCAGTTAATCTCCTCCTATTTAGAGCACATAAATAAAATGAAGCCAACCAAAAGCATGTAACAGGATCCTGTAATGGCTTAAGAAAATGGAGAGCTGGGCGACTGTCTAAAATTCAACATAGACATAGGAGGGAGAATGTATCTTTCTTTCATAAATATAAAATTTACAGAAAAATATAAAATGCAGGTCATTCTGCATAGAGTGCATGTCACAAGGACAAAGTGGGAGTTCATCAATCACATATGTTTTCGATGGATGACCTAGCATTAAAGGGATGTAATTTAGACAAAATCTCAATAATATGTATCTATGTTGTAGATTTGTAACAAATGATAGATAAAAAAGAATTTAGGTTGTTTATACTAGGTACCATATGATATTGTCTGGCAGTACAGAGATTAAAATTAGTATCAAATATCTTCTCATCAAAGTGGGCTAATAGCTGAGCCTTTAGATCTATTTTTGTTATTGTTATACATGACCTGGGTGCCTATATAGGTTATGTAAGCCAATAACCTGTAGCGTAGTCTCAATATATTTCAGCCATTTTATTTTTCCTACGCCATCCAAGTTCAGGCAGTCCATTATAAAGTGTCTGGTTAAGGCTAAGGTTTCTTTTCGCCACACTGAGTGCCACAAAAGGATTGGGGCAATACGGATCTTATCTGTAATGTATGGGACGATCAGCTCAAGATGACAAATGTAGTTGGCACAAGATTGTGGCAAAGAAGCCAAATTTTTCAGAAAGACGTCCTCTATACACTGGAGTTTAGAAACGTCAGATGCGACCCAAACGGCTTCATTTGCAGTATATGGAGGACCTACCAAGGGAAATCAATAATCTCCCAGCTCAATGTCTCTTTCTTTAGTTTCAATCCTTGTCAAATACTAAAATCTACAGTCTTTACTCCCTTTGTGCGGGATGAGTGGATCCACTGCAGAAAATATCCACTCTTAACAGCAGTATTCATTACCAAAATCACTTGGTGAGGGCCTTTCCATCAAGGCTTCAGAAAATTCTTATGGAGATTTTTCTTCACCACAACCCAGTCTCCAGGCGCTAAGTCACGGCAGAGCACTTCACTTTGCTGAAGGTGCTGCCATTCTTACCTGATGTGAGACAGAGTGTACCAAATCCGCAAAACTCTTGCAGCAATCCAGAACCAGATCATCAGTAATAATTCAGAAGGACAGTTTAAGGAACAACAGAAATTCACATGGCTCAGCCCGTTAGAACCTCATGGGGTGATGACCCTGTTGTCTTCCTCGGAGTGCTTCTCATGCTGCGCAAAACTAAAGGAAGGGCATCTGGCCATTTCAATGTTGTAGACACACAGACATTTGTTAACTTTGCCTTTACAGTACAATAGGCTCTCTCAACTATACCTGGAGGTTTTGTAAAATAACCACAATGGAACTTCTAATCCCTTCTTCACTGCCATGCAAATTATGCTCATGGCCTCGTTCTTGAAAGGAGTTCCCTTATCTGACTCTTAAGAATTTGGCAGACCAAATTTATGGATTAACTCCTTAATAATAGCTTAGCTACAGTCAATAAGTCCTATCTTCAAGTGGGATGAGCTTCTACCCACCTTGAGAAAATGCAAACAATAACAAAGATGTATTTTAGGCCTTTGTATTTTATTATACAGACAGCATATGCTATTCATAAATAAAATCAGCCAATTTGAATGTTAAATCTTGAATGTCGGTGCTTAGTTTGGTACACAATTCTATCACATCAGTACTGTCGGGATCACCGTCATTTATTTCATCAGCAATTTCCTTCTTTGGCAAAGGTAAAAGTGTGGCAGACTGTATGGTACTGCAACATTTGATCGAAACCTTCTCTGCTGCTAGAATAACTTGCTCATACTTAGTCAAATGATTGTGAGATATTGCGTGTATGAGTTAGCAATGTCTCTACTGAATGTGGAACTAACACAAAAAGTGTGTACCTCATCTCAATTGTTTCACTTTGAACTATTACCAAAGTAGTTACTGCAAATTGCTTCATTCACCCAGGAAGTGTGGTGTCCAGTAGATTTAATGTGACAGAAAAGTATGCAATGGGCCGTTTCCTTCCTCCATGCTATTGTGTTAGGACAGAAAGTGCACTCCTTCTCTTCCATGGCAAAATAAATAAAAATCATTCTGGTAATTTGCCATTCCTACATAAACTCTGTCTCAGCTCTAGAAAGACTTGCATGTATCTGCCTTCCCAATGCACTGGGTACCCTACATCACTGTGAGTCAGCCTCTGTAAAAGCTTTATTATCAGGAAAAAGTTTAGAATCCATTGACAATAGTAGGCAATCATTCTCAAAAACAAAATGAAGACAAATGTTTGACACAAGCCTATAAAAATGAACGACTCAACTCCTCAGGAACCTAAAACAATATTACTGTAGGATTCTGTACCACAGGACAACATTGGACCACTATAGAATTAGTTTTTCATAGGTCTTGAACTATGCACCATTTTCTAATCTCGTGATGGGAGAGTTAGGTGGGCTCCCTAGCACTTCCTTTAGAATGCCCTGCTCAATCATTTTATAAATAACAGGTGGAATTCCCTCTCCTTCACAAGTAAATTTATATTGAGGAGTACAGGAATACATTGCATTTGGCTTCAATGAGATCTGCGGTGTCTCTGCACTTTTAATCAACCCAATTTCTTTACCTGTAATATCCCAAACCTTCTTATTCATAGTATGTCTTAAATCTGCTGTAGTGAGATTTAGAAACATTTTAAACTTTGTCTCTGTGATTATATTTTAAAAACAAAATTGTCATCCTTTGTTTGGATGCTGGCACCATACTGTGTACAATAAATCACTATATTTAGATTGCACAATAAATCATGACCCAACAAATTAACTGGACTCGTCTCACTGATTATAAATTCATGATGAAACCCTGTTGGAAGCCCCACATGTTATTTTGCACCGGCTGTTGCAAAGCTAGAGCAGAAGGCATATTTTCATTGAATTGGTATGGATTCCGCATATTCTGCACAGAGGCCGGTGAGGCTTGGGTCATTGACTGTGTCATCACATTCGGTGCTATTCATTATCTATTGGATTTGGGTAATAACTTGCGACTCATTTTAAAATATATTTGGGTTGAATATATATTTGTGTTTCCAGTTCCTATTTTTACCACAGATGTGGCAAGGACCATTTTTCATCTGGACATTAATACAATTCTGGTTAGGTACGATGTTAGTAAAGACTTTATCTCCTCCATGATGACCACTATTATCAACTTGCACAAATTGCACACCATCTCCTTGCATAGCCTCACCAGAACCTACATCAAAAGCAGCCACTTGAAAACCACCTCAATCACCCATTTGAAGAAACTTCTTTTGAGGCACCATCAACTTTCTAAGTAATTTTCTTTTTTACATTACAACAGTTACTTCAATAATTTGTGTAAGGAAAGGATCTCATCTAACAATTTTGCCTGCAAACACGTCACACTTTGCTGAATGCAAGCAAGAATCTCTGGGTGCAAACCCAACAGGCAGAGACAAATCCCAAAAACTCCTTCTTTCGCGTGGTCTTCTACTCCACTATTGAGTCTGTATATCTTCACCAATCTCTCATATTATGAATGCACGGATTCATTTAGATTTTGATTTTTTGCCAAATTAACTTGTTTCTTGGCCACCTTGGTTTTTGAATGCTCAATAATCTGATTATATTTTCCCATAATCAATGTGGAAGACTTATTAGAGGGAGTCTCCCTCCGGGGTTTTTCTTCTGGCACCTGTACTGTGATTTTACACTCAGTCCACATGTCTGAAGGCACAACAATTGAAAATAAAGCACCATAACCTATCCAAAGTACCTTTAAAAAAGCTACAATCCTTTCCACATCTGTATACTCCTTCTCAGGCTCCTCTCTGAGTTTGGGGAGATTATTTGTAAATGTATAAAGATCACTCATTGTCCAGGGCACATGTACACATGCCCTTACTTGCACTTCTCTCAATTGATACTCTCTTTTAACAGTCACCTCGCATTGAGAATCAAACACTCCCACATTTCCCTTCATTTTACTCTTTTTCGGCACCTCAGATTTATCACGAGGCTCCGTCCACTTTTCTTGATACCTCGTCGCATTTTCCATTCTCTAAACATGTCTGTAACTCTGTGAGATTTTCTCACAATATTCTGGGATTCTGGTATTCTGATTCATTAACTCGTTTTCAGTCAAACCTATGTTACATGACTCACAAAATCTCTTTTGATTCAAATCCACTTTTAATTCTTTAACCAATTCTTCAAGTTTCTCGAAAGCACAATAAGCACATATTCCTAAATCTGCACTCAAAATTTGGAATTTGTTTTTATTATATGTTGAACTTTTGTCATCATGAATTCCACTTCTGCCATAAGTCGCGCTTGAGTTTATAAATATTTTTCTCCACCACTGTTGTCTCAACCTGTGAAGAGGAACCAGATACTGGGGCATATTCTCAAGAACGTGTGATAACTACTGCTAAATCAGCTTAACGCAACACTTCACATCGCAGTCCATCGTGGGAAAATAACGCCATGTTAACATGGTATTCCCAACACGGCGGTACCATGTGATAGTCACACGACAACGCGTCAAATGAACGCGTTAAAATCAACGCGACGCCGCAAAAACGCGAAACCCCAACGCGAAAATAGTAGCGATGACGCCAATCGCGATACAAAAATCTGCGAAAACCAGCCACAGGCCTGCAATTCCCACGCTTCATGCGGGAAAATGCACTACAAAAGTAGAAAAAAAACATACAAACAAAAGCCAAACAGCGAAGCACAATGGAGGCATCCGGAGCAAGTACAGAGGACAACCAGAACCCCACAAGCCCCCCGGAGGACCAGCCTGTGACCTCGGGGTCAGGGAAGGGCAAGGACATGAAGAGTAGGAAGAAGCGGTTCAGTTCGCAGGAAAACAGGATCCTGATAACGGAGGTGATAGAACACCATCAAACACTGTTCGTCACCTCCACTGTGTAACTGGCAACTAAAAATGGAATATGGCAGACCATCGTGGACAAGGTGAATGCAGTCGGAGTGCTGAGGAGGACAATGGACGAGGTCAAGAGGCGCTGGAATGATGTGAAGCGCAAAACCAAGCTGAAACTCGCAAACAACCGGAAGGCAGCAATGCAGACTGGAGGTGGCAGTCCAGCGCCACAGGAGGAGCTGGACGAGATGGAGGAAATGGTGTCCACAGTCATTAGTGAGGAGATGGTGGCAGGAGTTGGGGGACCGGACACTGCTCAACATGACCGGACACAACAGCAACTGGGTGAGTAACGACCAGGGCCTGGGGGGACGGGGGGAGATGGGCACAATGGCACACATGCACAATTAAGCATAGCACATCTGCGCACAAACCATGCCCCAGACCCCCAACTCCCACCAAGAGACCAATGCACACAGGTATGCAACATCTCAGCACCTCATAAGCACAGAAGCCCAAGGCACACTGCATGTAAGGGATAAGGGGCAGCTAAATCAGAGCTGCAGGGGCGACTCTCCCAAAATGGGGCACACACACATTACATGCAGAGCACATCAACATTGACAACGATGTGGTACAAACCGCAACACGTCCACAACAGAACAGAGGACACAACTGGTGCCGCATGTGCGTAGAAACTGGCCAATCACATTTGGCATTGCAGGGAAATGTGAGTTGACAATGTACAAGTACAAACACACATCCGTGATGTAGTCGGAATGTCCACTGTCCCGCTTCAAATAGGCAGCTCCCCCCAAACAGTCACAATGTACACTGTCATGCAGTCTGAATGTAAACATGTACAATGCGTCAACATACATGTGAACACAATGTTAAACTGCATCTCCCCTTCACATTGCAGGGGGAAATCCAACACCTCCTACGGAGCAGTCCGAACCTCTCTTCTCTGATGACGAAGAGGACCACCACACCTTCGACGCCCTCCAACAGCTCGTGGAGAGCCTCCGCAGCCCACTTCCAGGAGCAGGGCAGCCCAGCTGCCATGAGGAGAACCCACCCCCTGCACAGAACAAACAGCAGGCACCACCCACCACCACGACTGCCTCCCAGGACCCCCTCGACGAACACATGGCCTTCCAACGCCGTGTGTTGGGGTGCCAGGAGAAGCTTGCTGAACAGGTTTAGGTGGGGTGCGACCGAATGGCAGCCAAACCAGACGCAATACGTGGGTGTCTAAGTCCCATC